>CM061042.1:21437944-21682335 GCA_030762985.1 Adelphocoris suturalis
CCAAATATTTAGCGGACATATTACAGTGTTTACCTCCTTCCAAATACACCCTTAAGGACTCATTTGATTTTAAAATATAAAATAGATCAAGTTCGTGTTCCCCCCGGATATAAACTGATCTCTCTTGATGTTTCGGCCCTTTTCACCAATGTTAACATAGGGGTAATCACTCAAATTATTATAGACAATTGGAGAACTATAAAGGAACACACCCGAATTCCAAAACGAAATTTTCTAAAACTTTTTAATTTGTGCACTAAAAACGGGTATTTTCAATATGATGGCAAATGGTGGTCTCAGACCTATGGTACTGCCATGGGATCACCTCTAGCACCCAAATTGGCAGAATTATGTCTTGATTTTGTGTTTGATAAAATTATTCCAAAATTGCCATTCCACTTACCATTCATCTTTAAATTCATGGACGATACAATCATGGCTATTCCCAATAACTCAGAACACATTATTTTATCGAGATTTAATTCATTTGACCCCAGACTTCAATTTACTATAGAACTCGAAAATGAAGAACGTAGTATCCCATTTCTAGACACTCTTGTCGTGCGTTCGGAGGATGGGCATATCGATACTGATTGGTATCGGAAACCCCAGAATTCCGGACGCATAATACATTTCAAGTCTAATCAACCCTACAAACACAAAATCAATACCATCAAAAACATTTTAGATCGTATTGACCGGCTTAGTTCTCCAAAATTTAGACCGAAAAACTATGAACTCGTCAAAGAGATTCTTAAGAAAAATGGTTACCCCTCAAACTATATTTCTGGACTGTTTGCTCGGAGGGGGCCAACATCTGATGGTTCTCGACCAGAACGCCCTAAATTCTATTCAACCCCCTACATTAAGGGAGTATCCGAAAAACTATCAAAAATTCTAAATTCCAGCTCAACCAAATTAGCTTTCAAAAATAGAAAAACTATTGGATCCCTTTTCTCTAAAACTAAAGATCCCGTGCCTCCAGCTCAACATAAAAATATAGTTTATGACATTCAATGTACTTGTTCGAAAAGATACATAGGGCATACCCAAAATTTCTTAAGCAGTAGAGTTCAAACCCATGAAAAAGATAGCTCAGGATCCATCAAACCACATTCGACTGCCCTTACTATCCACAGTAAAGAAACTGGTCACAAATTTAAATTTGAAACAGCCAAGACCATTGGGAGTGAGCCTATTACATTCAAGAGGGAAATTTTAGAAATGATCCATATAGAACGAAATAAAGATAGGGCTGTGAATTTTCGAACTGATGTTCAAAACTTAAATAAATGTTATTCTGGTCTCATCCATCAGAAACGATCTCTTCCATGACTATCTTTATTATCTTAATTATTAGTTATTATCTTAATTATTATCTTTATTATCTCAATTATTTCCCCTCCTATAACACGGACACTCAGTTCCGTTACCTTTTCCTAGTACCGTTACGTTTCCTTTAATGAAAAGGACACATGGCTGTCAAAGGGCCGCCGAAACCAACCTTAATAGCTTTCGGTGCTTTTAACAAATATTCCCCCCAAAACACGTCAATAACTCCGGCTGGGTTTCCCCGTTCTTCTTTTGTACTTCTTAGCATAAATAGGAACTTTTTTGAACATTCAAAATCAGTCGTCACATGTTTGTGTGGAAGTAAACTTCGTTTCTCTCCACTGCTGTTCGACTGTCTGCTGTAAGTAATTCTTCCCTTTTCCGTATATATATTTCTATTTTTCGTATAAATTTCAACGTAAACTTAATCTTAGTTTTAAACGCCTGGATTGTTTCCATTCCTTCTGTTTTCATTTGTTTTACCAGTTCAACCTCATATACACTTAATTAATTTTGTAATTCAATATGCCCATTCGCATCATCTATATCACTTGTCCCCCCCTTTTTATCTGATCACTTCCTCTATTCTGTAATTAATTTTGTAATTCAATATGTATATCACTTGTCCCCCCTTTTTGTCTAATTTTAAGGCCCTGAAGATGGAGGAATAAATTCTTCGAAACGTTGGCACCCACTTGGTTTTACTGATCGAACCTCAACAATTCCACCACTACCATAAATGATAAAAACGGACGGTAAACCTACGGTTCTACAGTCAGATCATTTAATAACGATTAACGTTTGTTTCGCTAAAATTTCCGTCAATCGAAACTTTGCAGCTCATTAATGCATCAAAAGTTGAAATACTATTTTTTCTATATATCGTTTTCTGACGCTCACGACCACCAAGTCACGTGACGCTCGCAACCAACATATTAACGTGATATAATTTCGATGGTGCAATTTTTATCGTGATGTAGCGCTCAAAAACCCCCACAGTGACGTGACGCTCGTGAAGTGTCGACAACAAATGGAAACGTCCTGTTAATCATTATCGGCTCATTACTGAATTTAGTAATATAGAGATTTAAGTACCTTCGTAATTAGAGATGGTTATAGATGGCTTGATATTTAGCTAGGATTAGCTGGATGGTAAAATCGTCGTACTGCAACGGTCGTCTTATTCGAGCACAGGAACGAGAATGGCCGCCAAACGAGATTCGCCGCTTGGCTTGGTGGCAGACGCAGTCCTGCCACCACACCGGATTCTGTCGGATGGATTTCATGGAGTGCTGATGGAGATTGTAATTCCAACACTCCCCTCCAAGCTTCCATCCAGGCACTTCTCCGTATTCAGGCGTATCTCCGGGTTTAGTAATGATTGTGAGAATTGAGGGAGTGAATGAGAAGAAACCTTCTCATTCAATTCGATCTGCAACAGTACAATTCACATACACACATTCCGATTAGTGCTGGAATAACATCAAATTCCTAAATTTAATAAATCTAGACTTGTTTAGTGACTTCGTCAGTGTGTCCGCAATTTGATCATTAGTAGATATCCACCGGATTTTGATGTTCCCTTTACGGTGCTCCTGTCGTACGTAAAGATAGGATAGCCTAACCAAATGTTTCAGAGTAGACGAATCATCTACTTCCGCTAAGCGGATTGCCGGTTTAGAATCCTCATGGATTGTCGGTATTATTTTGATCCCCGCTAACTCTGAACACATTGTACGTATTGAGGCTAATTCTCTGCACGCCGTACTCATTGCAACGAATTCGCTCTCTGCTGAGGAGAGAGCTATGTGATTCTGACGCTTAGTTCTCCAAGCTACCGGATTACCGAAAAGGTAGATTATGTAACCAGTCGTGGAGAAACCCCCTTCGGCCGAGAGTCCTAGGGATGCATCCACGTAACAATCTATTCCATCCCCCTTATCGGAGAACATAAGTCCAAAATCTTTCGTACCTCTTAAATATCTCATTATCCGTATTACTGCTTGCCAGTCCTCCATCGTAAAATTTGACTGTCGTCTACTCAGAATATTAGTAGCATATGAAATATCTGGTCTGACTCCCCCTGTATGTACAATAATGATCTAATAGCTTGTCGGTAAGGAATCGAATTCAAGTCACCGGGTTGTTTCAATTTTTCATTGACTCCATTCCTATCAACAATCATTGGTGTAGACACCGTTCTATCACAATGAGGATCAAATTTCTTTAACATCGATTCTATGTGGGACCTCTGAGTAAGACCGATAGTTTTGTTCCTCCGGTTTCGTATGATTTCTAATCCTAGGAATTTTCTTGGTTCTCCCAGATCAGTTATCGAGAATTCCTTTTCTAATATAGATTTTACTTGTTTGCGTTTTTGATTACTATTTGTTGCTAGTAAAATATCATCGACATATAGCAAACATTATAGCAATTTGATCTCCGGATTTCCAAACAAACAGGCAGGGTTGGAAAGGATAGGGTTTAAAATCCATTCTTTCCACAGCCTCCTGGAATCTTATGAACCATCTCCTTGGAGACACTTTAAGACCGTAAAGAGCTCTGTGTACTTCACATACACTATGACTCTTTATATCATCACCGGTTTGTAAGTATTCTGCATACCCATCGGGAATTTCTATATATACGAGTTTGTCTAAGGAACCGTTTAGAAAAGCCGTTTTTACATCGTACTGAGCAAGATCTAAATCGAATTTGGCTGCAAGTATTAATAAAAATTTGACATCTGGTAATCTTGCTACTGGAGCGTAGATTTCAGATATATCATACTTATTATTATCGGCAAAGCCTTTTACTACAAGTCTGCTCCTATATCTTATTGAACCGTCTGCCTCCGTTTTCTTTTTGTGAACCCACCTAGTTTTCATTACCCTCACACCTTTCGGTACCGTATTTCGAGGAATGATTTTCCAGGTGTTGCAATTTTCCAAAGACTGAAACTCCGTTTCAATTGCTTCTAACCAAGCATCTGCGTCTGGCGAAGCCAGTGCTTGTGAATAGGTAATTGGGTCCTCCCCTAATTCGCCTCGCAGAATTTTGTAGGAAACACGCCAGATTTTCTGCATTATCGAATTCTTCGTAAAATTCGCATTCATCATTTTCGTGAATTAAAACCGGGTTTGATGTCTTGTCTGTTTCTCGTCCGGATTCAACAGAGACATCTTGCACTTGTTCAAAGCCGGATTTAAATGAATTTTCTAATGAAAATTCAACTTGATCAAGTGGCGATTTAGCAATTGACTTGTCTCTCAAATAATCCGCGTAAGTCCTACTTTCTACAAAATCTACATGTTTCGATCTCACCACCGTTTTATTTTGGAAATGCAGTAAATTGTAACCTGTTTCACCGCATTCTAATAAGAAGCCCAAATTAGCTCTAGGAGCGAACTTTGACGTGCTTTGGGTGTCTAAAATATAACATTCGCAGCCAAACCGTTTTATATATTTTAGTGACGGAAGCCGTTTTAGTGCCTGTTCAAACGGGGTTTTGAATTCCAACGATTTGTTGGGCGTCCTATTGTGTATATGCACGACATGTCATGGCATATGCCCAAAAATGAGTGGGAATTCCTGATGAAATCAAGTTAACCCGGATTTTCTCCTCTAATTCTAAATTGAATCTTTCAGCCGTTCCATTCAATTGAGGAGTATATGGTTCACAAACCGTCAAGGATATATTTTCCCTATGTAACAAAAATTTCATTTCTTCCGTTCTAAATTCTAAACCTCCGTCCGTCCGTATTTCTGACACCTTAGTGGTTTCCCCCGTCAATCTTCTAATTTCTTTTAGACATGAGAGCAAAGCCATATTGACTCCCATTTTACTTCCGAGTTCGTAAGCAAATGCATATCTACTCGCGTCATCCGTAAATGTGACAATATATTTGGCCTGAGACCTAAATGCTCCTGGTTTTAAAGGTCCCATTAAATCAGAGTGCAGTCTCTGAAATGGTATTTCGGCCCTATGTCTGACTTCCGAACATGGCTTTCTTTTTGCTTTCGCCATCTTACAGTCAGGACAATCGAGAATGTTTACACCGAATTTTACATTTTTTAATTCAGGGAGAACTTTACCAGCTATTTCGAGATATTTCTTTGAGGCATGGTTAAGCCTGTAATGCCATGCCAATCCTATGTCATTCCGTAATTGTAAAGTTTCAGCCGGGTTTTCTCCGTGTTCAGTGTCAGTTCTCCCCTCTAAACTAGTATCCGAAATTTTGATGGATTTTTCACCGGGTTGATCAGTGATTCTCCCCCCTAAACAAGTATCTGTAATTTCGTCAAAATTCGTATCTTGTTTACGTTTAATTCCCTTTAGTTGTTTCTCCGGATTAGTCATTAACGATCCACCGTGACCTAATTTCAACAATTTCCGTTTTTCCTCCGTACTAAGTTTTGACAAGGGGAGAGAGAAATTGAGCCACCGAAACCGTCCATCAAATGAACCCGTTTTAAGTGTTTCATTCGAAATTGGATCACTTATTATCACTCCCTTATCCGTCAATAAGGCCGATAAACCTTTCGCTATTTGTTTTCTAATAGAAAATAAATTTTCTATTAAGTCTTGTGCGTACAATACTCCTTTTAAAACACCGAATTTCCGTTTTTCTTCGTTGTAATATATAATATCTCCGGATTGTTTTATTATCAAGTCTGCGTCCCTAGCATTGTTAGCACATGAAATCCGTGTTGGTGTGATCAAGTCCGTTATCGTCGTAAATACATTTATATCATTAACAATATGCTCAGTAGCACCAGTATCCAAAATGAATTTTAACTTAAAGTTTTTACCGTCTATTAGGGACGCCAGAGACACCTCCGATCCCCAGGAGTGTAATGCAGCTGGCTTTTCGGTTGTCTGAGCCCTTGGAGTCGCAATTGCCGCCACCGAACTGTCTGACTCCACATCCGCAAATTGCACCCTGGGAGGAGTTGCGCCTCGCTTACTACGAGCCACAGCCTTTGTCAACCGGTTTTGCGCCGTCGTCAACCGGTTTTGCGCTGGCGTGTGACTCCATTTTTGAGGGTTGTTACGACCAGTCCCCGGCCTCGATTTATCCCTAGTAGCTGATAGAGCTCGTTCTCTTCGTTTAATTACGGGGATGGGGTCACTCGTTCGACTGTTTCTGCGGGCCAACTTCGTACTCGCAGTCTGTGGACGCCGACATTCAATGGACAGATGTCCAAACCGTCCACAGTTATAGCACATCTTGCTATCGTTTCGACATTCTGCCTTTGTGTGTCCTAATATGCCACACTGATAGCAGACCAATTTCGCCTTTTTGACCCCACTTCCCCCTCCGGATTGGGTCGAATTTTTCCGCCGTTTGCTGAAGGAAGGCCCCCTGCTAAGGAAGGCTTTTCCTACAGCCTGCTCTCTCCTACTATTTTCCGACATCATATCATACATTGCGAACATCCGATCAAAGATGTCCCGAACCCTCATTTTAGAGTTCTCCTGGAGTGCATCTTCAGCTATCCTGGGGCATGCTTCCGAGATAGCATTAATTAAATTTCTCCGGATTGACCTATCTGTCAGCTCAGCCTCAGGGAACCTCCGAATACCCTCCACAAGACCCTCAAATCGATTTTGAAACTCGAGTACTGTTTCCAGCGCCGGGTTAAATCGAGTATTAATTCATAAATTCGATTTGCATTGCATGTTCCTTCGCCTGAGTAGGCGGATCGACCGCCTTCTCAATCATGCTCAATGCAATTGATGGCTCGTTCACATCTTTGATCATCGATTGCAAACCGTGATCAATATTGGAAATTATGTACGAGAGTACGATACACTTCAACTGATGAAGCTCTCTCTCCGTGTAGTTTACTGCCGGTTTTATGTTGGGATCGACGAGAAATTGATAGTCAGTCACCACTCGCCAAATCCAACATTACCCTTCGTTTCCACACGGCGATCGACCCTTCCTTCAGTGGATTGCCTCCGTACTTTAAATTCGTAATTGGCCTTGCGGCCACTCCGGGTTCTTTGTGGATCTTACAGGCACAAGTGCCCACCGAGTCAGATCCACTCGCCGTTGTGTTTACAACCGGATTATCTAGGGGAACCTCAAGTGTGCGAGGAGCATCCTCAGATCTACCAGAGCCCTGCTCTTCCACCACCATCTCTGACCTCGATGTTGGAGGTGGACCCATGGTCATCGAAGCCAGAGCCGCGAATTTCAGAACAGACTCCACCGCAAACTGTTTGATCTGATTTTGCATCATCTCATACCTTTGAGCGTACTCAGTCTCGAGCCGAGCCCTGATCGCAACTTCCCTCCTCTCGACTTCCTCGTTAATAAATCTCTTGATCTCTTCCGTGTTCATTGTCCTCTGTATTTAGACCAAGAGACGAGTTACTCCGAATTCACGACCTTCGTTTTATAAACACATCCCTAATCCTAGTATCATCCGGATTTATGTACTCCGTTCTACAAACACATCTCTAAACTTCGTATCATCCGGATTTATGTACTCCGTTCTAAAAACACATCTCATTTCCGGATTTATTTAAGCCTTAGTGGAATCACTCATAACGTTCTATCAACATGGTGTTAGGATTTGAATGCGCCTCGATTGCCACGCATAAATTGGAGTGCGGTCTTGGGGTTATCACATATGCCCCGCTACCTGTCTGTCGATTTCGCTTCCTTAGAGAAGGTACTGTCTCTCCGAGACATGCGCGCTGTGCGTAGGTAACAGAGCCTTCGACCATCTAATCTCCCAGCGACACGCTTTCAAGAAGACTATCCCGCTGCAAATCCGCTCACCACTGCCGTACTATTAAATCGTATTTCATTCTCGAACTGTAAATCGTAAATTAATAATTCGCTCATTCGCTCAAAGTTCTAGCTAACTTTCGTACTTCTTTATTCTTATGAGTGTTTCCACCTTATTTCAGCCTTGGCTTGTCATGTTGGGGTGTGCATAGAGTATTAAAACCGTATAAATCGTATTCGTATTAGGTACAATTCGCAAGCAACAATGAATTTATTTTGCAGCCGAATAAACATCCATGCTCCGTTCAGCTCACCTGAATTTTCATCGATCTTTTGACTTTACAAGATATTATAACGTTCGTTTGCAAGAATTATCAATACAAACATTCAACACAACGAAGGAGAAAAAGGAAACAGTCCACCACTGCGACCAGAATTAATATAAACTTAATTATAAGTAGGATTACTACTATGCTTAAATTATGTTAACACTAGTAAAAACTAGATATATTAGTGATCACAGTAAGTAGTACTGATATCTCCAATTCCTCGTCCGATTCATGTTTCTTGTTTCTAAGATACATACTCAACTTTTCGTATTAGTTCAATCAATAGTATAAAATATCGAAATCAAATCGTAATGTTGAGTAACTACATTTTCGAATCGTAGTCGGAGCTAACGGAAACCATGGTAACTTCGAATTCTAACGAAAAACAAAAAATCCGTAGACATGGTAATCTACCAACAAAACTTCGTGTGTCCTCCGTATTTCAACCAACGTAGTTGGCACCACTGACTGTCAAACATTGACATCTCCAACACATCAATCTGGCATCGTAATTTTACTCTGAGTGTGGACAACACCGTCATAATTCTACATTAGTTTAAAACTTAGAATAAACTTATAAATAAACTTATCCACACTCGAGAGTTTCCACCATGACGTATTATTGGAGGGCCAAGGGTTTCAGCTTCGAATTCATCTCGCCATGTCACAGTATGCAATATGGCGCTGTACTGAAAATCGAGAAATTCCGTAATTTACTTCGAAAATAATTTTTCTCGTTTCGAACATCCGTACTCATCGTAATATTTATTCAAAACCGTTATTCCGTACTTTGGGATTTTACACAGCCGTATTTTCATGCTCGAGCCTTACTGAATTCCGTAATTCACGAAAAAGTCAACCCAAAAATTTCGATTATGTCAAGTTCAATAACTTCATAACCTCGTTTAAAATCGTATTTCCGTTTTATGTGACTTCTCCGGATTATGACTTTTTCATCGTAACTTTCTGAAATTCCATATCCAGAGAAAATAACTGTTCGATTACCCTCAGTAATAAGTCACAAATTACTGATTCCGAAAAACGAGAATTTAACCTATGCACAGCCCAACAAGTGAGCAAACCCCAATTGCTCCGCCATGTATACATATCGGCTCATTACTGAATTTAGTAATATAGAGATTTAAGTACCTTCGTAATTAGAGATGGTTATAGATGGCTTGATATTTAGCTAGGATTAGCTGGATGGTAAAATCGTCGTACTGCAACGGTCGTCTTATTCGAGCACAGGAACGAGAATGGCCGCCAAACGAGATTCGCCGCTTGGCTTGGTGGCAGACGCAGTCCTGCCACCACACCGGATTCTGTCGGATGGATTTCATGGAGTGCTGATGGAGATTGTAATTCCAACACTTATTATTAAATGATAAAACTTCGAGCTTCAAAACTCACAAATAAGTTTTCCCTCTGTCAGGCATATTTATTTTGGTTTATTATTTCCAATAATAAGCCTATGTGATCGTATAGCAAAAAATTTTTATAACCCCCCCTCAAACTTTGTCACTTTACGTTTCAAGGTGCGTAGAATCCAAATTTGAAATGTCCGTCCGCCGTTCGCCGTCCGCCGTCCGGGCCATAAAAGGCCTAAGAATTGACTTAAAAAACCCGTCCTTTCGCACATAGACTCCATTTGGGGTCTAGTTGGTCCTAACGTTTAACCATCCCGATCGCTTTACTCGCATAGATGCTATGGGCCAAAAACGGGCGAAAAAGTGTCATTTCAAGGCTTTGTTAGACTTAAGCACGCACGCACGCCTGGCACGCTTGGCAGGGGGTCACGGTGGGTGGTGAGGGGGTGAGCGGGGGGTGGAGTGAGAGGAGGCGCCGCGGCACCTTGTGGTGGGTACGGCGTTCCTTCGAGGCATGAATATATGTTTTTTTCAAGGTCATATTTGTGTGTTTATACCAAAGCTTTTCCTACGCATATTTAATAACATATCCTCTCGACTTTTCGTACGTACTTAGATAATGATATTATTAAGGCAATAACTATTTGAATAGATAGGAGCTCAAATCGAGAAATATAAACATGCGTATATAATTATAGAAGTATAGGTTGTGGCAACTCGAAGTAGGACACGCCGAGGAGTCTGGACGGACCTTATGACGTACGCTAGCCAACTAAAACTACGATCATACTCAATTGAAAAAATAATAAACCTTTGTGAAATAATTTGCAGCGTTTTTTATTTTGGCTTTATTCCAAGGTACGATTACACATTTTCTTGATTACACGTCTTTATTGAGCCAAAAGACGGTAAGATAATGAATAAACATTATGGATTGATCGGTTTGTAGCATGCTTTCTATAGATTCTAATTTACTGGTATAATATCCACAGGAAGGGTACAATTCTAGACTCGACATAGATCTTTGTACTGGTACTTATGTAGACTCTTGCAGCGTGTGTTCCCAGAGCACAGTTTGGATCCGTGTTAGCGATGGTCACAGAAAGAGGGGCGTCCAAGGGGATCACCTCTCCCACAACCCCCTTCGACCCTGAAGTGAGATGAATAGCCCCGTCGTTCCACCTAGTTCTGCGGGATAGACAGAGAGGGTGATAAAGATTGGACGTGGCTCGTGAGGGGGGGTTGAAATGAGGGAGCGAGTGAGAGGATGTGTGTTGGAGAGTGAGGGAGTGACAAGGGTGTGGGTTTGAAAGAAACAGCTGCAGCCATTAAACCACCCCTTCAATCGAGGCCACCGGAATGGAAGGCCAGGAGACTTAGTTGTGCAGAATGACCTATTAACTCCGAATCTGATGAAGCCAGTAGGTACTCAAAAATTGACAATAACATATTACATTAACAACACACATTAAAATATTAATAAAGCCGTATTAATAATTAAGAAAAACATAATCATATTATATTTTTACTCCTAACTTGAAATGAAATAGTCCCTCAAATTATTATGCACATTATTTACTAACATTGACCTTTGCTCACCCAAACTTAAATCAATTGGGTAGATGAAACATTAATGTAAAATATAATAGTAATAATGACGCTTTGGAAGATATAAAATATTCAACAAGATATTCAATCTTAAACTGTTATACTACAGTGTACAATCAATGTATACAATTCCTCCCATTTTTCATTTTGTAGTAATAACAACGTAGGATAACAGAAAGGATTTACTGCTTTAGGATGTATAAAATTAAACATATGTTGATCATCTCTAATAAATGTCAACACGATGTTACCATTAGTAGCTGCTGCGCATGAGCGAATATGTAATAATTTTGACAAGCTCAATTTCAATCTTCAAGTGCTACTACAGTTTTAATTCGATTTCGATGAAATATTGTGGGAATGCGCGTGTTAGGCGTTACCTAACTCAGTCTTATTGATAGTTCTCATTGCGCATGTGCGAACCTCAAATCCTTCTCGCTACTCGCAGCTTCATGAAATTTCGATGATCTATTCAATCAAATAATGGACACGAGGAAATAGTACCACACCCAGATGTTTTTTCTGTTCCTTGCTATGAAAACTTTCTCAAAGAAATCCAATTTAGTGTGCTGAACCTCAAAAATATATTTTTTCTCTTTTGAAGGCGATGGCATGTTAAACATCAACATGATGGTTTAGCAATTCAGGTAAAGTATTCAAACTACGCGCCTTTCCCTAGTAAAGTATGCTACCTACATCAATTCTGCTACCTACAATCAACAATTTAGTAGGAAACGCAATAATAGGTATGTACTTGGAATCTTCATCTCTACCTCATAGAATGAAGGCTTTCCTTCAGGTAGAAGGTTCCTTGGTCATCATAAAAGGTTATTATGCCATGAGAGGCGTACCTAATCTTCAGGTCGTCAAAAAAAATCTTCAAAGCTGTTGTCGGGGTAGACAGAACGCTACCATTCTTATGATTTCCGGTCGAGAAGCCTGCACCGTTTTGGTGTATTCCGTACTGCCGTGTCACGACTCCCCACAAGCCAGAGAGATGTGTGAAGGAAAATGATAATGGCAACCTGTAGGTAGCATGCCGTACCTATACCCTCTGACTTGCACACGTAGGTAGCAGATTTCGCGTAGGTAGCTTACTTTACCAGTACCAGTTTAGCTGGGTATGATGTCGTTGGGGTGCAGTGTTGAATGTGCAGGCCTTTATATCGTGGGCATTGCCTGCCCCAGTCGCTCGAACTCACCCCCGACTGTTCTTTCATTCTTTACTTCGGGGTACAAGTAGCCCATCCTCGTGCCCTTGATTGAAGTCGCAGGTAGCACAGCATCATTTGAACCACTATACGTGATTTTCTACCTCCTAGATAAATTTGCTTTGGTGTCATGAACATGAATGCAATAGTGGTAAAACTTAACTACATAAACTTATCCATGGATTATATCGTCCCCTTAGAAGTAAAAGTGACCAAGTGGCACTTGGTCACTTTTCAGGTTTTTTGTTATTCTGGTACATAATTGTCTCTATTTTAAGGGAAAAAGGGAAAAATCGGGGGTTTTTGAATAATTCAGTGGGAAAATCGGAAAAAAACCATTTTTACTTGGTAGGAAAGTGAACTTGCAAGTGACCAAGTGGCACTTGAGCACATTTACTTGAAGAATTTGTTTAGAGGTACATATGACCAAGTGCCAGATAGACAATTTTACAATGCATAGCTCCATCGGATCGGCCAAGAAGTATGTGCCAGTCTACTGGATTTTTGATTGGCTAAATATCATGAGGACGGCACGCTCCACCAGAAATAATAAAAAATCCAAGCCGTACAATGTTCAAGAGTTGCTCTACTCAGACTTTGTAGATCTGAAAAAGCTTTCTGCTTCATTGCTTTTGAACAGAACCATAGATTCAGACGGAGCGAAGGTGAACTGGCTGAAAATTAAACGGCTTATGTTTGATAAAAGCCACCCGGGCGTTATCTTCTTCTCTCACTCATACAATGAGGAATACAAGAAATTATTTGTGACATGGACCAAGAAAACTGGGGTCGTTACCCCAAACATTCCAGGAAGTCTTTCACCATTATACTCAAAACCAAACCCCATCATCGATATTAAGGAGAAAGACCTCCTTAAACTTTGTACCACTGATGCTATACCTAGTCAGTACCACTCGTAGTACCGTAGCCTTCCCTCGACTAAGAAAAAGAAGACCCTTGAAAGGTTGCCAGAGCCGTCATGGTCGGATGTTGAAGAGGAGAGCGATGAATGACCGAGGTTTGGAATCCTGAAGAGAGAACGATGGACCACCAAGTTCCAACATCGACTGATGAAAAACTATGTATTTTGGTTTGGGGGAGAGAACCATTAAAACTTTTCTTTTACAATGTTCCTAGAAGTCAAATATATTTTTTTCCAAGTATTACCTTAGGTTTAATTGTTACCTAAATTAATTAAATTAATGTTTTTATTGAAATGACCAACTGCTAAATCGAGGACTTGTGTTCAAGGAAAAAATGACCAAGTGAGAATCAATGGTCTTAGAGCAATTATTAATTCTGTTCCAGCGTGGATGCTCGGAATGTAATCCCTGGCTGCTGTGCTTCAATATCGAACATGGAAAATTACGATTTTATTCATAATTTGGGAGAATTCACCAATTTTCAAAATGACCAACTGCAGACTTCATCTCCTTTTCTTCAAGTAAAATTGACCATGTGATTTTTACCGAAAAATTATACTTTTTCAATAGGGAAAGCTAAACTGCAACTAAATTTTCAGTTCAATCAGGACCTCACCTTTCCAGAATGGTCGAAAAATTTGAAATTGGGAGCAAAACAATGGCGCAGACAGCATTTTTCCGAAAGCCTCCAAACTCGAAAATTTCGAGCGGCCATAGTGAAAAATCGGCTGATTGAAGATAGTCATTTTTACTTCTAAGGGGACGATATATGATATCTAACTATCGAAATCTCTTCTATATCTTCTATCAAACGTTCGAAAATGGTCTACCTATCTATTATTCGGGAATAGTAAATAATTTAGTTCAGTAAAATGCATTAGGGTCGCACAGGAATTGATGAATGAAGAGCTTTTTAAGTAAAATATCGCTGGATACTATACGTTTACTAAGATTTCATTTAATATTAGCAGGTATGTAAAATAAATCCTCTGGAAAATCAGATGTAGCATAGAGACCAGGACGCTTCTAGGGGTGGTAGGGATACTTTGAGAATATATAGACTATTCTATACTTATTATACTATACACGTTAGGGGGGGTCACATTGTATACCCAAAGTTTCCAAGAAATACCTAATGCATTTACCGAGTATTAAGCAGAAGACTGCTAATTGTGAGTTTGATACTACAAATTATTTGAACAAAATTCGCCATCAGATGGGAGGGTTTTTTCCACATGTGGCAATTTGCTTGTTGGTAGTTTTCTATTGACTAAACCGCAACTAAAACTCGGCGCTCCGCGCCTCGCCAGGGGGCAAGCCCCCTGGACCCCCGGTTACTTCTATTTACATACTTCGGACGAAATTATTGAAACACAGAATGTGTTTGCGTTGTCGCGCAACCAAGTGACAACCAAACAAGCGTCATTGTTTACTATTCATTTATAACATCAATTTATATAGTTATAGTATGAAACTACGAAAAAATACGAAATAAATTCGTGATAAATCAAGAGCGATTTATCAAGTAAATGTCCTAAAGAGGCTACATACGAAATTACAGCTTCCTAGAGTGTAAAGTATAGAAATTAGCTTTAAAAGCCACTCATCTGATCCGGACCCTGGACATCGTCAAGTAAATGTCCTAAAGAGGCTACATACGAAATTACAGCTTCCTAGAGTGTAAAGCATAGAAATTAGCTTTAAGAGCCACACATCTGATCCGGACCCTGAGCATCGTCAAGTAAATGTCCTAAAGAGGCTACATACGAAATTACAGCTTCCTAGAGTGTAAAGCATAGAAATTAGCTTTAAGAGCCACACATCTGATCCGGACCCTGAGCATCGTCAACTAAATGTCCTAAAGAGGCTACAAACGAAATTACAGCTTCCTAGAGTGTAAAGTATAGAAATTACCTATTCAAATTATTTAACCTCCGCTTCACAAATCAAACCGTTTTCGTAATACTCAGATCACCTGCTATGCATCAAATCATCGAAACACAAGCTCAATGAAATCATCAGAAATTAACAAGCGGTTGCAATCATGTTCACAATATCAATTATTGAGAATGATCACCTGTGTGTAAACAATTATTTATATAACCATGCTGATAACTCAGTTTGTTGGACACGCACTTCGCAGTAGTTAACATAATATTGTTGGATAAATCGAGAGCTTTCGAACGAATGGTCAACGAATTTTGTGGGATGAAAAACGACGAAGTACCATATCCCGAGCAACGACTCGGTTGTACGTGAAAATCATCCGTCACACATTTCGTTACCATCCCGCGTTCCATTTTCGGCTAGTTAGTCCATGGCTAAAACACATTCTGTGTTAAAAAGCCTATAGAAAGTAACTGGAGCGATGTCACAGGTGGATGACGATGATCCCCCCTTTCCCTCTTGGGTGTCGCAGGGGTGAAATCGTTCCCCTATGACGTCTTAACTTTCTTTACACTGATGTTTTGGCCTCTTCTACCTATACCCTTCATATATCCCTTTTTTGGAAAGCTCTTTCCAAGATCTTATAGCAGGGCTCGCGAGAAGAATAGGATCACTGAATCTGTGGGGTTTCTAATGTGTTATAAAACCTGTGGCATAAACGACGTATATTAAGAATCAAATCAATCATATGAAAAGAAATAAATAAAGGAGCTCCTTCTAAGTTATTTACAACTGTATGTATCATTACTAAACTGACGTACGTACTATAGATACCATGCTTAACAGATAATGTTAACCGAGGGTGCTAAATGTTGAGCAATGAGTATTAAAGTTAAGAATTCTGACCATTCGATGGAGGACGGAGGAGCACGCGCGAGTGTAGATGTTTTTACCCAGATTCTGTTGAGCAAAGCGGAGTGTCAATACACACCAATTATGTGTAATTGTGTAGCGATTAATATAGTAAAGCGGCTGCCGATAATGTCCTTGATATCTGTACGCATATGATGTACCAATTTCATGAAGATATGCTCCAAACCGACAGAGAGGCAAAGTTGTGGTTGGTAGGGCTCTCAGTACTATTTACTCACTTCGAAATGGGCAAATGTTTGTGTCACCGTCGTCCTGGTGGAAGTGAGTCTTTGGTACGGAATGCTGCTGATCCTTCTGCAAGAAACCACTCAGAGTAGTGGATGCTGACGACCAAGATTTTGAACAGTCAGTCAGGAGGTGGATTTTAGTTGGCAGTCTCAATTAGCGTTTTGCTGGAGTGAAACATGGTTGTACTGGGAATTAAATTGTGTGTTGGAGGGGGGGGGGGGGGGGGGTGCTCGTGAGAAGAATAGGATCACTAAATCGGGTTGTGGCGCAAAGAACACTTCACTTCATGTGATAAATATTAGGTAGTAAAGCACCGCTGGTCATCATCTCTGATCGGCAGAGCATGAGTGAATGAGTATAGAAACAAATTAACGAACTATATATGTGTATATGCTTTTTGGCGTGAACAATATTATTGTTCTATTTTGGATTCAATGATTTCGACTCGTGCTGTGTTCTTTAACAAAGTCTATACGTCCATGTTACAATATGTGTGAAAGCTGTACTGCCCACCCAACTTGGCAGACGTTTCATCTTAAGATCTGCTCCGAATAATTTATTTTCCTTTCTAGGTCAATCACATGATGCCTAGGATTTCCTCGGTTTGATTGGGAGGACCTTAGTCCATCCAGGCGCTTATGGTAGTACGGCTCCGAATAATGACACGATTAGTAAGACGTGTGCGTACATTGGTGTGTCCCCGGTGCGTCTGTGTGTGTCTCAAACCGGTTTCCAGTATCAATATGGGTCCGCGGAGACCAGACCGCCCCTCTGGCAGATCGATAGCAGCGCTCCGGGCGGTCGAATGGAACTTGCCTCTGAACAGCTCGTACCTTCTAGAGAAATGATGGACATCAATACCTATTGTGTGATTATTAGGTTGCAGACTGACTGAATGAGGCTTCCGTATAAAGAAATCTCAGGCCTATTGGCTTAAACAGGGTGTACCACGAGACGAACACCCCCTCTAAAACCGTAATTCCTAAGGTAATTTTTTTTTTTTAATTTGCATGTTTTTTTCCCCCAAGGATCTCAAATATGACCATGTTGCGCGTTGCGCACGTGCGCAGTCATGCGCAACACACACCAACTTTGTTTTTTCAAATGAGAACCCCCATTTTCATTACAGGTTTGAATTCTACGTAAAATTTCATGAAGAAATGAACCATCACTCGATTTTTTAAGTGCGTGCAGACGGGCGCAATCCCGCACCAAAATTGCAATAAATGTGAAATACTGAGTTTTGCCACACGAAAGATACTCGATTGCCACATGTAATACATGATTTTGGAGTATTGTTCCGTGCTGAACCTAGTAATGATGTTCATTTATTGATATTTGTAACACAAACTTGGGGAAACACCGAAAAACCTTCATTTTAGTACGCTTTGTGCTTTTTGGAAATGTGCAAGAAAAGTGCAATTCTGGTCAATTTTTCGGTGTTGCAAATACCAATAAATGAACATCATTACGAGGTTCAGCACGAAAAAATACCCCAAAATCATGTATTGCATGTGGCAAATGAGTATCTTCAAAAACTCAGAGTATTTTACATTTATTGCACTTTTAGAACGGAATTGCGCACTTTCTGAGCGAAATCGCGCCCGTTTGCGCGCACTTGAAAAATCGAGTTATGGGTTATTTCTTCATGAAATTCCACGTAGAATTCAAATCTGTAATAAAAAATGGGGGTTCCCATCTGAAAAAACAAAGTTGGTGTGCGTTGCGCATGATTGCGCGCGTGCGTAATGCGCAGCGTGGTCATATTGAGGTCTTTAAAGAAAAAAAACATGCAGATTCAAAAAAAAAATTTTTTTACCCCTGAAATTACGGTTTTAGAGGGGGGTCTTTGTCTAGTAGGATCCTCGTATAGCATTCGCATGCTGACTTAAACCTTTCGCCAACTTAATTGGACCTTTCACAAACTGAAATGTAACCTCTGAAACCACGTCTGAACTGAGAGAGATGGAACTGAAAATTCAAAATTCCACAGATCCCAGGCGTCCTGCTAATTTTACACATGGACAACTCGAGAATTCACCGTTCTACTATAGAAACCCAGTTGTCAGCTGAATCAGATACGGGAGTAAAGTTTTCCCCACCCTACTCACCCTTACTCAATTCTATTGGAAAGCGTTTTCAAAAATCAAAAATGAAGCAAAGAAGATTCCGGCTTTACGAGGTGTGCATAATTTGTCTCGTGTCATTGAAAGGAGTCTCCTACTTTTAGCTGCACCTAACATTGGAACGGCAAAAGCAATGATTTGAGTTACATAAAGTGTATGCGCTTGAAAAATGTTTAATTCATGAAAAGATTAATTCTAATTGCGAAAGGTTTAAATGATTTTGCGAAAGGGTTATTTCTTAATTGTGAAAGGGTTAATTCAGTTCTAGAAAAGTTTAATTCAAGGTGCAAAAGGTTTAATCCTAATTACGAGAAGATTAATTCAGTTTGTGAAAGGTTTAATTCAGTTTGAGAATGCTAGATTATTTCCCCAGAGTGGGCCCCTAATAAATGGGGATTCTACTATTGCTTCATGCACCTAAATTTGTTGATTAGCTCAAAAAACTTTTCATCTTTTTCTGAACTAGAGGGGTATCCATGGTCAATTTCAAAAATCGAAATACTAAATAGCTCCCTTGTAAGAATTGGTTAAGCCAAATCAGTGAAGGTTACCTACCTACTAACCAGGTTATAAATAACAATCATAAAATTATTTTTGTAAAACAATTAATGTAAATGGACGAACGATTTGACAACGAAACTCGACATTCTAAAGCCTCAGCTCGTGTCCATTGTACTATATCATGCTTTAAACTAATAAGCAGGGACCTTGGATATAGTGCAATATATCTGAAACTCCATTATAAAATATTATGCCCACTGTACTATCAGGAACTGTATCATCCTTTAGGGCCGGTTTATCAATCACATTGATCCAATGGCTAAGGGGTGATTTATCTTGATGGGGTGTTTATCCATCCCTAGTTAAACCTATCTGGCGTTTTAATTTATCTGGTCCCTGGATGGCTGGATAACAATATTATAACTGGAGGTTAATGATAAATCTAGAGCTTTCTAACCTCAAACAAGTTTATTATCATTTAATAATGATTAACAGGGCGTTTCCATTTGTTTTCGTCACGTCACGAGCGTCACGTCACGGTGGGGTTTTCTATTGATTTTCACGTACAACCAATGCGTAACTAGGGAAGTTTAACTCCCTTAGTTTTCATAGCAGGAAAATCGTTAGCCACTTTTTGGAATGCTCTCATTTTATCACAGCATCTCATAATCCCTAAGCCTCTGTGGTGTCAAGGAAAGCTGATTTATTACGCTCAGTTATAAACTAATATTGCTAAGTAACCATAATGAACTAATAATGTGTAAAATTAATCGTTATTAAATGATCTGACTGTAGAACCGTAGGTCTACCGTCCGTTTTTTATTTACAAAAATCTTATTTGAATCTCGTTTGATTGTTTTTATTTTTGTACCTTCCAATGGAAAGGACGTTTGGGGATTTGTCTTTAAATAGCAGCTACGGCAGTGACGGATTAATAGAATTTCGTGGGTGGGGGCGGTAGTCCTCTACCGGGAGGACTCCCCCCCCACCAACAGTTTTTTAAAAAGACCTTGACAAACTAGCATACACTTTATACTACGTAAAAATTAACATGAAATACACGATTTTTATTTGCACAAATATTAGCTTGGTTACCAAATGTCCATGTACACACAAAAAAATAAATAAATAAAAAATAAAATGATTATGGTCAAGTAATTTTTTTGGCAAAATTATATTGCAAAGTGCAGGGAATGAAACATAAAAACGCTGGAGATATAAATCAATACTACTTAATAACTTCAGTCCTCGTAATGTAATATTATTTATAGATTATACATTTACTTCGTAAACACAGTATTAAATAATAATACACTGACACTACCCGCGTAAATCCCCGATTGATACGCCACGGACACCGCACACAGTTTGTAGGCCAAATAAATTCAAACGAACAGATTTGTAAATTAACCATGACAGATTAGTAAAACCAGTACCTACCATCCCGGTTTCTCCTCAGTTCCTTCATCTACGAAAATATACCGACTTGATAAAAAAACGGAAGTTAGTGAAAAACGTTGTCTATTTCCACGAAAAATAAAGAGTTACAATGTTAAATCGATTTCGACGGTTAGGCCATCATCAGTAACAGACGATAACGATAACGGTTATTGTTTGTTACTGATGATGGCCTAGCCGTCGAAATCGATTTAACATTGTAACTCTTTATTTTTCGTGGAAATAGACAACGTTTTTTTACTAACTTCCGTTTTGAAATGGGTTTCCACAACTTCGTCACGAGTGATTTAGTTAGTTCGTACATACCTACTTGATGACGCATTTTTCAATCGTGGGAGTTTTGGTAGAAAAAATTCCAAAACCACGGAAATCGATAGTAATGAATATTGCGGTTCTATGACCCTAACTAATAGCGGAAGGTACTAGAAATAGGATAAATGGAGAAGAAAAAAAATCATTTTGAGGTCTCATCGTTTCATTGATGAAGTTAGCTAAAAATATTGAAAAGGTGATTCTGGTCTAATGGATGGTAATTTTGCATTGATTTTATTAAAACCCATGAAATATTCAATTTCATTTTATATCTAGAAACTAGGAAGGTATAAATGAACGTATTTTACTCGGCTTTCAAGTTTCACGGCAATTTTAATAAAACTTACTGTTTCAAATTATGCAAATTGCTACCAAAAATGGAAAAAAAAAATCAATATTTGCTGAATAAACGGGTTGAAAATTCCTATTCTGTAAAGAATGCTTCTAGTTTCGAGGTTTGACATACCGGTACTTTTGGTTTATTATTTCCAATAATAAGCCTATGTGATCGTATAGCAAAAAAAATTTTATACCCCCCCTCAAACTTTGTCACTTTACGTTTCAACGAGCGTAGAATCCAAATTTGAAATGTCCGTCCTCCGTCCGGGCCATAAAAGGCCTAAGAATTTACTTAAAAAACCCGTTCTTTCGCACATAGACTCCATTTGGGGTCTAGTTGGTCCTAACGTTTAATCATCCCGATCGCTTTACTCGCATAGATGCTATGGGCCCAAAACGAGCAAAAAAGTGTATTTTTCGACGCGCGAACGCCTGGCACGCTTGGCAGGGGGTCACGGTGGGTGGAGAGGGGGGTGAGCGGGGGGATGGAGTGAGAGGAGGCGCCGGCGCCGCGGCACCTTGTGGTGGGTATGGCGCCGGCGTTCGTTCGAGGCATGAATATGTTTTTTTCGAGTTCATATTTGTGTGTTAATACCAAAGCTTTTCCTACGCATATTTAATAACATAGCCTCTCGACTATTCGTACGTACTTAGATAATGATATTATTAAGGCAATAACTATTTGAATAGATAGGAGCTCAAATCGAGAAATATAAACATGCATATATAATTATAGAAGTATAGGTTGTGGCAACTCGAAGTAGGACACGCCGAGGAGTCTGGACGGGCCTTATGACGTACGCTAGCCAACTAAAACTACGATCATACACAATTGAAAAAATAATAAACCTTTGTGAAATAATTTGCAGCGTTTTTTTTTTTTTTTTTTTTTTTTTTGAGAACTTATTATGATTTTTTTCTACCTGAAACACATTAGTCGAAACACTGTGTGGCGTAATTCTTTTCCGTGCATTCCCTGGCAAGAATTTTTTTCTTCTGCGTCTCGGGGGGGACGACCGCCCCCCCCCCCCTTTAATCCGTCCCTGAGCAACGGCGAAGATTCTATCGTAGCATAATTCGTTGAATGGAAAAGAATACCGTATGTACCTAGTAAGACCCCGTATGGATCACCTACTAATATGGGACGAGTGCGTATTTTTATTGAGGTTTCGGTTGGACAAAGATACCGTTCTTTACATTCTAACACAGATCGAAGATGAAATTAAGTTCACAACTTACTGATCACAATAATTCATCCATAATAATTCAGGTTGCAATAACGCAATTCGTGTATGTATTTCTCTCTAGAAATGAAACAAATGGCAAAAATGTGGTGGTTTCTTATTTGCCGAGCTTCATAAACACTGCTGTGTTGTGGACGTCAGACCCGGTTTTTTAATAGTCGATCCATGAAGAAAATGTAGCTCCTACTCTACTCTGTGGTAAATCGTAAATGGTAAACTCTACCATGTGTAAATCTCCCTTATTTTGATGTGTACGTTTTGTAGTAAAATTCACGTTGTAGTGTACGTGTGGTTATCTCGTCACACTGGCAAAGTACGTTTTGGGTCCATGGGGGAGTATGGTTTTTTCCATCTCATTTCTTTATTATTTATTTTATTTATTTAATTATAGTTCAATGTTCTGTAACTAAATACTAAATAAATTAGCATTGAGAATATAACCTTAAACTGAAACGACTGCATCGTGAATCGGATGAAGGAGTCATACCAACTCCATGCTGGACCATAGTTTTTTATTTTCCAGCGCTTTAACCAGAAGTAAATCTTTACGAAGTTGCAAAGTTTCTAACTTATAAAATTGTGCTTAAGTGAATAATTGTAATTTTTGTTTATTCGTGCAAAGACTGCAATAAAGGTTCATTCATTCGTTCAAACAACGATCAGCACTAGTGGTTCATAATAAACATATTAACTTTGAGGTCGACTGATTCAATGTTATGAACGTGACCAATGTATTCATTCGTACAATATATCCGAAAGAAAGGCTTCGAATTGGAACGTGTTGAATGACCGGGGCGGGTTATGTAGACCCGCAAGACTCCGCGTTGCTTGTTGCCTATCTCACCCCGATTCATGCAGACCCGCACGACCAAACCCCTGTTTATAAACAAACCGCTTTGTTCCAGTCGTTCGAACCCTAAAAACTTACGTTACTGATATTATTTTATATTTATCTTGTCCCATCTTAGAAAGCCCAAATATCTACGGGTTATAGTATAATAGGTATTATTAGTAATTATTTTCCAATGAACGTATAGAGATTTAACTACACATTGAAACGTGAGTCTTCTAAGTTTTTTAACGTCGCTTAAATGTAACAAACCCACCCATCCCGCCCATCTTGCCATCACAAATCGCTACCACCAAAAAATGCATGGTTAGTTTACGTTTCAAGATACTTAATTCTAACGCTCACTTTGTAAAATTCTCTAATCTACTTATGTAGTTTTATTTATTTATTGAAATGTAAAATTTCTATAGGCGCACCGCGTCGAAAAATTTAGCCGGGTGTGAATACGATTTTACCGTCACGTTTTTGACATGGATATGTCTTTGCTCTGGGGGGTCAACCAAAAATTTCCGTGACGCAAAATTTGTGTCACAATTTCAGTGTTTTTCACGCACAAACCCAGCCGTTGCTAGGGGAATGGAACTTCCGCAGTTTTCATCGCACAGAAATCGTTCGCCACTCGTTGGAAAGCGCTTGATTTATGTGATAAATGTTCACATCTCAAGCTACCAATTTCCCCCTACATTCCTAAACTAAGTTGATTGGACTATAAACAATTTTAATAAGCCGGTTACAATATTCTTAACGTAAAGCAATAGCATCATTTACTCCACTCCATAGGAAACATTTTCATCCTCTTGACAACAGTCGACTGTTAACAACAACTCATTGTAGTGGCTTCTCTCCAGTCTCCACAGTTATTTTCAACATTTCTATAAGTAAACCGTTGTTTTGTTGGAATTAGTCGGGATGCGGCCCAGGGATTTGTTTAAAGTTGAAGGATTTGTTTACAACTCTCGAGGACAACCGTTATGAAATCCCCAATCAAAGACATATCCATGTAACATGGTATCTGCTTGTAAAGCAGATAGTGGATTTTTTTTTTTTTTTTTTTTTTTTTTTTTTTTTTTTTTTTTTTTTTTTTTTTTTTTTTTTTTTTCTCACGTACAACCAAGCCGTTGCTGGGGAAATGAAACTTCTTTATTTTTCACCGGACAAAAATCGTTCTCCACTCGTTGGAAAGCTCTCGATTTATCACGCATTTCTTTCGTACTTGTTCTTCTATTCATGTCGTAGTTTTATGTTTATTTATGTTATAAATGGATATAGTAAACAATGCCGCTTGTTTTGTTGTCACTTGGTTGAGAAGTTAATCTTGCTTATAGTAATTGTAGACGCGCACCATAACAGAAAATTACCTACATAACAGAAAATCTTTACAAGATTTTTTCGGCAACCAAAATCATTTCCATAGTATATATTTTATATTTAGCAGAAAATCGTCATAGAAGTTCACACTTCTCCCGTGTGGTCTTTAGCACACCTGGTTGTTTTTTATTTATTTATTTTATTTTATTTATTTTTATTTTTTAATAAGTAATTTTTTAATCGAACTTCAACAGTCTACTTTATCATATTACTTATTATTTCATAGGTGGGTTATCCGAATGTCAAAAATAATTATCAAAAGTGGTGGTTAAACTGTTCAAAGAGTAAGGTCAGTTGCACACACACCGATTTTGGACGGTCGGTAAAAAATCGGCCGATATTTTATCGGTAGCAGGTGATTGCAAACACATCGGATTTTTATCGGCAAAACAATCAGTTGCTTGGTGTTCGTGACGCGAGATTCTTGAACAACAATGAATCCTAAACGTGTAATTGCTATGTGGTTATTGTATCGCCACATTAAGCGCCGTAGGATTATGCGCAAGTGGTGGATTCATCCTATCAATCAAAGAAGGGAACACAGTGGAACATTCTACACTCTTTTTGAAGAACTGAGGCGTGATGGTTCCAAGTTTTTCAACTTCTTTAGAATGTCAATTGAATTTTTCGACGAACTCCATGAGAAGAAGAAAAAATAAATAAATAAATTGGTAGTCCGAAATCACAAAACTAGTCCCATATCACGAGAGCACTCAAATGGAATAGATGCGTAGTTACTAGTAGAACTGCTGAAATCGGTCGGTAAATAATAGTTAGTGTGCAAGCGTGTATTTAGTTATGTACGCCACTGTGGGGTCGGGTCTTCCCGGTACCGGCGGTCTGCAGTGGCAGTGGCCGGCTGCTCCCCGATATTTTACCGGTATTATTTTACGGTCGGCGTGTGTGCCAAGTCCCGTTCCATCCAATGGTTCACTATTGGAATTCGGACGGCCAGAATAAAACCGGCCGTCCAAAATCGGTGTGTGTGTGTGTGTGCAATAACACTAACACGCAGATACATTGAGACATCGACGTGCCTTTGGCTCTCGGTTACTACAACACTTAGTAGTAAAAAACCATGTGTGGGGAAAATCAACTGAATATTGAACTAGGGAGCAGACCAAGTGGACTGACCCATTGAGAGTCCCAACAACTAGTTTGTATACATAACCTAGGACTTAGAGATCTGGGAGTGATCGTCATCGAATCAGCGCTGAAAAATACTTCAACTGTGACACCCCACATGCCCTATTGTGATAAAACTGATTTTTTAGGATTTTTCGTGACATTTTAAATTGCAAATTTGAATTTGGTGATTGGGCTGGCCAACGAACTCGAGACCTGTCTTTTGCCAAGAAGGAACGAATTTTTTAAGCCGTATTTTAAGAGCGTTTCTGGGAATACACCCTATATATACGACGTTAAAATCTAGGATTGTATTCTTTGATGTACGAAATGGATATGTAGGGGGGTCCCCGCCCCCTTCCTCCCAGTTTTTAAAATTTGAAGCCATCAAAATAATTCAATTTTTCTTTCAAAATTCGTAAAAATAACAAAAAACTGTATTTGATATTGATATTTTTTGTCAGGTAAATTCGAAGTTCGGTCAGGGAAAAGTCAGGGAAATTTCAAATTTCCATTTGGGGGCCGCCCTGTATATGCAAGTGTGATTAACTAGTATTTGTATATTATTAAATTAAAATTAACTAAGACAAACTGGAACAAAACGGTCTTCGAAAGCCAAATTTTGGGAGTTTTTCGGTGACATTTTGCTCGTAATGCATGTATTATGTTCAATATGACAGAAATAAATTTCATTTCTTTTCATTATTTGTATAATGTAGTGATTTTATGTTGAAAGAATTTTTAATTTAATCGGAAATCTGTCTTTTTTTTACAGAAAAGAAGCGGGCGCAAGCTCTCGCCGGGAAGAGGGGCCCGCGTCGCCTTGGCCAACAAACTGGCGTCGCTGCCGAGTTTCACAAGGCCCTCGCCTCCGCGTTCGCCGCCTCCAGGTCGACGCCCGGCGACATGTGTCCGGCTCCCGGCGCGTTGTGCGCCACATCTTCCGCCATGTGCGTCGCTCCCGGCGCCATGTGTGCCGCCTCCGGGCCCATTTGCTCCGCTCCAGGCGTCATGTGCGCCGCTCCCGTCGGCCCTCGGGCGCCCCCGACCGGCCTCTCGCTTCCTCTACGGCCCCCGATGGCGCCTTCCCGCGTGAGAGGTGCCGCTAAAAGGTAAGCGAAAATTCTGTAGTATAGCATTTGCAAGTCAAATTAACCTTTTTACAAGACAATTTAACTTTTTACAAGTCAATTTAACCTTTTTACAAATCAAAATAACTCTTTTACAAATCAAAATAACGCTTTTACGAATCAAAATAACCCTCCTTGAGCAATGCGCAAAAATCGTTGAAGGGCAAAAAAAAAAAAAAAAAAAAAAAAAAAAAAACTGAATACATTGAATACGACAAAGTAGGTAGGTGTAATAATTTAAAAATATCAATTTTCCAACTAAAAATGTATCAAAATTGTCCAACAAAAAAATGAGGTAGGTTGGCAAAGAGGTCAATCAATATAGAGAGTTCCGAAAGTAGGTTGATCAATATGAGTACCGAAAAAAAAAGGTCACTCTCATTGCTACTGCTACTGCACAAATCCGACTCACTCATATCTAATTATTATAGTTAAATAGTAGTTGACACTCGAAAAACTAATGTTCACTTCAACAACGGAGAAATCTCGACAAAGATTATCGCCAACAAACAGAAGGATATGAAAATTACTTGAAGATCACAGTGAGAAGGAATACTGGGGTAGGTATTCATGAAGATCACAGTGAGAAGGAATACTGGTCTAGAAATTCATGAAAAAGGAATGCCAGTTAAACCCGTACTCCTATATCTTTGCCCTTCGTACAATAAATTTACTTCGTGACTTTCAAGAATCACCTAGGGTGGAGGGACCAGTGTTTGAAAAGGACCCAGTGATTGACATCTCACAAAGAAGTTTTAATAGTAAGGCATTGAAAAGTGTTATACGGGCTTGATCCATTTGAATTTGGAGGCAAAATACCTTCTCAGTGAAGTATAAAGGCGGGAAAAGGTTTCTGGCGGGTTTTTGTGAAATCTGGAGAAGGTTACCCAACGAAACCTCGTGTTATAATTTCTTTGGTGCTGTTTCTCGTGATTTTGCTAAGGAGGTACAAGCGTTTTATTCTGCTTCACCATGCCCTTCACCATTTTCAAATTCGATTGTTTCCATGGTTTTTCTCAGTCAGCTTTTTTGTGGAGCTTGCCTTTATGCTATAAGTAATTTTATGGAAATAATCAAAGATAACTAGTGAAAATACAAATGTCAATTACTAGTTCCCAAACTGATGCTCCCCTCAGTGATTGACAGTGCTGTAATACGGATCTCTATTCGTTCTTGTCATTCGTTCTTTATTTTTTACATTTATATAAATACATAGCAACTCACAAGCTGCTAGTTTACCATTAGGATCGTATTCGTAGCTACCATCCAAGCAGAAAACTGATCTGTGTAAAATCTCATGGGGACTGGAGCGCTGGGTATGCCACGTATTATTATAGGTCGTCAAACTTGAGTCTCTTGTCTCAACTTGATTGTTCGCGAACGCCTCGTTGGGAAACTTGACTTTTTCGTATGCCAATTGTAACTTCCCCTCGTACCTATTCTTCGGCAAAAGTGTTCTAAATACTATTCACCTACTTATATTTTACCTATCTCTATTCGAAAAGTTGGTTCTACTTACTCACTGCGTGTTTTTAGCGCATTTCCTTTTAAAAAAGGAAAAATGAGCTGTTGTGTTCACTTGGTCCGTTGATGTATGTATGTATATATGTCTCTTGAAATCGTTTTAAATGCCACTTCCGACGCACAGTACTTTGATTGTAAGGGTCAGGTGTTCAAAAATCTGTTTGTGGTGGACTCTGGTCGGGAATGTTATGCTGATCACGAATATGTATGGATGTGGGGCGTCGTAAATAAGCCCTTAATAGGTAAAACTGAAAAAAAAGTCACCAAACGCGCTATTCACCTTTTTCTCGAAATAATTCTACAAATTTCATCTTATCAAAATCATAAATTTTTTCAAACACCTACTTAAAGATTACCAAGAACCACTAAAAGAAGGAGACTTTTCTTTTACCAGGCATTCTGCTTTGACGTACTAATTCGTAATATGGACGAGAGAGGGAAAAAATGCACGATTAGGAAACCTTCATAGAAAATGTATTGAATAAATTATTTCAACCAATGTGTAATTTATATAAATTTACATGTACACAGAAGGGTATTGGAACTTAATGACTAGGTAGTACATGAACAGAAAATTAATAAGGGCTAGGTTTATAAAGAGAAACATGAAGAGTGACGAAATTTTGTACACGCCTCTTTTTCGTCAATAAACTGCATTCGTGAAAGGGCTTCATGGGTCTTCCACTACTCGATCCTGAACGGGTTTTTGTCGCACCCGAAGGGAAAAATGGTTCAAAAAACGAACTCGACAGATTCAGCCACTTGATGTGACGTTTTTCAAAAACCGCATTTTTCCTGCCGCACTGTTTCCGCAGTTTTCCAACGTAGGCGTGGAAGAAAGAAATTTTTATTTTTACTTCGTCAATATCCGATTGAAGACCCAAATCAGACAGCAAGAATGAGAGGATGTTGCCTTTTTTGCCTTCCATGCTCTTTCCGGACTTCCATTTTCCGAACAGTGTCCGATTTGTAGGAACTCTGGCTGAAAAGATTGAAAAAAACATAGAAAAAAAAGTCGCGGCTAGTCGCAGGAAATTCCAACGGGATAGAGTGAAGGAATAGTGTCAAAAAACATATATCAAATGATCTAACTCCTCTTTTTTCCTCATTTTGGAATATTCAGTTCCTAAGGTAGAGGTTTAGTCGAACATTTTTGGGATTATTATGGTAAAGATTTAACGGCGTAATTGAGAGAAATTCATACTTGAAAAATTATTGAACCACCAAAATATAGCCCATACCTGTGTCGTAACTCGCCATGAAGAGCAGAGCGATCTCAGAAGTAGCTCGGACGATTTCTGCACTCGTAATGAAAAGGTAGTTCATCGTTAGTGTTTTGGGTGAAATGAGTTGTTGACAGTTGGACCGCGGAACTTGCGCTCTAGTGTTCTGTGCGAGGCTTGTGGAGACGGGAAACCTTTTGAATCGTGCCCACGGACTATCCAAGATTATCCAAGACTATGATAGATTATTGCACTCGGGTTCAAGAATTTTGACCGATCGTTTTTTCGATTTTTGATACATACTCAAAGTACTGTGCGACGTCCGATTTTTATGAAACTTGGTATGGATAAAATCTGTAATATGGCGAGGATAAAGATGTACCAGGGGCCGCTGACGCATGAGAGGTCATTGATCATTGGAGTGAACTCCAAAGCCATTTTGTCTCCTATTCGACGCAGGAAGCTTAAATTTGAGAGGAAGGCTCAAGAGAGAATACTGAAGACACATGAGAGGTCATCGATCAGCTGAGTGAGCTCGAAAACCATTTCACGCGGATCTCCTTACCAGAAATTGCGCTATCATGTGGCTCACTTGATGGGCACTGATCTACTTGTTTTAATATGTGCTTGAAAAATCGATATAAATTGAACAAAATCCCTCGTTTGATTAGCAGTTTTAAAAAACTGCAGTGCTTTTCCAGCTGCATTAAGATCATTCACAAAAATCCTGTATAGCGCCTCTTGGATCGGACAAGCATAGCTATTTGACTCGCTTTCAAAATAATCTCCATTCTCCCGTGACCCGACTGACGAATTCTTTGAAGTCCAATCCTTTGCAGACCGGTGTGAGATTCTATACCTGATTGTTTACCTGAAAGTGTTCGTGAGCTTCCTGAAAAGCCATTTGTCAAACAACTAAAATCTATTCTCCTTGATGCTGAATTATATGCTGTCCAAAATTTTTTTACCATCAAGTTTTGATATCCATCTGTGCCATTTATTATTGGTCTTGTTTGACTAAGTCATTTCATTGCATTTACAGTTTTCTATTGTTTTTTTCTGTATGTTGACGATTTTTTTCATCTTGTATTCATGTATATATAAATTGAGGTTTGTGTTACCTTTTAGGTTTTTGCAATAAAATATTCTATTCAGATTATTAATTATAACGAGTTTTGTGTGTGTGTGTGTGTGTGTGTGTGTGTGTGTGTGTGTGTGTGTGTGTGTGTGTGTGTGTGTTGTGTGTGGTGGGGGGGGGGGGTGTCAATTTGATAGTTAACCAAAGTGTTAAGTTTCATTTAATAAAAATGTAGTACAATAATTCACGAAAATTCACTAATACTGTCACGCATGTTTTCTTTTTCTTCAGAAAACGAGGATCTCTGAAAAACATGTTGGTTCAAATGGTCGGGCAACCGCCAGTCTCCCATCTGTCCACCGGTGGGACCCAAACTGACGTTCCCGTCCTCCACCAGCTCCTCGGCTCCAAATCTCAACCCCCGGATTCGTTCTCCATGGCCAACATGCTTGGAGGTAAGGCCTACATTCCACACCCCCTTGCAATATTGCTTGTTTTTCCCCAATAATCTTTATTTTTATAACTTACTGTATATAGAATTTACACGTCAAATCGGAGGTTTTTCATTTCAAATGGAAGGTTTTACACATCAAATTGGAGGTTTCTCATTTCAAATTATAGGTTTTAAACATCAATTCGTAGGAGGATTCCAAATAAAGAAAAACTCGGCCCTTCGGGCCTCGCAAGGGGCTCCGCCCCTTGGCCCCGCCAGGGGGGCTTCGCCCCCCCCCCTGCCCCCCCCCCCCCCGGATGTTATTACTTTGAGCCTGACTGCTAAAATGTAAAAAACATGGAATCATGTTTTAGCTCCTCGCTCTCACTTTATTATAGAAATGATCACGACGATTGAGCTCTTGTGAGATGATGATCTCCTAATAGAAACTCGCGAGTAAACATTCACTTTATTATAGAAATCACGACGATTGAGCTCTTGTGAGATGATGATCTCCTAATAGAAACTCGCGAGTAAACATTCACTTTATTATAGAAAGAGGCTAAAGAGGCTACATACGAAATTACAGCTTCCTATAGTGTAAATGTAAAGTATAGAAATTACCTATTAAAATGATTTAACCACCGCTTCACAAATCAAACCGTTCTCGCAATATTCGGATCACCTGCTATGAATCACATAATCGAAACACCAGCTCAATGAAATCATCAGAAATTAACAAGCGGTTGCAATCATGTTCACAATATCAATAATTGAGAATGATCACCTGTGTGTAAACAATTATTCATATAACCATGCTCATAACTCAGCTTGTTGGCCACGCACTTCGCAGTAGTTAATATAGTATGGTTGGATAAATCGAGAGCTTTCGAACGAATGGTCAACGAATTTTGTGGGATGAAAAACGACGAAGTATCATATCCCTAGCAACGACTCGGTTGTAAGCGGAAATCATCACAATTATTGGCGCTACTTTCATGTCACTTTATAGTCTCATTTTTCGGCGGGGGATCCATCGCTAAAACATGATTCCATGTTAAAATGCCCTAATATATAAATATTCAGTTTCCTCTCTTGTGATACCTATAATTACCACATCGGAATACATACACGAATTACGTGATGAAAATGACAGGTGATGATTTGACAGCAAGACTCACGTTAAAAAAATAAAAAATTACACTTTTTTTCTTCATTATGTTCATTCATGTTTGTTGATTACCCATGATTTTCGTTATATGAGTTCGTTGTGATTCTCGAAACGTCTCGTCCTATTCATTTCTATTCCTATTCATATTTACAAGTTCCTTCACCATGTACTATTTACTATTCGTTTCACGTGTTAATTTGCTAACTGCTTTTCCAGAATTAAATCACGTATTTATGACATTTACGTTATCTTTCAATTTGAAACGGGAAAGAAAACCTCCGATTTGAAATGTAAAACCTCTAATTTTATGTGTAAAACCTCCGATTTGATTATTAAAACTGCCAATTTGAAATGCAAAAACCTCCAATTTGAAACCAACTATTGTAAAATCTGAGGGAGTAAGGGGAAAATGTCCATTAAAGTTCACTGTTATGAATTATTCATTGAAATTCCAAAAATGCGATAATGGAAATTAACAATTTATCTTTTGAATCGTTTTGTTACTGGGATCCGAAAAACTAGTACAATTCGCCTTAAAACAATCAGCTGTGGCTACTGCTGGTACTAATGTCAGTTCAGAGTGTACAAAGCCGAAACGTGGAGATTCGTGCGCAAGAAAAATGCAATTTGCTTAAATTCTATAACAAGCTTCCAAATATTTGTTAAAGAGATGTTACAGATAATATTGGCATTTCGTTTCGCATGAAGAGTTGAATCTTGAAAGATATGATGCGTGTTGAACTTGCAGCTTGATCTTTAAATGACGAGTACTATTCTCGAAAATTTACTCACAACCTTGAATAAAGTGCACAGAAGCGACATTTTGTGCTAATCGAATTCTATACAGCTCACGAAATCCCTTGAATTCAAAGTGTATATCTCCTACAACATCAGTCTCATATTTGCAACAATTGACTAATAGTTACACAGAATTGGGGTCTCAGGGTGTTTCTATGTTTTTAAATCGTACTGTAATAGCAACAGAAGTACATTTGGGCTTGGTTTCATTATTTGTATAGTTTCCGATTTCATAGGTTCTGGAGGTGCAGTGTCCGTGACGGCTGTGGATGCCGCCAGGAGCGCTCCAGTGACTGATCCCTCCGTCGTTGATCGCCTCAAACGCCTCGGTACGGTCATTGAGGTCGAGGAGGACCCTAACCCACCTCCGGCCAAGGAGCCCTCTGCTGGTGCTCCTTCAGCTCTCAAGATGCTAGAGAAGATGACGATAGACCCTCCACAATCCCCGGTGAGCACTCGAATAATCTGTAAATAACCATACGAATTTGCAGATGATCTGTGGTGGATTCAGAAAATTATTCGGCAGCAGAGAATGAGTAAAAGTACGTGGGTAGGTGTCCTCGTAGTGAGGCATAATTATTGGATATTGTCCCCAATAGAAGCAGAACAAATAAGTTTACTCTAAACAATAGTTTACACTTCCCTGACATGGAAAGCTTTTTTTAAAGATATTTTAATCTACATCCCAAATAGGTAGCCATCATCTATAGGTGCCTGAGAATCTTGCTGTTGCAGACATCACTGTATTTCTCCTACAGACATAAGTGGTAACATACATCCAATATATTCGGAACCCTGTGACCACCACCTTCCTGTGACTTTTTAATAATGGGTTTTTAATAGTTTCTTGTTTGCTCCACTAGATTAGGTTTTATCAAGAAGATTTAACAGTTTTGCTAATGATCAGACAACATTTAAATGCAACTCCCGTCTTCTAGATCTACCACAGATTTAAATCGTTCATTTTATGTTCCATATGTCTGATATGCTAATTTTCCAACTTTTTACAGGTTGTTTCAGCTTTGGATGATCGACCCCTATTCCTCGGGAAAGATATATCTGTGTATGCCAAGAAGAAAGGAACGTCTTTCATTCACCCTTCTCCCAACACCCCTCTGAGCATCATTCCTGTGGCTCCCCCTGCGCTCCCTGCTCCAACTCCCGTGATGTCTGCTTCACACACAGTGATGGTTGAGCCCAAAGCGGTGTCCCAATGCAAAGTCCAACCTAAAGCTCAATCTGCGAAGATCCATCATGCCAAAGCCTCCCACCAGACCCTACCCCAGCAAACAGTTCCTCATCTGCCCCTCTTGACAATAACCAAAGCTGCTTCTAAACCTCATGTGGCATCTGATCCAGACCCCAACCCTACGAATTCCCATGCCCTACAGCCTCCAATCGTCACTGTTACCAAAACCTCAACCACCTCCACTTCAACTACAATAGATTTGGACTCTGACGAAGAAATTCGCCCCACTGAAAAATCTGTGGAAACTCCCACCCTTGCGGAACCTGCTGGTTACATCCCCCTCCCCTTTTTGGAACCTGTGATAGTCCTAGATGAAGATGAATCGCCACTCTCTTCTGATGGTACCTATATTTTCAAACATGATAGCAGCCACTCTGTTGAGCTTCCTAACGACCAAAAAGTTTTTTCCTGTGATATTTGCTCTGCTGCTTTTCACCACTTACACATGCTACGCAAGCATTACTTCCGATTACATGTTGCACGTAAATACATAAGTGAGAAAGATTTGGAAGCATACAATATCGACCCTGAAAAATCAGACGATTGTAATGATGAAAACATATACCGTTGTCACACATGTAGGCAGTGTCTACCGACCAAAGCTGAACTAAAATCTCATTTAACGGACCATCCCCCCGTTGCAGATTTGAACAAGCATATTAAAGGTGCCAAAGACTACCGATGCAGTAGATGCAATGCACATTTCAAATGGAGAAAAATGTTTGGGAAGCACAAAAAAAGCTGTCGGGCGCCTGTCAATGTTAGTCCTACACCATTGCCAAAGAAAAAAGTGAGTTTGAAGGAGCCAGTCAATGTAATTTCAGACGAATCTCCGTCAAAAGACGAGCCGATTACAGCTGTAACTGAGCTTGCACTGCGTCAAGTTATTGACACTAGAGCAGTTAGGAATTTGCACAGGAATGCCAAAGCCTTCAAGCCGCTCAAGCCAAAAAGGAAAACTCGACAAACTGTGGCAATGGCAATCCATAGTCCACCAGAGGTGCCTAGGCCAGAAATGGATGATTTTCCGGGGGTGTCAGAAAACCGTGAAGTTCCATTCAATCCCCCTGTAGAAACACCTATTGCTCCAGAAGAGCATAATGATAAGACTGAAACTAACCCTTCACCAATCCTTAGTAGTGAAGAACCATTAGTATCCCAGGAGCCTATGTTGCCAAAAGTCCCTGAAACTAGTCCTGTAGAGGAAGCCCAAAAAGCTGAAACTACTAGTCTGAAAGAGTCATCAGCCGTCCAATGCCTGGTTTTAGAAGAATCACATTCTGAGCTGGTTGAAACAGATGGCAATAACCAAAGTGATTTTAACCAAGGATGCTCACAAGAAAAGGAAGAAATTTTTTAGAAATGAACTGATATCAGAAGCGTCTTCCGTCATCAATGAAGATCCATTGATTGCAGATAATACAAGAATTAGCATTGAAGATGAAACAAAGCCTGATGATTCTGTTAGTGTCGAGAATGAGGTAGTAAATCATGGTTTAACACCTCCAATTATAGATGTCGCTGACACTACAGAAACACAAGCTAGTCCTACAGAGTTAGTAGAAAACCCTGCTGAATCAGTGGAGGGTCTAGTGGAATCAATTGAGGAACCTGCTAGACCTATTGTGGAACCTATTAAATCAGTCATAGAACCTGAGGAGCTGGTTTTAGATCATAAAGAACAACAATCTTCTGAACCAATTGTGGAACCTACTGAGCCAGTAGTGGACAATACTGAACCAAGTGAAGAACCTAGTGAACCAGCCATAAAACCTGCTGTAACAGTTGTGGAAACTGAATTAGACCAGGAGTCTACTGAGTCAGTCGTAAAACCTGCAAAACCAGACTGTGAACCTTCTGAATCTGCTCAAAAAGCTGTCGAATCAGCCACTTTAACTACCCGCCCTGCGGAAGAAATCACTGAACCAGTAACTGAAACTACCGAGCCGGCAAAGGACGTTGCTGAACTAGGAACTGAAATCACCGAATCGGTGAAAGATGTTTCTGAACAAGTATCTGAAACTGCCGAAGCTGCTAAACCAATCACAGGAAATACTGAATCAGTGGAAATAGCTGCTGAATCAGTAGGTCAAACTGCAGAGTCAGTTGCTGAACCTACTCCGCCGATTGCAAAATCTGTTGTGGAAAGCTCCAGTGCACCGAAAAATGACAACAGTGTAGCTCCCACTTCATCTCTTCCAACTTCTGTGCCCGAAAAGATCGACCTGAAAGGCCTTACTCACTGTCTGTACTGCAATGAGACGTTTAACAACGGCAACAAAAAGAGGAACCACACGTTGTCTCAACATCCGTATGTGAGGAAAAACCATCCGTGTGTGTTTTGCAAAAAGAATTCAACTTCTTTCAAGACGAACGTGGAATTGTTCCAACATCTTTTGGCGGCCCATCCCACTCTGTACTTCGCCTGTCAAACTTGCAAAGAGAGGTATGTAAGCAGCTCAACCTACAAATATATCTCATGACACATGTCTCCTTGTTATCCAGATCTTCAGCTTTCGTCTATCATTATGGTTAAAATACTGGAATTTACCTCATTCCCGCTCTCAAAAATGTCCCTATAGTTAGCTATATCCCCCCCCCCAATCCGAATTTCCTATAAGTTGGAGTTGAACTAATCAGAATATACTTCTCAAATAACGACAATTTGTCACTACATAGTAATAATTACTGACAGCCATAATAAATATTATGTACCTAGGTATGTACCCACTCACATTATGAAAATTCAATTATTTTTTCATTTATTAATTCTGGAAAAATATACTTATAAAATGTATTTAGGTAGACAATGTTGTTTGAATCAATGTCGGAATTTGGGGATCTCCAAAAATATTATGAATTCAAAACAAAACGTATGGTAAATAATGATACTTGTGTGGGGTGATCAGAATTATTGTTCCAATGGTGCCTCCAATACATTATGTTTCTTGGAATCGAATCATATGTTCTTTGAAACAATCAAACATAAATATTGATTATTCTGTGGATACTATCCATTGTAGGTAATTATTGTATTTATGTAATTCCCCTAAAATCTTGATTACTAACTGTCTAACTGACCTGTCTCTTGGTACCTACTTATTCAAGTTGTACTTTTTGCTTAATTTTTTGTTTTATGTGTATGGACTCGTTATTAATAATGTGAACCTCGGAGCAGTGTATTATTTCAGCAGTACCAAAAAACTTAGTGAGTAGGTTAGTCATTTGTCAATACTTGCGATAAGCCTCCACGAAATAATAGTTTTTAGTTCTAGTACAGTGGTTCCTCTAGCTGCTCAGAATATCTTCTTTACAACTAGATAAAATATACTAGGTGTCCAAATTAGTAGCCCAATAGTAAAGGACAAGATTCTTCAACTAATGTACAACTTAGTGGTAACAAAAGCTGTCCTCTTTGAAAAAAATTCATTTTAGTTGCATAAAAAAATACAACTGTAGGTAATACAACAAAAGTTGATTTTGGTTGTATTTTTTATACGTTTACCAAAGGTAGAGGAAGCATTTTGTTGGATTGGAATGTGCTCCTTGTCTAAATAATTAATTAACTTTAAATCCGCTGTTAAAATAAACCTAACACGAAAAGAGCGTAGAATTCCCTTGAAGTAAAATAGTCTGTTGGCCAGGCGAATTTTCCCTGCTCAAACAACATGAACTCCATTTCATTTTCCTAAAAGCGTGATGACATTTCTATTGCATCCGCTTTCTACGGTATCCTCGCTTTGTGCAGTAGAATTCATAAACAAACATTAGGTAATGAATAAACGATGCGATAAATGATCGTGACGATGATGGGATCATCATGGTTCATTTGCTACTCATCATCTTCATTATTATTTTTGTAAACCTCTGGTACTTAGTTGTACTATTAGTTGGTACAGGAGCACCTTTTGTTCTCTTCAAACAAATCAGAGCTATTAGCTGTAGCTGGGGTGGGTATAACGTGGATCTCAGAACTAATTTACGTATTATTGCGTATGTGCATGTTCTACTATTATATGTAGATATCTGTCCAATGAAATTCCTTTGTTATTGCTAACCATTACCTGATTAGGCACGTGGCTTAATAATGGGCGCCTAACTTTCAAAACATTAGATTAATGGTAAGCCGGCAAGGCCTGAGTTCTTTGGTGTAATAAAAATTTTAGTTCATTGTATTTTTTTATATTACAGGTTTTACAGCCTCGACGACTTGAAAGAACATTCGTTCAAGCGTCACGCTCTAGACTCTTCCGAACTGAAAGACCTAGACGCCAGGAAGTCGGAAGTTGCTGAAGAAGCACCGACCTTCACTTGCCCCGCCTGCCAGAGGATATGGCTCTTCAAATCTTGTTTCCTCGACCACAAGTGTAACCCTGAGAAAGACAAACCTGGCAACGCTGATAAAGCAGTAAGAAACCCGTACTTTAAGACACATGTGTTGAACTCACATGTTTTCTTGGAGTTCGTACGAAATGGGGGGAAAACTAAGGTAGTCTTAAGGGATGTGAAATAGTTATTAAATTAGGTTAATAATGCCGAGAAATTCGGGAGAAGAAACAACGCGGTCATGCTAGATAAGAACTGATTGTATTCCACGTATAATCGATTACGCGTACATTAATCGATTCACGGAGCAAACGATTATCGCTTGTTGTTTAAATTGTCTTTATTCTAATTTATACTTCGATATTATTAGCAAATAATATAAATTCACAACATCTCCCTTTCTTTCCCGTTTAACAAATACAAACGTACGTATATTCATAATAATACCATAATAATACTCAGTAATAATGCAATAATAATACAACATCCTATAATACAATATAAATTCACAACATCTCCCTTTCTTTCCCGTTTAACAAATACAAACACACGTATGTCCATAATAATACAATAATAATACTCAGTAATAATGCAATACTAATACAAGCACGTAGGTAATCTATAATTATATTTTTTTTAATTTATTTATTTTATTTTATTTTTTTTATTTTATTTTATTTTTTTTTTTTTTTTTTTTATTTTTTTTTTTTTTACACGTATTGCGTTTTGCTGATGGTGTGAATCTGTTCGGCGGATTTACAGTCCTTCCAGCTTTGGTGATGGTCTTCTGCATAGGTTTGGGGGTCGTGGCCAAGTTGTTGCTTCTGAGGTGAGAGGTTTCTGTGGCGGAGTTTCTGCTTGGTGAGTTGGGTGTAGGCGTTAAGTTCTTGGAGTCCTTTGGAGGAGATCTGGACTGTGAAGTTTCACCTACGTTGAGAGACCTCCCGTTGGTGTTTCGTCGCCCTGGGGATGGTTGGTTTTGCACTGCTTTCTGTGACTCCGTTTCTAATGTGTCATTGCCCTCTTGTCCTTTTGGTTCCAGTTCGACTGAGTCCATGGCGCTGGATTTTCTAGCTATGATTCTGTCGTTGTAAATCTCTGGCGTTGGGTGTATGGGCTTAATCCATGTGCGGTTCCTTCGATAGCTCTTTCCATCAACCGTGACCTCGAACGATGACGGATTGTATTTGTTAGTTATTTGTCCAGGCTTCCAGATGCTAGCCTGATTACCTGTTGGCTTAATGAAAACCTCTTCACCAATTTCTAATTCGGGTAGATTTTTAGAATTTCGATCGTGGACCAATTTGGATTGTCTTCTCTTGAATTCCACAGAGTCATGAACGCCTTGGGGTAGATCTGGTTTCAATAATTCTCTATAAACTGGCAGAGTTGTCCTGGTTCTTCTAGCCATAAGCCTTTGTGCCGGACTGAAATTGACACCACCTGTAGGAACATTGCGCCATTCGAGGAGTGCCGCGTGGAAATCGATGTTGTCTCGGTCGCACTTCTTCAAGAGTTTTTTTTGCTATTTTTACCGCGGATTCGGCTTTTCCGTTTCCTTTGCTGTACATAGGTGAGGATGTTGAATGCAGGAACTCCCATTGACGAGCGAATGCGGAAAACTCGGAGCCAACAAACTGTTGAGCATTGTCTGATACGAGTACTTGTGGTATTCCGTAGCGGGCAAAGTTCTCCTTACAGAAGTTGATGACTGACTGTGCAGTGATGTCCTTCATTCTTTTCACTTCGAAAAAGTCTGAGTATGAGTCGACGATGATGATGTGTTTTTGCCCCTTGAAGTCAAAAGTATCCATGGAAACCTTTTCCCATGGTAAGTGTGGAATCCTATGGCTCTGCATTGGTGTTTTTCCTTGTTCGTCAGCCAGTTCCTGGCAAACTCGACAGCCCCGGATGCACTCCTTCAGCTCTGCACTCATGAACGGCCAGTACAGGGTGTCCCGGGCTCGTCTGATTGACGCGTTCATGCCCAGGTGGCAGAGATGTATTTTCTGAACGAATTCGGGTCTCAGTGCTTTGGGGATGACAACCTGGTTTCCGCGAAAAATGATTCCATCCTGGATGGACAGCTCGTCTTTGACTTCCCAGTATGGGTGCAAAGTGAAAGGCAACTTTTCTTTTCTGTCTGGCCATCCACTTTTTATCACTGAAGCCAACAAGCAGAGCGTTTCGTCTTTCGCTGACTCGTCTCTTACCTTCAGCATGCTGGCTTGCATGATGTTTGAATTATCCACAATTTTTATTGACTCTAGCTCATCGTAAATACTGCCGATTTTGTATATTTCGCTCAACATTGGTGGAACACCGCAATTTGGCATGTGAAGTCTTGAAAGTATATCGGCTATAAGCATTTTAGTTCCTTTTATGTATTTCACTGTTACATTGTATCGTTGTAGACGGAGCATCATTCGTTGAATGCGCACAGGGGCCTTTAGGAGGGATTTGCTAAAAAATGTTTTCAAGTGGTTTGTGATCGGTGTGCACAACCACGCCTTTGCTTCCAACAATGTATTGAGAGAACCTCTCACAAGCAAAAAGTATGGCTAGGCATTCTCTTTCGATATTGGCCCATCTTTGCTCACTTTGGCTCAAGCTGCGGGATGCGAATGCAATGGGGTGGTTGTCTTGCAACATTACGCACCCAATCCCCTCCCTGATGCGTCTGCCTGTATCACAATTTCGTTGTCTGGGTTGAAATAAGCCAGGACAGGTGCTGTTGCTACCAGTCGTTTAATAGAGTCAAAAGCCTGTTTTTCCTCTTTTCCCCATTTCCAGCAGCTGTTCTTGTGCAGGAGATTTCGCAGAGGTTCTGAAATCACTGAGAGATTCGGCAAAAACTTGGACAGGTACGTGACGAGGCCAAGAAAACTTTTTACTTCTTTGGTGTTTTCTGCTTACCGCATGTCATCTATGGCCTGCGTTTTTCTCAGGATCAGCCTTGATTCCTTCTTGGGAAATTATGTGGCCCATGTATTTGACCTCACGCATTTTCAATTTGATTTTCTGCTCATTAAATTTCAGGTTCACCTCTCTGGCTTTCGAAAGCAGTTTTTCGAGAGCTTGGTCATGAGTATGCGAAGCTTCCTCGTCATTTTCTCCCGCTCCTATGACCAGTATATCATCTTGTACTATAATTATGTTTTCGATCCCATCGAATATTTCGTGTAATCTTCTCTGATATTCGTCTCCTGAGACCTTAAGGCCGAATGGTAATCTCAACCAACGGAACCTGCCAAACGGCGTCCAGAAAGTGGTTAGCTTCGAGCTCTCCTTGCACAGCTTGACATTCCAGAACCCATCTTTTGTGTCCATTACCGAGAAAAAACCGTGCCTTCGCCAGCTCGGGTGTTACGCTCTCAAAGGTGGGTGTCTCGAATTCTCCCCTCCTCAGTGCCTGGTTCAGGTGGTATGGATCGATGCACAAACGCAGTTTCTTAGGGGTCTTAACTATCACCAGGTTACTTGTCCATTCAGTGGGATCGGTCTCTTTGACAATGATTTCTTTCTTTTGCAGTTCATCAAGCTTTGACTTTAGCGCTTTTCTGAGGGGCACTGGGACTTGACGAGGGGCTTGCTTCACAGGTGCATACGTTGGATCCACATGGAGTTTGCATTCTCCTTCCAGACATCCTAACCCTCTGAAAACGTCACGGTACTTTGATAGAATGGCACTGGCCCCGCTTTCCGTGGCATCGGCCGTGTATACGTCCTTGAGAACTACCAGATCTAAGAGTTCGCATGTGCTGGCGGACAGGAGAGGGAACTGTTTTGACGTCGAGTCAGGGACTACCTGAAATGTCAAGGTCGCTCGCCTATCATTTTTTTTTACTTTGATCGTAATCTGTCCTAACGGCTTGACCCAGTTGCCGCCAAAAGATTTTATGGTCATATCCGACGGCTCGATGGTAGGGGGCGATCCTGCTAATGAAGTGAGCTTTCCGGTCTCAATGACGTCGATGGTAGCACCACTGTCCAGTTGGCATACTACCGACTGGTACGAATTGCCAATCAGGAAGTCTATTTTTGAAAACCATTTTTTCCTGACTGTGCTATCTTTAGTGTCTGCTGACCAGATGTGCTGCATGTAAAAGGCTTCCTCGCCACTCTCACACTCTTCGGTTTCTGGCTCGGAGGCAGATTGATAATTGTCTATCATACGCACTTTCTGAGATCGTTTCTTGCTGTAGACCTTGTTTTTTTTTGCTCTCGCTGCCAGGCTTTGACTTGCAAACGGATGGGGCATGGTTGTATTTGAAACACCGCATGCATTTCTCACCATAAGCAGGACAATTGTCCCGCCCGAATTTATGGTGTGTGCCGCAGTACCTACAAGGTCGAGCCGGCTGATGGTTTTGCAGCATAGAACCTTTTGCCTGCTTGGGCATAATTTAATTCAAAGTTTTTGCTTTCATATTAGAAATTTGATAGTCCGCCACCTCAGTGGCACGGCAGGCATCAATTGCAGTCTCCAGAGTCAATTTAGAATCGCTCAGTAGCTTCTTTTTCGTTTCCTCGCTACGTATTCCGATTACTAAACGATCTCGAATCATTTCTGGTTCAAAAGTCTTATACTTACAGGTCGATGCCAGTTTTCGCAGCCTACTGTGTACCCATCAACAGGTTCGTTTTCCTCCTGGACTGCGGTGCCGAACAAGAACCTCTCGTAAATCACATTCAGTTTTGGCGTAAACCAGAGGTCGAGCTCTTTGATAATACCACCGACCGTTTTGGTTTTTTTTCCTCTGTTAGTTTCAGATTTGACAAGATTTGGCGGGTTTCCCGGCCTAACGCCACTTTGAAGGTCGCCACCCGCTTCTTATCAGCTTCGCCGTCCAAGCCTGAAGCTATTTCATAATCTGCCCACTCCTCTTTGAAGAAGTTCCAGTTCGCCGCTTGGTCCCCTTTTAATTCCATTTTGCTAGGCAAAGGTATGTGTGAGCCGATAGCTTGCCTGGGCGATGTAGCGTTGACGAGTTCGCCGACGTGCTCATGGTATCACAGCCGGAATTTCCCCGCGAAACTTCCTATACTTTTCCACCCGCCGCGATCTTTTTATGGTTTCGTTCACACACCTGACACACGTGAAATAGTTATTAAATTAGGCTAATAATGCCGAGAATTCGGGAGAAGAAAACACGCGGTCATGCTAAATAAGAACTGATTATATTCCACGTATAATCGATTACGCGTACATTAATCGATTCACGGAGCAAACGATTATCGCTTGTTGTTTAAATTGTCTTTATTCTAATTTATACTTCGATATTATTAGCAAATAATATAAATTCACAAACAGGATGGATCGCCAACCCTCGATTTAGATTTGTGTTTGGTTTAATGCTGACCTAGCTGATTTAAGTTGGGTTCTCTTGTCAATGAACTACAACGAGCTGGTAAGGATCCATTACAGTTACAACACCTTATAAAAGATCCCTGTGGGACCTATCATTTAAATTATTTTGAAAACAAAAAAGAAACTGTAATAATGAAATTAATGTAACTTCAGTTATAATATTGTATATATTTGTTGATGTTGCTGTAAAGGCTGTGATTCTATTATTTTCGTGTTTCACAGGCAAGGCTTCCAAAGTTGAGAAAAGTCAAATCAATGGAACGTTCCGATCGCTCGGACAAGCCAATGCGGGTGGATCCCGAGACCATGTTCTACTCTCAGGTGTCCTTCAACGTCAGAAATAACCTCCTCCACTTCCTTGACGGAAAGCTGCCGCAGGATGAGGATGACGAAGAGGTTGAGGACGAATCTGCAGCTAAAGCTCCTGAGCGGAACATGCTCAGCTTTTCGGCTGGATTCCCTGGTTCGGGACTCCAACTTATCCCTGAACCTGAGCCCTACAGTCGAGTCAAAGTAAGTTTTCTTCTTTTTACCAAAGTTTGTAATTAATTTACGGGTTCCAGTTCTTCTTTCACTACTACTTATTCCATATAACGTAGACTCCGGAGTCTCCTTCTGCCCATTTGAAAGGGGTTGGACATCATTTCTAAAATATATTTGACTTGGGCATTCACTTTATTAAAACTTCTTTCAATGGCGCTTTGAACTACGAGGCACATCCAGAAAGTAAAGAGTACTAGATTTTTTTTTCTTTTTTTTTTTTAACTGTATTAAAAAAAAATACAGGGTTTTGTAGGTTAACATCTCACTTATTTTTCTACATAATCGCCTTCCCGTTCGATGCAAGTTTTGAGCCTCTGCACAAGCTTTTTGATATATGCTCTTCGAAGAAATCTCTCGCCAACTCTTTCTGCCAGTTCAGGACCTCTTCCTTCACTTACACTTGAAGTGTAAAACACTACACTTCACTTACGTGACTTGGCATGAAGTCGATGTATTTTTTCACGCTGAGTCGAATGCAACCACTCCCAGATCTCTAGGACTAATATTAAGCGAGAAAAAGCGATTTTTATGTGAAAAATGCCCAATTTTGATCACATTTTGACCATGGGGCATGAAGTCGAGTGAAGGAAGGAGGGCCTGAGACTTACTCCTAACAATCTCCTCCGCAAGGAGCACTAAGGGACGAAGGACCTTAGGAAGATGGTGATTAACATGGCTTTCCCCTTGATACCTCGCGTCACCCCTTTCTGTCAATACAATTCGTTCCCAGCACCATAAACCTCATCAATACTGGCCAAAAATGAGAATTATATTATTAATAGATGAATTGTTATAATAAAGAAACACACACAAACCCGGTTAAAAAAAAAAAACTTGTGTCTGTTACGGCTGTGGTCATAAGCAACAAAAGAAGAGCAAATAGGTAAGGTCCTTGTTTAGGAGCTGAAATCTGCCTCGAGCTTCTCACACATGTTCGGAGCCCCATTCGCTCAGCAACTCAAGAGGGTCACATTCTAGCCTCAATTGCCAGCATAAGCTTTGCATTTCCTAATTAGTTTTCAATAAATTACTTTCGTCCTTTACAGGCTCAGTGGGAGAAGTACAACTTTCCTAAAAATTACGACGGTCGTTGTGGGCTGACATCCTACATCAAGGACATGTCTTACCTCGACATCTCGACGCAGTTGATCATGCGAAGGAACCTCCAGAGGCTTCAGGGGGACCCCGAGGTGACGTCACCGACAACAGCTGACGATGTGCCCTCCGTCTTGGCCCTTGAGAGACTCGCCACCCAGTGTGCTGAGTCATTTGGAATCAATGGAATCCCTGGTATGTTACCACTATACACCCCTTAATAATCGGTATCTAACTAGCTATGAAAAACGGAAGTTCAAGAAGAACGTTATCTAATTCCGTGAAAATAAAGAGTTACAACCTTACAATGTTAAATTTTATTTTTCATTGAAATAAATTTCGACAACTTCGTCACGAGTGTTTTAGGTAATTTTATAGTACCAGTTGTATGTGCGATCTCAGTTCGACCTGCGATCGACGCAACACGTTGTCTGGACTTAGTATGCGATCTCACTTGGAAAATCGATCACTTGCTTAACGAAATGGGGGAAAAGGGGCAATCCTACCTTTCTCATCAGTATTATTCACATCATCGTCATGGGGTGTGTCTGAATCGGATGTGGCATGCTTCTTCGTAGATAATTTGTGGAGGAGCATTTTATTTAATGATCGGACACTGGATACTGACTAGACATTTACTTGCCATAAGAAAAGAGGAGGAACCGAGAGATAAGGAAGGTGAAAGGCCGGAATTAGGCGTTTTGTGTTGAGATCGCATCCATATCTTTGAGATCGCATATACAACTGGTACCAATTTTAGTACAGTTTGTGTCAAACTTTTACTTTCTACCAGTTGCATACTCAAAGGTATATTTACTACCAATGGTGCGAGATTCGTCTAGGAATTCTGCATCCTTCCTATATACCAACCATGGGTATACAAATCAAACCCGACAAATGTCGCCAATTTGAGCCGGGTCGAAAGACGTTTCAAACAGCAGGCAAACAGTGTTGAGCATAATATTTTGGAAAACAGAAAACCTTCAGATTAACAAGAAATTATGTGTCATAACATTCATAATATCCTGTTGGTACTCTTGGTCATTAGTTGAGACTTTCATATTATGCTGAAAGTACTTGGTTCGACAATAACTCTCAACAAACCTCGTTCGACAATACGTTCTCCTTTCTCTTCAGTTTTTGATCTAGTTTTGCTAATCACAAACAAATCCACGGTTTCACTAAAACGATTTATTACTGATTTTAGTTGTTGTAATATTGTGCACATTTACTTCATTGTACTAGTAATCTTTGTCAAACACCTTTGTCATAAATATTTTCCTATATAATGTTATATTTTAGTAAATTTAATTTCTTTGGTTATTTATTGATGCATTTGCTGTTGGTTTGATTTATTTATTTTTCATTAGTGGGTTTAAAGCAAATTCATCATCTAGATCAATAAATTATACAGATAAGGGATGCATTATCTGAAACTGTTCTACTCAACAGAACATTGAGTACGAATGAATAATATTTCAGCAAATTTTTAAAAGTCGTAGGAATCGTACTTGCAAGCCACAGAGCATTTTCTACTCATAATTTGAGCTTCTTCAAAGTTTGTTTTGGTTGTAGAGGTAAGGTGTTCATTTTATTTTTATCATTGTTTGCCAGTTTTATTGAAAATTATTGTACATGTGTAATTGGGTATTCAGAAATTTATCTGTTATATTTATCTGTTCTTATCTTTTCCTTATGAGATGAGATGTTTTCTACGAGATGTCTACATGTTTCACATAGCAACGGAATTGCTTTGGGCTATGATTGTGCTGTAGAATTCATATTATTATATTCATGTTGACTTGATGCTATTAGATATTGTGTATCAAATTAGTCTGATCTGGAATAATTCTTTTTTTTTTTTTCAGGAGGCAGTGGAGAAACGACGCTGGGAGAGCTGAGTGGGGAATGGGTCCGCGACAGAATCTATGTCTGCAGTGTCTGCAAGTGGGAAACACCTTGTTTGTGGACAATGGAAGATCATAAGTACGAGGTTCATCCTCAGGTCCTTTGCCCTCAGCACGAACTAGTTGGTGATCAGAGGTCACTCGCCAACACTGTGAGTCACATTGAGTTAAAATATTTGTTGATTTCCTCACCAAATTTAGTGCCTGTTCTCATTATAGTGATTTGTTAGAGTGGACCTATTAGATTTTTCTGTCTTGTCTAGAGTGAGAACAGGTGAACGATTTACATTAAGGCTGGGCTCCATATTTTGACACTGTGTTCGCACCATCATACAGCCGAGTGTCATTAGGAAAGTGAACATGAAGTTTTACTAGAAAGGATCCATGTTTTTGCACAGACTCATAAGCGAGTGTCCCATGCAGTCCCGAGTGTTTCCCATGCTGGGGAAAACTAATTTGGTTTAATTTTACGTGGAGACAGTGCAGATGCAGATTGGAAACAAGTAGGATGGATACGGAAATGCTGAATAGCAGCTGCCCGTTGATACCGTGCGAGTGCACCCTGCTTCAGTATATCAATGGGATATTCTTTGTTTTGGGGGGCTTCACAGAACTGGGCCACATTGTACAACAATGCTTTTTCTGTGCCAAACAGTAATATGACAAGAAGTAAATGAGGTGTACACTAATGGCAGACTGGAGCAGATCTTTTTCGTCTAAACTTAGTGACTAACTACTGAGTTCTGCTGGACTATAAAGACACTCGAGACTACAGGCAACAGATGGATCTCTGTCTTACTAAAATGCGACCAATGCAAACCCAACCTTAGATTCTAATTCTAACTTTCTGTTTAGTTGTTTGACATTGAAGCTTTATGTATTGGTATAATTCTGTACTTCGGTATACTGGTATGCTTTCTGTATTTCTGTACTTGACTAGAAGACACATAATCCACTACCAGTCATCCATGCGTGTTTTGTGTTTCTGGAAACACTTGAAAAAACGCACATAACTGGGTCACATTATTTTGTCTGAATTCGGCCCTAATACCTTGAATGGATTGTACTACTGTTTGCTTTGAAATCCCAAATCTAGCAAATCTGAGTCCTTATTGGACTTTGCAGACGCCAGATTATGGATTTTGGATTTCTGCTGGGATGTTGGATTACTATTTTTCAGTCGGAATTAATGGATTAGAAGCATCCAACAACAAAAACTAAACTGAATAACCTTCTGTTGGAATTAATTTAGAAGCTCATGTAATTCGAAGCATTCCATCCTGCCATCTCCAATCCTCAACTCACTGTGTTACTTATTTGATTATCTTTAAGGTTTCCAATTAAGAACTTGTGGTTTTCCTGGGCTTCTTACAGATCTACAAAAGAGTCCTCCCACTAGACGACATCCCGTTCTCCCCAGAAAAGCCCAACTTGAGAACTCCCCCGGTCACCAAAGTACCGTGCACCAAGTGTGGCATGGACGGGTTCATTTCCCGGCCAGAGCTCCATATTCACGTTTTGGCCTGTGCTGGAGAGCCTATACCACAGTGGGCCCCGACGCCACGGAAGAAGCGCTGGAAAAAGAGGAGGCGCCCGCGTAGGTGTCTCAAACGAAACATCCCATCCACGCCTCACCGGCCAATTAAAGTCCGCACCAAACCAGGAGACAGTGAGTTGCCCTTATATATATATTTAATATTTTAATTTTTAACCTTTTTTTTTGTATGACCCTAAACGTCATCAACATTGGGAATAGCGAAAGAGGTAAACAAAGCAGGTGTTACAATAGATCTCGAAAATTGATGTAATTCTTACCATCTGTGCTCTCACATCAGTTCAAATTTGGGTTTATTCAAATTTTCATATAGTCCTGGTCAGCATAACGGCTTCCAAGCCAACAAGCTGTCAATGATTTGTTGGAAGTAGCTGTGTATTGAAGTATGTAAACAAGCCTGTGTTACACATACATAAAAGCTAATCCCAAGAATCTCATCTTCCCCATAAACCTTAAGAATTTATAGTTTTTCTTGCATTTGTATATCTTCTTATATTCTTATTACCGTGACCCATTGTTCCAGTTTTGAGTAAAATATGATTCTGATCAAATTTCAGCTGACACGATCCAAAAAATGATCGCCAATCTTCCTGCTAAAAGATCAACAAGGAGGGTCATCGGATTCGATGAAGCAGACCTCAAAACAAGAAGCCAGTCCACCATTCAAAACGTGAGTTTAAATCCTGTAATCGTTTATAAGTCATCAAACTTGGGTGTAAAGTTGACAAATATATTGAATGCCTCGATAGTGAACTTAACATTGACAATTCTTTTCTTCTGTTCACACACTTCTTGTATTATCTCTTGAATCATTTTAATCTGTCAAAGTTAACGGTACCTATAGTTGTGGGGTAAACAATTGTAAATTACATTTCCTCTTGAAATATTTACTTGACACCATAAAATCATGAAATTTTGTTGTTCATGCAGAACCGTCTTTTAAGGAAAAGAACCAAGGTAATTTATATGTATTGCTGCATTAAAAATTATTATGAGTTATATTTTATGAAGTTGCTGTCAAATTTAAATAAGTTGTTTGATAACAGGTTGGCGAAATAGAGCCACAGAAACAGATAGCTTACACCAATAGAGCAACTTATTCTGCAATCAATTTGAATGATCAATTCTTACAATTAGTGTTTTTCTCGAAACCATTATTTCTTATTCTGATACCCTGACGAAATAAATGGTTATAAAACCTAATATTTAACCAATGGCGGTCAAGAGAGATTGTCACCTGCTCATTTCCAATTTATACAGTATTTAAAACGTCTAACAATTGTACATTTTGAAATTGACTACAGAACCTTTTTGCAAAAACCTCCTCTGAACTAGATTAACATTTCAAACAGGCTATTAAGCAGTTGCTCTTGCTGTGGTGATGAAAACCTCGTTTTACAAATGATTTCTGTTACTAGAAATGTGTTTTGGTAGTAAACGTCGTCACATTAATTTTTGCTGCATCAGCATTGCACTAATTCGGTTTGCTCAAGTTTTCTAAGTTTATTCGCATGATATTCATGATAACGTGTTTTATTTTTATATTTGTTTAGTGATTTATACGTTGATGAAGTTACCTAAATTTTCTTTTAATTGATTAATTACCATTAATTCGAAAATAATTTTGTTGTTGTTGTATTTAGATCACGGATTTCCAGGGGCCAGTGCTCCTCCCAAGCTCGCGCCTCGTTTTGCCTCCTTCACAGTCCACACATCCGAAGCATTCCAAGCCGTCGTCCAAGGGATCTCCGAAATCGAGCAAAGACCTGCTCCTGACTGCTCCACCCCACGTTCCCAAAGGGACGGATCTCATAGACACATCTGCTGAACGGGGTGACGTTCTCAGCAGTCTTCGAATGATGCCTGTGTCCACACCCAGAGAGGAACTCCTGGAACCAAGGCAGATTATCGACAAAGTAATAATTTTAAAGTTGACTGTTTCCTGTTGTTATGTACAGATTCTAAATAAAATTCATCTGTCTCCGTTTTGAATCATTTCTTTTTTAATCTTGAATGTAAACCTATTTTGGGTGGCATTATGATTTCCCGTATGGGTGGAATATCTTACACTTATGGTTTTCTTAAATTATTTTACAGGTTCTTGGAGTGCAGAGTGAAGAGGCTGCTGGTCATCCGTGCACAGGGTGTGGTCAGACTTCAGAGTCCAAAAACGCCCTCCGCAAACACCAAAAGATCTGTGCTTATTTCAGGGAGTGTGGTCCAAATGCTGAGCATAAGTGCAAAACTTGCTCACGTCTGTTCGACAGCTTGGTTGCTCTTATCGAACACTCTTGTGACGAGATGCCCAAACTTGAAATAGAGAAAGATTTATCTCCTGTAAATTCTGCTGAAATTCCAGTTCTGAGTCCTGTGCAGCATGACGGAAAGAAAGGGGATTGCGATGGCCACAAAAATAACCAGATTTGTGGGGTTTCTTTCGTTGATGGAAAAATTTCATACCAAACAGTCGGATCGATCGGAATGGCAGATGAGGTGGAAACGAATCTGAAAAGGAAACGGAGTCATTCATTGGGAGACATTCCTTCTGGCAAAAAGATGTTTAGAACTGGTCACAGAAGAAGTGCCAGATTGGGTCAGGCAGATTCAGGCTCTGTCGAAACACAGGAAAACCCTGTGAAATCAAATGTTCCTGTAGAGAATTCATCACCAGTTGTGGATGAAGACATGTATGAGTCAGCTCCAGAAGCCCGTTTGGCTGCTGGGAAAAACAAAACCAAAAAACTCCCCACTAGAGCAGAGAGATCAAGGAGTGATGTTTTGAAGAAACCTGACATTAACCGTCAAGTTCTTGAAATCAAGGCAATGGAACAAAGTTTATCGAAAGCTGCTTTATCGCCGTCTGTTGAATCTGAATCTTTCTTGGATGATGATTCCTTGTGGGAGAAGCAAGCAGTTGTTCCCATTTCTGAAGATGAAACAACCAAATCTGATTGCTTGGAAGCAAAGACTCCGATCGAAGAAGCAAATAATAAATACGCGGAAGACCCCAAAGAACCTTTGAAATCAAGTCATGATGAAGGTAAACCTAAGCCCAAACGAAAGAAACCTAAAAATCTCCGGTTTTCAACGAAGAAAAAGTATAGAAAAGTTGCTAAAGGAAAACTATCTTGCAATGCTATTTCCTCCTCAGACAGCACAAAAAATACGAAACCTAATACTCAGGAAGCTGAATTCGATGACGCCCATGTCAAGGTTAAAGATGAAGGGGTTGAAGGAGATCTAGTGGTAAGTGTTAAAGTTGAAGATGAAATCAAGAATGAACAGAACGATGGTTTTCAAGATGTGGAGTCTATCAAAGCTGAAGTACCTCTTGCTGAGAGTGTAGTGGCAGCAAAGAAGAAAAATAAATCTGTTAAAAAAGTATCTCAAAAAGAGCCAATCATTACTAGCCCTGCAACTGAGACAAATGCTACCGATGTCTTAAGTGCACCTACTAAAACTAAATCAAATAAGAACAAGAAGGAAATGAAAATGTTGAAAAAAGGAAAGAGCGTGACAAAAGGCAAGATTGTTGTTAGATTGAACACTAAAAATGGAAAACTGGTTGCAAAAGGCAAGATTATGAAAGCCAAATTGCTGAAAACCCCAAAAAATCACATTGCTAGTGGGAAAGAAAAGAAACAGACAGACATTTTGAGTTACCTAAGCAGGACGCCTACACCAGTGAAGGGAAATTCTATTGATTCGACAGTCAATGAAGTGGACTCTAAGAAAGCTGATGGTGGAGTAGACCATCTTAGCATGTCGATTGATGCTGTTGCTAGTGGAACAGCAGATACCCTGATTGCCATCATGAAAACAAACGATTTGTCTGGCCTGTTGGATCTTCCTGATGAAGAATCAGACCTAATACAGAAACCTGCTGAATCTAATGAATCAGAGAAGTCTACAAATCCGATTCCTCACCTACCAAAGGATTATACAACTGGACTTGAAATTCCAACTAACATTATCACCGATAGTAAGAATGAAGCGGCTGTTCAAAAGAATAAAGCAAAGAAAAAGAAGACCCCTGCTGCTCTAGCTGCAGAGGCTGCTGATAAATCCAGTGATACTAATAAGGAAGCTGTAGTACTGAAAATCGAGGATACTGTAAAAGTTAAGCAAGTTACAGCAAAGAAAGTTGGTAAAAAAGCTAACAAGAAAATTATTTCTGCTGGAGTTGGGTCAACGAATGCTCTAAAGCCCTATAAAGGAAATAAATCAGCAAAGAAAAAAGGCAAAAATCAGCAACCCAAACGTGTTGAGGAAACCATAGTGAAATCACCTGAAATACATATGGTTTCTATGAATGATGTGTTACACGTTCAAGATCCAAATCATGGGAACATTGTAAATGAATTGAAACCAGAAGTCAATACCTCTCAAAGCAGGAAAAATAACCAAAACCTGGAGGAAACAGTAACGAAACAAAATGAAGTAGAAAATGTATCTATTGGTGCGACAGATGAGTCGTTTGCTGGACTTATGGGTGAAGAAAGTATTCCAAACAATTCTAAACCTGAAATTAAATCAGGTCATAGTAGGAAAAAGAACAAAAAACAATCCATTCCATTTCAGGAAATTGTGAAAACAAATGAAATGGAAATTGAATCTAAATCTGATGTAAATGAGACATTGCCTATAAATGATATGGATGTAGAATGTATTCCAATTGATTTGAAATCTGAAATTAAACCCGCCTCTATTCGAAAAAAAGGGAAAAAACAATCTCTTCCAGTTGAAGAAGTCGAGAAACCAAATGAAGTTGAAGAAGAGCCTACGAATCCTGTAAGTGAGACTTTGGTCTCCCATCAAGTCATCAGTAATGACTTGAAATCCAAAATCAAGCCTACTGCTAGTAAGAAAAAGGGTAAAAAACAATCCCTGCCTGCTGAGGAATTGGTGAAACCAAATGACATTGAAAAAGAATCTGCTGCTGCTGCAAGTGAAACATTGCCTGTCCATCCTCAGAACGAAGGGAGCATTGGTAATGATTTGAAATCCGAAATCAAACCTACAGCTGTTAAGAAAAAGGGTAAAAAGCAATCTCTGCCAGCTGAGGAGATGGTGAAACAATATGAAATCGGAAAAGGTTCTACTGTTGCTGCAAGTGAAGCATTGACTGTCCATCCTCAGAATGAAGAGAGCAATGCAAATGATTTGATATCCGACATCAAGCCTACTGCTGTTAAGAAAAAAGGTAAAAAGTCATCTCTTCCAGCTGAGGAGGTGGTGAAACCACGTGAAATTGAAAAAGAGTCCACTGCTGCTGCAAGTGAAACATTGGCCATCCATCCTCAGAATGAAGAGAGGATTGCAAATGATTTTAAATCCGAAATCAAGCCAGCCTCTAGCCGGAAAAAGGGTAAGAAACAATCCCATCTTATTGAGGAAGTACTGACTCCCAATGAAATTGAAAATGGCTCAAACACAGATGTGGATGAGAAGTTGTCTGGACGTAATCTGGATGAAGGAACCATTCCGAATGATTTGAAACCTGAAACTAAGACAGCTTTCAGTCGACAAAAGATCAAAAAACAATCGTATCCTATTGAGAAAGTAGTGACTTCAAATGAAACAAGCCTAAATAATGAAAATGGACCTGCTGCTGCTGATAGCGAAACATTGCTTTACCAACCTCAGAATGATGACAGCGTTGTCAAAGATTCAAAACCTGAAATTAAGCCAGTTCAGAGTCGGAAGAAGAGCAAGAAGCTACCACTTCTCACTGATGATAGCGTAGTGAAACAATTTGAAATAGAAGATAAATCAGTAGATGAGGAAAGTAAAATTGATGTAAATGATGAACAGCCTATTTCAGATGAAGCAATCCAAAGTAATGTAGAAATTAATGTACGGGTTTCTTATAAAAGAGGCAAGAAAGGAGGAAAGGTCGGACTAACTGGAAATGATGAAGAAGGAGACGAACTTACAGAGATCGGAAAACCAGTTCTCCGTAAAAGGAATGTCAAATCCACACTGATGGCTGAGCTTGTTGAAGAAGCAATGCTCGGGTTGGATTCTGAAGAACTTTTCCAAGAAGAGCTTTCAGTGCGAACTACAAGAAGTAAGAGGTCTTCTAAAAAACAAAATGTTGAAATCAATGTTACTGAGGAAGCTCAGGATTATTTAGAAGCTGAACAAGATGTTGATGATGAAAAAGACCCAGAAATAGTACCTAGAGTTACTCGACAGCAGTACAAAAAAGAAGTGGGTGAAATCCTTCCTGTATCAAAAGAGGTAAAAGAGATTGAACCATCACCAGGGACGGTTGTAGAAAATATTCAAGCTAGTGTGCCTGACTCTGAGACTGTCGAGCAGAAAGTGGAGGATGAAGAAGAGCCTTTGGTCAAGAGGTTAACTCCTGTGAAATTGAAAAAATCTACACAGAAATCGAACAAGAAAAAGGGACCTATTGAAGCCAACATTGTTGGTGATAATAAAGAAGAATCATTCGAAACCAAAAGTGATGATAACGAGCCTTCTTCAATTGATGAAACGATTGATGCTGTAGTCAACAAGTATGTCAACAGTGCAGAGACATTGGTTGACGACAATAGTGATTCATTGCCAGAGGATTCGGCAGAAATGAACGACTTAGGGAAAAAGTTGAAGAAGCAACCCACCAAGAATGTTGTTTCTGTTGTACAGGCTGATGAAATCGTTCCCAATATTTTTTATAAAAGAACTTCTGTGACTGCTAGTGAGATTGAATCCGAAGAAAGTGAAATGGCTGTAGGTGTTGAACCATCCAAAGAAGTTGAAGTGTCATCTGTGGAAGACCCAAAACCCAAAAAGCAGGCAGGGAAAAGAGTCAAGCGACCATTGAAAGACGTTGAAGAACCAAAAGATTTGCCCGTCTTGGATTCTACTCAAGATACTGCATCCGAGTCCATCAAAACAAGCCTTCCCCTGTTGCAAAAAGCTGAATTATTAGATTCAGAAGAAGCTCCGCCTTTGACTGTAGAAACAAAATCTGTAAATCAAGAATTTTCTGAAAATGATCAGCTATCTAGGAAAGAAACCGACGATCAAAATGTGGACGATAAACTTGCTGATTCAGCTACAGAGTTGAAGAGGAAATCTTCTGGTGGGACTTCAAAAATTCAGCAGAGTACTCCACTAGTTAAGCCAACCATTCCATTCAAAAATAAGTTACTGTCTGGGAGGTTACCTTCTGCGGAAAAAGCTGCCGTTTTTCTATCGAGGAAACCTGTTCACCAGGTAAATTGGTTTATGAAATTTATTTGAAAGATATGTTATTTGGAGTAGAGATCTATGGTTCAGATGTCGTTTTAATATAAGAAATGCTGACCATTTTTCTAATTGCGAGGTTTAAGACAATATTATCCATTGAATCATTCCAGGCGGATCCTCCACAATCAGAAGAGCCCAAGAAACGAAAGATTTTCAGTTACCAGAAAAAGAGCACTCCTGCCAGACGTTTGACGCGTAGTAACTCGAACGGCAAATCCGAGACAAAGGGTGAACCTGTTATTGACCCTTATGACTACAATGAAGATGAGATCGTGCCTTTCCAGGAGCCTAGGTATCATTTCTTACATCGTTTCTTCTTGATGGCAATGGTTTTTTGATTGGTAAATATTGGCTGAAATTATATTAAAAAGAGTTCCATTAATACTGAAACATTTGAATTGAGTATTCAAACCTTGGCACGTTACTTGGGTAGAAGGAAAATGTACTCTTTCATACCATCATCGTTTGGGGCATTTTGGACTCAGGTAAGTACTTGGTGCCAAATAGTAAATACCGCTGTGTAGAATGGCTGGAATTCTATGTACTTCCTAACTTGTGATTCACTGCCATTTCAGTTATTACAACTTGGTATATTCTTGTGGTCTGCCCTGAATGGCTATGACTCAAAAACATTGGCCCATTGTTCTATGCTAACAATTGAAGTACACAAGCTATGTACTACACATGTCATAATTAAAAGCGTCTTTTAAACGTAATTAAACTTTTGAAATGCCGTAATACCATAGCATTAAAATTATATCTTAATATTGATTTGAATCTGCCAAATCTCGATTGATGGGCATTAAGCTCTTATTAATGACTTAACTTTCTGAACAAGAAGAAGCTACATGGAATAGAGGAGCTTCAAATGAATATCTTCTTTCTCAAAGCTGTGTTGAGAGATAAACAGTGGCACCACTTTGGCGTGAAGGGAATGGTGCAATTTTAAATTTTAATTAACTTTTTGAATTATAATGACCACTGCATTTTAAATTGGACAACAAAAAAAACGTATCATAAGAGAGTGCTGTTGATGGCAAATTAATCTAGATGAACTCTATCTTCTTTCAAAATTATTTTACAATAAATTATCAAAGAACAGATGAGATGCTTATAAACTAGAGCATAATCATTTCACCAACACATGATTTATGTATTCCTGATGTATGTATTTTTATTTCAGGTACAAACCTTACTCTCCTCCCAAACCTGTTCTGTACGCCCCGCCACCCGCAAAGCGGAGGGTGAGGAAAAGGGAGGATAGCCCAGACACAACGACGATCGTTGTTCGAGCCGAGGTTCATCCGGAACCACTTCCGAGGAGACAGCCTGACGGTGCAACACCAAACGACAAAACTTCATCAACACCGAATGACGATGTTCCAACAACAACTACAGGACAAGCGCAGTCAGTCAAGAGGAAGTCTACATCTCCTCCTGATAAGGAAAGGTTTGTAGACAGCTACTCCAGCTGGGTTATTGAAACAAGATTTTCATGGGGGAGGAATGTTCAGAGGAATTTGGCACAGGAGATTGACACCTCTGGCTGCTATCATCAGAATTATGTTCAAAGCAAAATGATGGAACAGTTAAAGTGCATCATAAAGATTTCAAAGTCTGTCAGTTTGGTACATTTTCCGAACTAGCATTGCTGGGTAACATACTTCCTTGACTTCACTTTTGCCCCCATCACCAGAAATTTGTTTGTTTGAAGATCTCCCTCCCAAGCTAACCTTGAAATTTACCATACCAATATCCAATTTATGTGAAACATCATCCTTTTCCAAGACTGCTTAATTTATTTCATAACCTCTTTTGCTTTAGACGAAAAACTGTTTCCATTTGGTATCCAATTGCATGTACCTATTTGAAATATCTATCATGCTATTCATTCCTCATTTTGTTCATCACAGCTCGCTTGTTGATAAGAAGAAACCAAAAATGGGTTCTTGTTACGATGGAATTGACGTCTTGGAGGATGAAGATTCAGAATCATCGCCACCTCAACTCGTACCAATAGATGAGCCTGTTATACCTGACACCGTACCTGATCTTCCAGATGACTCTGAGACTCCAATGGTCCCAAAATCCCTAAAAGTCAAGCAATGGGCTAAACTTGACTCGCCTTTGAGGTTTGTAATGTATTTGGTTTTTTTCTGCATTTAGTATTTTTAACAACATTTATGGTTGCTCCTAAATTTTGATAAGGGGAATGATGATAGGGAATCTCCATCTCTCAGAATCTCTGTTTATGTATACACCTCCCAGCCTTTGACTTTATATTGCAGTTCACCTTTTCACAATATTCATGTTATTGTGGTTTAGTTTTCATTTTATTCAATGGGGTTTCAGGTCGGCATCTCCAGGGAAAAAAGAGGAACTGACCAATAGAACCCTTTCTTCCAGGGGATCAACTCCCACAGGAGTGTCTTCTCCTAGGAGAACAGCCTCTCCAGCCAGGACTGCATCGCCTGCCAGAATTGCGTCACCTGCTCGGATCTCTTCCCCTGCCAGGATAGCTTCTCCCGCCAGAATCGCTTCCCCTGCTCGAGTGGCTTCTCCTGCGAGAGTGGCTTCTCCAGCAAAACTGTCTTCGCCAGCAAGGGTGTCTTCCCCAGCTCCTGTCACCTCGCCTTCTTACGTGACTCCCATACACAAGTCGTTACCACTCCGTAGCTACGGACGTGTAGCCAAGCCCATGTCACCTCCAAGTGAGCCCCCAGAGCTAGTGGACGAGTCCAAAGTTACTATTGAGGAGAAGTTTGATGCAGACTCGAGCTCTCCCATCCTTCAGCCTGCAGCAGGTCCACTCTCTGATCTATTCGATTCTGAACCTCCTGCCCTTGAGCGAACTGGTGACTTGGCTACTGTTTCAAAGAATACATCAAGTACGTTCGATACTCAAGACTTGTTTAGACATAATTTACTGCTTTATATATTGGGCATCTGATCCAACTTACACTGCCATGGTTGCCAAATGTGACACTTCCGAATCTCCAGAACTTGTGAATCACTGTTTCATATAAGAACCCACTCTCAAAGGTTTGATGCTTATCAAGTCCTGCATTTTACAACCAAGCTATGCAGAATCCATACTGTTGCAATTAGTGTTTGTTTCACATCCCTGTTTGAACTCACACCACACAAACAAACTCACATTGGATGATTAAATTTATAGTTGAGGTAGTCCATCATTTTGTCAGACCTTGGAGTCACATGGGTTGAGATTGATTACATGATGTATATAACAGTGTTGTGCACTTGCTCTAATACATACCTGAGTAACAAACCTCGGCCATAAAAATCTGTTGATTTATTCAATTCTAACAGTTTCAGGAGAAGATACAGAAACTGCTGTTGACACTGAGGAAGACACTGACTCCATGAAGAGCTACAAGACTTTCAAGAAAGGGAAAGGCAAAGACCTCAAACTCAAAATGAAGAAGCAGCTCATGAGGCTCAAAGCTCTCAATAATAAGAAGAAAAAAGACCTTAAAAAGGCAGTTGGGGGAACAGTGAGTTCATTATAAAATTAATCATGTACAAGAAATACATCTCATGGCTTACGTAGAATAATATTTGTTGATGCTGAAATCTATGTTTTCCAGCGAAAGGAAGTGGTCAAGATATCAGGTATGGATTGGGAGGTGTCGGAGTTGGCGACCAGCCCCGCCAAACCAGAACCTCCACCACCACCACCTCCTCCGGTGACAAATGATATTGGTCATCCGATCATCAAGGATTGGGACGCATCAGACCTTTGGGATTCTCCTATTGTCAACGCCGTCCCTATCACGGCCCCTGGCCCAGTACCAGTGACTGGATTAAGCGCATCAGGTTCACCCATTGACCCAAGCCCAACACACCCGTCCATGCCTCCGCTGTCTAGTCCATCGCCTGCACCCAGAACCCAGCGCTCCGACTCGTCTGGGTCTACCACCATCCCTGGCATTGGCTTGATAATCGACTCAGTAAACAAAGTAAACAGTTGGAGTACATACCTTAGCGTAAATTGTGGTTTTAGTCTTATTTGGTGATTTAAGTCGCTTTCAAAGATGCTGTACCTAATCCTAACCGGTGCTGTACCTAATCTTACCCTCTCAAGATTTCACATATACCCTCCATGCATAATAGTAAAGTAAATAAAGAGAATATTCCAGTTTTTGTCAAGCGCTACCCAAGCTACAAATCTCTAACGATTTTCGTGATTATTATTTTGTTCCATTATGAAGTCGATACAGTTTTGGAAAGTATGTCTGGATTTTCAAACCTCATCAAGAAAGGGGGTAAATGGAGGGGTAATATTGATGAATCATAATTTTTAACTATTCTCGTCCGATTGTCGTGATTCTTTTTTGTTCAACTCTGAATTTGGTCTAGTTTTGGAAATGTAACAGGAGTTTCAAATTTCATGATGAAAAGGGGTAAACGGGAGGGGGGGGGGGTATTACTGATAAATCATGATGTTTTAATTGTTCTCGTCTAATTTTCGTGGTTTTTTTTTTTTTTTTTTTTTTTTTTTTTTTTTTTTTTTTTTTCAACTTTGAATTTGGTCTAGATTTGGTATGTGTAATAGGGGCTTTAAATTTTATTGTTGAATGGTGTGAATGGAGGGGGTAAAACGGTAAATCGTAAGATTTTTATTATATTCATCAGACTTTTCGGGACTGTTTTTATTGTTTGTTCGATCCAGATTTTAGTTCAGTTATACAACCTCGGAAGTTCCAAATTTACTGTCGGTGAAGGGGTTAAATGGTAAGGGGGGGGGGGGGGGGGGCATTTCCGATAAATCATTATACTTTTTTTTTCTCTTATTTTAATTCTCACCAAAATCATATTCAATCCCTTTAAATGGACGCCCCTGTAATGCATGCATTACTTACCAATATGTTTTACTGGTAGTGTCATTGCACTCAAGTCACCTAATATTGAACTTTGTAAGAGGTATTAAATATCAATTTTATTCGTTGGACCTTACTAACCTGACAGGCTATGCTTAGCACCATGGAAAGCAACTTTTTGAAAAAAATAATTCGGAAGTATCGACATTTAAGGATTTTTAACCAGTAATCGGGTTAGTTAAGTGGTAACTTGTTCTTCCTATAGTTTTAGTTACATAGTTTTGACATGGATATGTATTTGCTCTGGGGGGTCAACCAAAAATTTCCGTGACGCAAAATTTGTGTCACAATTTCAGTGTTTTCACGTACAACCCAGCCGTTGCTAGGGGAATGGAACTTCCGCAGTTTTCATCGCACAGAAATCGTTCGCCACTCGTTGGAAAGCGCTTTATTTATGTGATAAATGTTCACATCTCAAGCTACCAATTTCCCCCTCCTTACGTACCTGGCTACATTCCTAAACTAAGTTGATTGGACTATAAACAATTTTAATAAGCCGGTTACAATATTCTTAACGTAAAGCAATAGCATCATTTACTCCACTCCATAGGAAACATTTTCATCCTCTTGACGACAGTCGACTGTTAACAACAACTCATTGTAGTGGCTTCTCTCCACAGTTATTTTCAACATTTCTATAAGTAAACCGTTGTTTTGTTGGAATTAGTCGGGATGCGGCCATGCGGCCCAGGGATTTGTTTAAAGTTAAAGGATTTGTTTACAACTCTCGAGGACAACCGTTATGAAATTCCCAATCAAAGACATATCCATGTAACATGGTATCTGCTTGTAAAGCAGATAGTGGAACTCGTTTACGAGTTTACTAAGGGATTGACTTTTTTTTTGTTACGGTTCTTCCGACTCCTAGGTAGGTAGTGACAGGGTCAAAGTTGGACGATTGCATGATAGAGCCACGATGTCATTACTGGCTTCTAATGTTAGGAAGGCAACAGTGTGATTTTTGGCCATTTAATAGCCATGACCGGCTATTAGGATAGTAGGCTACGGTGTTGTCAAATCTGGCCAAGCAAGGATTTTGTCAAATTATGGCTATTTATTCCAATGAATTTGTCCCAATAGAAGTATGTCTACATTGCTCCCTGACGCTTTCTGTGTTAATTAAAATCAGTTATATTTCCGTCTTTATATTTTCGTATTCCGTATTCGTATTTAGAATGGGCGAGATGCTCTTGAAAATTCTGTAAATTTTCGAAATCTTTCATTGGCAATGGAACGATTATCTAGCTCGAGATATGACACAGTGCACTACTTCGTGCAATATGAACTTACTTCGCTTTCCGTCACACTGTTGGGTTTTATTTTTCTAGTTGGTGGAAGAACCAGAAAATGTATTTTCCTCACTACCGCTTCAGTACAGTCTGGCAGATCTTCAGAGGGCGATGGGAGCTTCAGATGCGGAAATGGTCGTTCTTCAGCAGCTGGGAGAACAAGCTTCCTGCCTTGCAGTGAGTATTGTAAACAAGACTTTACATGGATAGAATGTGTTGGATTTTTAATCAAATTTTTTTAAATCCTTTATCACACTCTTTCATCCAGTAGTATAAATGTTTGTTCTGATTATGCCACGTTTAGCTTAATACCGTAGTTTTATTATTTTATTGCAGGATTTCGATGAAAGCCTGCGACCTGTTGTGGGAAACTCGCACCTAGACGACAATTGGATCATGGATTTGGACAACCAAGCAGCTCAGCAACCCATCGTATCCAGCTCCGTTGTGGAGTCTCCTCCTGCTGGGACACCACCGCCAGAGGCCGTCAACACCCAGCCTCTGCCTTTGTCTACCTCTACATCAAATTCCTCGTCTTCTTCATCAATTTCCAACCAGTTTCAATCGAGGGTTTACGGAAACGAGTTCTCCAGTTTCATACGGGTAGGGTGGTGATAAAGAGTCATACAGATTGTTTTTAAAGTCCAAAACTGATTTCATTATACCACATTAATTTGCAAGTGTGGGGTAACCAATGAAACTGTTTTATCCAGCCAATCTACAGTTTATGTGTTCTATCATTGTGCTACATCTATTTGCAGCAGACATCGAGCATGTGCCGCAGCTCATATCGGCCTAGAAAATGTGGCAGTTCAGCTTTGTTGGCAGCCCACAGCCACAAAGAGGTTGTCTGCCCGACCTGTTCCTGCCACTTCATGGGCTTCCCGGCTTTACAAATCCACGTCAACAAAGTCCACGGCTCTCAACATGATCCAAGTCAAGGTGAATTGATTGTAATAATTTAAACACCACCACCGTTCATAAGTGATATGGATTTAGGGGTTTAAAGTGCTCTGGAAGTCAAGTTTTTATGAAGTTGGAGTGACTGTGATTCAAGCACATACAATTCCATTCATAATTTGAATATTTTGAGTAATGCATACGTTACTGGAGATGGTCTTTAAAATAGTGTATGAATGTTCTTCTTGAACGTTTCACGAAAAACAACCACTTGAAGGTTCTAGGTGCTCACCATAAAATTAAGGAAACATCACAGAAATCTGGCATACAGCTGACAGCACACCCAAAAATATTATTCTTAGTTTACGCATATTTTCAAAGAAAAAATGAGCTATTCAGATGGCTTCTAAATTTTAAATGTGGGCGGAGGGGGAGGGAACCCCCCCCACAAATATATATATATATATATATATATATAACCCCCCCCCCCCACCCCTGACGATAACTCCCTTAAAATACGGTGTGAAAATTTCGTTCCTATGCAGAAAAACGCTGCAAATTATTTCACAAAGGTTTATTATTTTTTCAATTGAGTATGATCATAGTTTTAGTTGGCTAGCGTACGTCATAAGGCCCGTCCAGACTCCTCGGCGTATCCTATTTCGAGTTGCCACAACCTATACTTCTATAATTATGTACGCATGTTTATATTTCTCGATTTGAGCTCCAATCTATTCAAATAGTTATTGCCTTAATAATATCATTATCTAAGCACGTACGAAAAGTCGAGAGGATATGTTATTAAATATGCGTAGGAAAAGCTTTGGTATTAACACACAAATATGACCTTGAAAAAAACATATATTCATGCCTCGAAGGAACGCCGGCGCCGTACCCACCACAAGGTGCCGCGGCGCCGGCGCCTCCTCTCACTCCACCGCCCGCTCACCCCCCCTCACCACCCACCGTGACCCCCTGCCAAGCGTGCCAGGCGTGCGCGCGTAGAAAAACACACTTTTTTGCCCGTTTTTGGCCCATAGCATCTATGCGAGTAAAGCGATCGGGATGGTTAAACGTTAGGACCAACTAGACCCCAAATGGAGTCTATGTGCGAAAGAACGGGTTTTTTAAGTCAATTCTTAGGCCTTTTATGGCCCGAACGGCGGACGGACATTTCAAATTTGGATTCTACGCACCTTGAAACGTAAAGTGACAAAGTTTGAGGGGGGGTTATAAAAATTTTTTGCTACACGATCACATAGGCTTATTATTGGAAATAATAAACCAAAATCAGTCTTTTTCAAGACAGGTCGAGTTCGTTAGCCAGAGTTTCAGGTTCAAATTTACAATTTAATGGCCCAAAAATGTTTTTAAAAAATTAGAGTTTTAGGAAATAGGGCATGTGGGGTGTCACAGTCGAAGTAGTTTTCAGAGCCGAATCTATGGCAATCAATCCCAGATCCCTGAGATTCATAAGTAAGTGAGAAATGTCGATTTTTAGGTGAAAAAGTCCCATAATTGACTAAACGTTTGTAGTTTTCGAGTTGTGCTGCGTGTCCTGAAATTTCCCCTGCGTTCAGGGTCACACGGCTCCCCTCAGTTTATCAGGACATCGTTGGCCTCAATGATCTGATCAGTATCTAAGTGCCTAATTTAACATTATTTACAACTTTTCTTTGAAAGTTTGCACTATTAGCCATGCTGCATCACTGAGTACTTTTATATGTTTGAAACCAAAGTACTCGAGTATAATCCAATATTTTGATTCAGATTCCGCCTCTGCGATTGATTCTAAATTATTAGATGCTGAATCAGCAATTACTCTTGGTTTGTAGGACGTCCCTCTGAAGTCATGTCTTATAGGCAAGGCTTCGTTAACAAGAGAGACGCCTATTGGAATTGATCCAGGGGGGTGGGGGACAGCCCAAGCATGAGAAAAAAATAACCGTATTCAAATCCGTTTCAGACCATACTAAGACCGAAACCGTGGGGGAAAAACGCAAAGGTGTGTGTGTGTGTGTGTGAGAGACAAATTTTGAATTCTGTGATGGGTAGTGGGGGGGGGGGGGGGGGGGGGTAAAGCCGAAAAAACGTGGTTTGTTTTTTGTTTGTTTTGTAGGCCACTCAGGCTACAACTCTCAACCGATTTTCGTGATTCTTATTTGGTTCGATTAAAATTCAAGTCTGGTTGTGCAAGAATATTTTGGAATTTCGGATTCGCTGTCGAGTTGGGGTTGGATGGGATAGTTTCCTATTTTTTCAAGCGCTGCCAAAGCTGCAAATCTCGACCGATTTTCGTGATTCTCTTTTTGTTCCATTACTTAGTCGATATAGTTTTGGAATGTACGTCCGGGGAGGGGTCAGGATGGGAGATTCACCCTCTTCATTCAGGGGTGTATGTCATCATGGGAGGGGTGAATGGAGGGAGTAATACTGATAAATCATGATGTTTTAACAATTCTCGTCCGATTTTCGTGATTCTTTTTTGTTTAACTAAGAGTTTGGTCTAGTTTTAGATCGTATGTCAGGAGTTTCAAATTTCGTTGTGGAAGGGGGTAAATGGAGGTGGTAATAATAGTAACTGATGATGTTTTAAATGGTCAGATCGTGATTATTTTTTAATTATCTAATTAGGTGGCAAATCCTGCGAACGTCCCTGCAGGGGCGAGGGGAGGGAAGATGAAAAAAAACTTCAGTCCTTTCTTCCCCTGTGAGGGAGCGTCAGTTTAATTGTACCGGTTTCGGTCAGTAGTCACAGACCTTCTTCAGCTACAAAACCCAGAAAGCTCTGAGCACCCTAGGATATAAAATATAACAGGCATAAGCGTCAACAAAAGAAAACAGCGCATCAAGGCTAACTAAAAATAGAAGAAAATGTCAATACTATACCTTGAACATCATCAACAATAGAGAATCTATAGAAATCAAAAAAAAAAAATCCTCCGTCAAAACTATAGTGAGGAAAGAGGCAACAGTGCTACAACCTCACAGCGTCTGGAAACAAAAGAAAAGGAGAACCCCACAACAGTACAACAATAGCCACTAACAAAAGAAAGTTAGGGAAGGAACATAGACTATAATTTAAATCAACAATAAGAGTAACAATCAAGAGAGAAAAAAAAAACTAGGTAAATAGTTCTTACCAAAATATCAGTATGAAACTGAATACCAATGTTCCTTGGGTAACAATAACTAAAATAAACAATATTCTTCAACAAAAGCTTTAATCAAAATAATTTTGAAGGGGGGGGGGGGGAAGGGTGAAGCAAATTGCAATTTTTAAAAAAGTAGAGCTTTCAAACGGGTTAAACAATAAAACAATATAAAGCAACAGGTGGGGACACATAAACGAAGGAAAGAGAGACATGTTTGGAAAAGTCATGGATTTCATTCCACCAACTCCATGATCCATAGGGGGACCAGAGAAAGGGGAAACCAGAATCCTTCTTCTAGGATTAAGGGTGGGGGGGAGCCTAACACCTAATTATATAATTAATTTCTTGACCTGTGTTATTAGGTATATATTAAGGATTATTTTTTTGTTCAACTATGAATTCATTCTAGTTTCGGTAGGTACTAGTATGTCAGAATTTTCAAATGTCATGCCGGAAGTTTTATGGTGGAAGGGTGATTCCGAGATGTCGTGGTATTTTTGTTTTTTCTCTGATTTTTAACTCACCAAAATTCATAGGGACGTCCCTGTAATGCATGCAATACTTACCCATATGTTTCTGTACTCATCAGTATCTCGCTTAACACAACCCAATGTATTTTGCGTTTTTGTCCACTGAAGCTAACGGCTGGTACTACATGGTAAGTTGAAGGTATGATGATAAGAAGCATGTAGGCAAAAGCTATACGACGCATGCTTCGCCCAACTCGACCAAAACTATATTTTTGTCTGCTCATCGTTTATTCATTTACTCTGCTCGACCACCCCCATTTAATTAACTTGTACAAAATTCCTTAATTATTTTAAATTGATTATGGATTTAGGGCTTCATAATCATCTATTTATTTTTTTTTAGAAATACGATTTTTTAGTATATTTTATTATTTTAAGCGTACGAATTATATTAACATCCTAGTATGTACTAACCAGCTCGTTCGTTTAGGCAGTATCCCTATATTCCTCCTAAGCATCCACTTGTGCATCAATGTAAAAACCAAAATCGTATCTGTCCAATTATTGTCGTTTGCATTGATATTATTTCCCTAGTTCTTGTTTCATACGCGACCCAAATCATTCAGTTCATTTTTTTTATAAGATAGACATTTTATTTCATTTCTCAGCATGTAATTTACGTATTGTTGTGTTATCTCCTTGGTGTATGCCCGTCGGAAATAATTTTGAGCTAAATAAAATTTTGCATGCGAATAATGTGAAATAATTCGTCACAATTCTGTGTCAATTTCGACTATTGGGGTTTGAGGGTTAATTAACGTTCACAAACGTACGCCTATAAATTCATCAATTAAGAAAGTTAATTATTTTAAGATTGTCTTTACTATTTAAACCACAACCATATTTCCTTTCTCTTTTCTCTTATTGTGGAGTTCCAGTTTCTTTCATCTTGGCTTAATCTTCATTCATCATTCTTCACTTTCTAGATAACTGAAAGACAAAGTTCCGCAATCTGTCTGAAGAACAACATTTTCTTTAGAACCCAATTTACCAGTCTTAAACTATACTATTATTTAAACTATTTGTTGATCACCACATTCAAAATGTCAAGTTTCTTTTTGAGTATAACAGTTATTTGATTGATTTTAGCGAATTTTCGTAAAAATGAAGCTATTGCGATTGCTCCAAAATTGTAAATCAAAATATCTCAAATTATCCTTTTTGAGTTATTCTGAAAGAATCCTAGAGCTTTCAAAAGGAAATGTATGTTGTTTTTTCATGTGTATATTCATATAAATGCATTGATCTGGCATAAAGATAAGATTTCCGTTCTTGCGCCAAAAAGTCGTGCATTCCAAAAATGAAAGGTTGGGTTTGTTGGCCAGCACTTTTTTGAGCCTTTTGATTTGCTCAAATTTTAAAAAAAATATATGCTTAAAAAATCACTAAAAATGGCTATAAACGGCATAAAATTGTTAAAGTTATATTTTTAGCAGGATTTCAGTTTAAAAAATTGTATCAAAAATGAACTAGAACATACAAAATTTTGGTAAAAAACTAAGGGGAAAATGTAGGTTTAATATTTGCTTTAAAAACAATCTGTAACAACTGCATTTTTTAAAAACATTAAAAATCCAAAAACCTTTTTTGATTCGCAGAATATTATTTTGAAAGAGTTTTTTGCTATAAAATTGGTAATTCACAATTTCTTTGCACTCAAAATGATCAATTTTTAAAACTATGTAACATGAATATAAAACGATATTTTACGAAAATTCGCTCATACGATCATGTTGCATGACTGGCTTTTTTTCTTGTTCTGGCAAAACCCTTCTGAATAACAATTCGATTTTGATGACGGTTTTAGGTTTCGTTTGAGTAAACCACTAAGGGATCCTATCAGTTTCATCATTGTATCATTAGTACTACTATAGGACTGATAGTAATTCATTATTAACTACATAGTAATTTATTATTAATATGTCGGGGAGACCTCACTAAACCCACCACCAATACACAATGCCCGTCATCTGATGTGCCGGGTATAGAAAGGGAAGGAGGAGAAGAAGAAGAAGGGAAGACGACGGAAAGGTTACCAGTGGTTGGGGAAGTTGTTCAAGTGGGATGACGCTTAGGCTGATGTGTGGATGTGCCTTGTTTAAAGTGTATACTCACAAACTGTTCTTTTCATTATTTAATAATTATAAAAGTTCGTGAAGTTCTTGATTCGTTTCTCTTTCTTTACAATGGACCCGTCAACAAATATATAATTACTTCTAATTTCGTCTCATGATTTTTCGTCAATTAATTCTACTTGTAATGGTTACAAATTCAAACTTCCGTATTCATACTACCACGATTTATAATTCCTTCCTTACTTGGCAAATGTTTTCCTCTGTCCAGAGCCACGTTTTACCTCGTCCTGCATATGTTGTACTCAATTATGGTACTAATTGACATAATTTGTATATTTCTAGTGACAGGAAGCCTACAGACCAGAAAGTTGGTGTTGGAATCCAGTCGCGGCACCACCAGGCTGGTCTGTTTCGAGTGCAACCAGATCCTCTCCTGCCAGCTCATGTACCGACATCTCGAGCTGGACCACGGTCTCGACCCCAGCCTCGTCTCCAGATGCTCAACGGTCACAGGGGACCTACAGTAAGGATTTCATAGTTCAGAATTCATTCCGTAGCTTTGATTTTCATTCTACCGGGAACTTGCATAAACAGATCAGACAATGGCTTTTCTGTTATACCACATCGGAACATTCACTAAACTGGACATTTCAATGGGATCGGCATATGTGCCTACTATTGGCAAGGTTTAGCCAGTTGCACACACACCGATTTTGGACGATCGGTTTTTTTCTGGCCGTCCACATTCCAATGGTGAACCATTGTATGGAATGGGACTTGGCCACACGCCGACCAGAAAATAATACCGGTTAGCAGCCGGTCACTGCCACTGCAGACCGCCGGTACCGGGAAGACCCGACCCCACAGTGGCGTACATAACTAAATACACGCTTGCACACTAACTATTATTTACCGACCGATTTCAGCAGTTCTACTAGTAACAACGCATCTTCTATTCCATTTGAGTGCTCTCGTGATATAGGACTAGTTTTGTGATTTCGGAATACCAATTTATTTATTTTTTTTTCTTCTCATGGAGTTTGTCGAAAAATTCAATTGACATTCTAAAGAAGTTGAAAAACTTGGAACCATCACGCCTCAGTTCTTCAAAAAGAGTGTAGAATGTTCCACTGTGTTCCCTTCTTTGATTGATAGAATGAATCCACCACTTGCGCATAATCCTACAGCGCTTAATGTGGCGATACAATAACCACATTGCAATTACACGTGTAGGATTCATTGTTGTTCAAGAATCTCGCGTCACGAACACCAAGCAACTGATTGTTTTGCCGATAAAAATCCGATGTGTTTGCAATTACCTGCTACCGATAAAATATCGGCCGATTTTTTACCGACCGTCCAAAATCGGTGTGTGTGCAACTGACCTTAGCTCTCTCTACAGATCATAGAAAATCAAACCTTGAACACTTGGATTTCCCTCACAATAACTTTGGCAGCTACTTCAATCCTGTAAGTTTCTTTTACTGCGTGAATGTCGTTTGTATACAATCTGAAAATTAAAAACGCCAACTCGCACTATCAGCAAAATGTTTGATTAAATCTAACAGCTAAACGATTGGGCCTTTGGGATCAGTATTAAGGATTATTGAAGTCACATCCCTTTGCCAACTTTGGGCAATGAGCCAATAAGGAGACTATACCAAAATTATTGACATTCATCAGGGGCGAGGGGCCACTTTTACTCGCACTCACAAAAATATTCCCATACTAGTTATTAACCTCACGAAAAATTGTATGAAAAAAGATGAGTTAATGGTAGAAAATGATAGAAATAATGAAGAATATAGGTACCTAAGTAACGAATTGTCTTTCAGTTGGTACTTTAAATAAACTGCATAACTTCATAAATAAACTCTGGGACTCTTCATGACTTAGAACAAGGTAGGTACTTGTTGGTAACGAATTGAGTTTGTGAAGGAGGTAACATCTGTAAATAAATTAATCTCTTCTCGACTTGAGGCTTACTCTGCAAATTGATGATAATGTCATAAGGTGCTAGAGTAGACATTGTGAGTGAGAGTGGCACTCTTCGAACATTTCCGCATTTCCCATCACTATAACATACTAGAGGCAGACGATAAAACAAAACAAAAAATTGGTAGACACTCAAAACGCGGTCACTGAACTATCAGAGAGATCAGGTGACATGGTGATGTGATAAGAATAACAGGTTTCTGCCCGAATTTTAACGAAAACACCCGAGATGCATCAATTTTTGTGATCTGTCACGTACCTTCCGAAAAAGACCCCTCTCTCCCACTTCCGCCTTCCCATCCCGCTGTTCAAACTGTATCAGATCCGCAAGCTTCATGCGCTTCCCGGGGAGGGCATGGAGAAACACCTGACCTGTCTCATCCGTCTTCTAGCCAGTGGCATCCAACCCCGCAATTTTTTGGAACATAAAACTGTCCCAGAACTTGTTTGTTGGTTACAAAATAAAATAAAAAGTATGGTCTTCAGATTCTGCTAGTCATTGCTGGACGCCTCACCACTGAGATTTGTCTTCCTAAGGTATCAACAGATCACTGGCACGATATCCTTCCGCATTTTTGTCTAGAGTAAAAGCACTGCCATCTTTATTGCTTTCAGCCATATTTGTATTTAGTTGAACCCTGACTGCCATCCATGTTTTTTACTTTTGTGATTATCATCTCACTCGTATTTTCAACGATGTTTGCTTTCAGTGAGGGGCCAGTGGTGGGGGAACGCCTGAAAAGCAAGATGTCCTCCGCACTCGAAGACCTTTTGAGCAAGGCGATGGCAAACATTCTAACCTCCAAGAGCAAACCTGATGCTTCAAACAACCCTTCAGCAGTTGGGTATGTTCCTTTTGGTTTTAAACTGCAATCACTTCATACCTGTACATACACAGCACATATGTATCAACTCCGATGGTGGCAATATGGTATACAGACACTGGTTTCTTAAGTGAAACTTTGACAATACATTCATACCAATGCTATAACGTTAAGTTACTGAGGATTAAGGAACATGTTTGCAAACACATTAAGCCCACAAATTGCCTAGAAATTCTCGATGTAGTACTCACTCTGTCACAGTCCGATCCGTTTCCCACACTACTACCCATTTTTTATTACACACATTTGGTATTTTCTATTATGTTATAAACATTACAAAAATTGTATAAACAACCAATTTTGAATCCCTTTACAACATGCAAAATCCACCATGAATAGATATCGTCGATTTTGTATCTTTTACCTCTATGGAAAATTAGCAACGATTTTTCATCCGCTACCATGTCTGCTTGACAAAAAACCGGATGTCTGCTTGAAAAACCTGTCTAAAAGCTGTAATAGTGCATGCGCTCTCTTGTATTCTATTACCACTGAATTTCCATCACGTTTGCTGTTGTTATTTGTAAGTTTTGATTCGATTGTTTTCTCACGGCACGTTTGCAGATTGAATCGGAACGCTGCGGAATTGATCAATCGACTTATTGCCTCTCGAAAAAGAGACACCTCCAGAATGAAGTAAGTATCCACCTAAGACCTAAAAAAAGAATTAAATATTTCTTACATTGAAATACTATTATTTCATATTATCCGTTACCTACTTTGAAAGTTAACATCATTTGTATAATGCTGAGGAAGATTTTATTGCTCTCTTAAAGGTGGGGGGGGGGGGGGTTAGGGTGACTCGGCTCTATTTTTGATGCACCTTTTCTCATCCCCCAGAAATCCGAATTTTAAAATCCTGTTTGCTATTTGTTATGTAAGTATATAGTCAAAAATATTTTAACGAGTCAGTTTTCCGTAATTCGGATTGGAAAATTTGTTGACAATTTCAACTTGTCATTTAAATTTCAAAAAATGAAAATAAATCCAAAAATTCCGATTTTGTATATATATATATATATATATATATATATATATATATATATATATATATATATATATATATATATATATATATATATATATATATAGGTATCTTACTACCTAAGCCCCACCCCCCTCTAACCTACTTAATTTGCGTTTTCGAAAAAAGTAAAAAGTCCAAGCGTTAACTCCCTACAAATTTTAGCGTAGTTTTGAAAAATAGAAATTTTCCGCACGTGCGCTAGCCCAATGCGCACTAACTTCGTTATTTTAAACGGGAACTTGTAATTTTTATTGAAGATTCAAATCCTAAGTGACATTTCATGAACAAATGACATTACTCGATTTTTTTAGTGTGCTGAAACGGGCGCAATTTCCGCTCTAGAAATGCTTAATTCCGCTAATGGCATAAATTGTGAACTTGGAGTTTTTGAAGATATTCAATCGCCACATGTGATACATGATTATGTGTTATTTTTTCACGCCGAATCACGTAATGATGTTCATTTATTGATATTTTCTACTCAAACTCGGGGAGACACCGAAGCAAATACATGTTTAGCAGGTAGATAGGCTTTCTGCTGTGTGGAAATGAGTGAAAAAAGTGCAATTTTGGCAATTTTTCCGTATTTTCCCTACTTGGTGTTGCACATATCAATAAATTAATATAATTTCCTACGTGATTCAGCGTGAAAAATTACTCCAAAATCACGTAGGTATCACATGTGGCAATTGAATTTCTTCAAAAACTCAGTACCTATTTCACTATTTTCGCATGTTTGAAGTGGGATTGCGCCCGTTTTCGTGCACTCGAGTGATGGATTCAAAATAATTTAGTTGGTGCGCAAAAAATGCCTCCTTTAAAACCGCGCTAAAATCTAAGGGGAGTTAAAGCTTGGACCTTTTTCTAAAACGCATATTAAGGTAATCAGATGGAGGGGGGGGGGGGGGGTATAGTCAGTGGGATACCCTATGTATATATATAATTCTCTTGTGGTAAATTCATCTGCAAGTTCTTCCGAATCATTGGATTTTATTTATTTATTTTTTTATTACTATTTATTTATTATTATTTTAATTAATTAATTTTTTTAAATATTATTTTTGTTTTTGTTTTTTCGGTTCAGTACTTACTTTCTGGAGAAAAAATGCAAAATGTGCCGTATATCGTTGGGTAACCAAATCTTGATAGGAAATCAAAAGTTACGTACCTTCCTAGCACGCAAAACAACCCAATACCTATATCATATGGTGCAAAATTTGATCCTCTGTAAGAAAATGTGAAAAATTGTTGATATACAAAATCATATTTGGGCATCTTTACCCCCTTATGCGAAACAAATTGATAAAATTCCTAAAGACAAACCTAGGAATCCTCATAAAAAATCCTAAGACCCTGGAGATATAATAGAAATTCTTAAAAGTCCAAATAAATTTGAAATCCTCCACCTAAGGAAAAGTAAAATGAAATCTTAGTAAGTACTCACTTTTATTTTATTTGTCATATTTTGTACCTACTTATTTCTGTTGTCAAAATTGTTTGACCTAATATTATTCGTATATACGGTTTATCTTTTCTTTTCATTTAAATTTGTTTTGCTTTGGTTTATATTTCGTTTTGTTTATATTTTTGTTTTGTTCATTTGTTTGAAAAGTTCCAAAGATCTGTCATTCAACAAGCTCAAAATGAGTGAGCCAGGTCCGGTCAAGGTTGAGGATGAATGGGCTCGACCCTCTTCCACCAGGCCTTTCATCTGTACAATTTGTGGTCAAAGGTAAGTTGCATGATTGGAAATTCACGTATGTTCAGGCTGGGGAAGTGCGTTTTTTGGGGCAAGCGCGTTTCTTCGTTTTATTTCGCTATGAGGCTAAGTTTCTTAGCAAATGATTTTATACGAACTAAATCACTCGCGACGAAGTTGTGGAAACCCATTTCAAAACGGAAGTTAGTGAAAAAGGTTGTCTATTTCCTAGACAGAATCGATATTCCTAGAAAGAATAGACGAGCATCAGGAGGAAATAAGGGTAAGTCTACATTTGCGAAACATCTTAAGGAATCCAGTCATAGTTACAATTTTGATTTAACAGGTAGACAGTTAGTAGAATTCCTTCATATTTGTCCAAAGGGAGGTGTGTAGAATGTACTTGGAAAATTCGAAATGATCAAAAGTGACAGATCTGGTAAATGTTATAATGAGGATATTCCTCAATATATTTCACCACTGATAGGTCCATTTCTTTAAAGCAGAACTATCCCTTCACACTGTTGAAACTATATTTAGTTATTTTCCCCCTTTCACTTGATCTGATTAGCCATAATCCCCCTTCACTTTGTTTGCACTTAATTGGTTGTACCTCCTGCCCCTTTCCTTTCTCTTGACCAATGGGATTCAATCTCCCTTCACCTGTGACTATAAAAGCTGTGTCCTTTCTAATGTGTCTTCAGTTATTGTTTGTTACTGATGATGGCCTAACCGTCGAAATCGATTTAACATTGTAACTCTTTATTTTTCGTGGAAATAGACAACGTTTTTCACTAACTTCCGTTTTGAAATTATTTTATCACCTGATGGATTATTATCATCTGATAACAATTTTAACCTCATCAGTGAATAAATAAGCGTAATTGGAACCATGTTCCTCGACGCCTTCGTCCAATATCAGAGTGTTAATCAGAGGGAGGTACAGTTGTCAAATGATTTTCTCGTCTAAAACCCTTCATTTCCACTTTATTCCGCTGTTTATCTTTCGAACTTTTGTCTCTGCATGAACTGCACACTTGATAACTTCAAGGCTGTTGTAAATTAATGAAATGCCCCCCCCCCCCCCCCCCCCCCCCTCCCGCTTTTGTGATCCAACCCGCACATCCACTGGCAATTTCATCAAAATTGGATGAAAACTAAAAATTAAGGTTGTCACAAGTATTTCACATTCGTCTTCGTTACAATATGTGAAGAAGCTATACTGTTCACCCAATTTTTGAAGTGCAAACTTCTATAGGCGCACCGCGTCGAAAAAATTTAGCGGGGTGTGAATACGATTTTACCGTCACGTTTTTTTCCGTCACGCTGTTTTGACAACCAAGCCGTTGCTGGGGAAATGTAACTTCTTTATTTTTCACCGGACAAAAATCGTTCTCCACTCGTTGGAAAGCTCTCGATTTATCACGCATTTCTTTCGTACTTGTTCTTCTATTCATGTCGTAGTTTTATATTTATTTATGTTATAAATGAGAAGTTAATCTTGCTTGTAGTAATTGTAGACGTTCACCATAACAGAAAATTACCTACTTAGGTACTCTGTTCTAATTTCGATTTTTAAAACATTTACGTCGTAGTTTTAAATTTATTTACATTTACGAATTAGCGGGAAGAAAGCATGTTCCATGTTTTAGCATTTTTGCCGAAGGCTCAAGGCAGAAAGTTACCGAGGGTCCAGGGGCGGAGCCTGTCCACTTTTACTTTCCCTTCATCCCAACAGAGTGGAAAGTAATGTCCAAATCGTCATAGAAGTTTGCACTTCTCCCGTGGTGGTAGCACACCTGGTTTTTTGTTTTGTTTTTGTTGTCTCAGTTTTTCTCTTCTAAGGAAATCACTTGGGGAAAATTGCTTAATTTTTTGTCTTATTCAGGTATTTTAAGGGATTCAGGTATCCTACATGAATTGAATCACTGCGCGTATATTTCTTGGGTTTCGGATTAATTTATACGATTTATCATATCGTTTATCACCACTTACAACAAATAACAACTACATAATAACGAACAAACAAAGTACGATAACGTAATCTTAATTACTTATTTTCTATATTCCAGATTCCCTCTTGCCGCATCGAGGAACAAACACGAAGCTTTAGCCCACAAGGCGTTCAGAAATCAGAATAAAATGAACCAGAACGACGATGAATATTATGATGACGATGATGATAGTAAGTCATTTTGAAATTTCAAGGCCACTGACTGGCTAACTATACATGCCATTACTCTCATAACTTTTAGGAAGCTTTTTCGTGTTTCTGCGTTATCTCGATTGATGAGTTACGGATTTCTGTTTAGACTGGAGGGACGCACCATCGCCAGAGTCTGCTTTCGATGATGGAGGTGGTAGCTCACTGACTCCTACTTGCTCTGGTAAGTTTCAGCTTAGTTGGGTCTTTTTTATGATACATTTTAACGTGCTCTGCTAGTAAAGTTTAATGCAATGTTAAACAGTACTTATTAGAGTTTAAATATCAAATTTTACGATTGTTTACCCAGCTATGAAATCGCACGTAACAAAATTCAAAATTTGATTTTCTGTTATGCATTTTCTGACATGAAGAGTTTTTATGGAACGAATTCCTCTTTTCCCCAACTTCTGACTTCTCTGTTCTTAACCCCTTTTTTGACGCATAAGAGATATAACATCGTCCAGTAGTTTTGACGGGTACTTAAGGTACTTTTTGGGCTCTAGTTTCCATGGGTTCCAATGCGCATGCATGGCGTCATTTACTATGGGCCTTTGAAAGTCGAGATTCGACGTTGTATCAACACCCTTTTCAATGAAACACGATCTCGTTTTTCAGGTCTACTGAAGCGTCTATAAAGTCGTTCAAATCCTCAAGTTTTAAGTTTATAGATAGTAAAGTTTTACATTTAATAATTTTATCATTCATGGTTTGTAATAAACCTGCACTGATTTGGCTTTAAAACAAATTCTCGCAAGGAACCGACGCACGCGGAGGTCGTACTTGGCATTACGATTTTCGAAATGGATCAAGAATGCCCCTTATATAGTTCAATCAAATCAGTTGGGGGGGGGGGGGGGGGGGGAGATCTCCCCTTCCCCCCTCCCTTCCCCCTGGTGGTCTGTAAAATATGTTAAGAGAGCTTTCTACTTCCTAGATACTTCCTAGAATTAGGTAGTCTTAGCAACCCTGCTAGTTGATTGTTAGCACATTTATATATTGTATGATTTTGTAGCATGTAATGGAGTGAATAGTCCATGGCTGTATAATGCTAACTTAGCAACAATTGAGATGTATCAATCACGTTTCATACCCCCCCCCCCCCCCCCCCCCTTCATGGAGCTTGATTTGATTCACCTTTCTACTTTCCATTGTTAATATGAGTCTTGTAATTCACATATGTTCTGTCTCCATCCTTATTATTTCTTTAGTTGGAGTCCTAATTATATCCTGAAGGTCCAGTGACCATGAAGAATGGTATTTAATTTGTCTGCCAATGGGAGGCTCAACTGTTACGAATATGAATGATTTCAGACTGCGGGTTGAGTTTTGACAGCGTTTCCGACCTTATGAAGCACCGTGTGGAAGACCACGCTCCCCGAAGACGTCTTTCTAACTCTGAGGCTGGGACAGAGGTTGCCCCAGTCAGCTCATCAACCGCTCCTCTCCCCCCTCGAAGGATTAGCTCCACCTCCCGGAGTCAATCCCTGGACACTACCTCCACTCCATGTAAGTATTACATCTGCAGTTGGATGATGCAGCACTGAGTATTGTGGTTAGAAAATTTAACGGCTGGGCATTCAGAAACACTCAACAAAACTGGGAAAAGTTCGGGAAATTTCAAAGACAGTCAAGTCCATGGAATGCATAAATGTTCTTGTGAAGTACAGTTCTGAAACCCCATTCAAATAAATATTAGGGAGTTTTTGCACTCCTTTGAGCATACAGTTGGCATTCCAAATAGGATGTTACTAGAGAGAGCAGATTTTTTTTATTTGTCCAAAGAAGCAATTTTTATTTTTTATTTACCAGAAGTATAGAAACTGCAATTGGGGGAAGATGGAATTATAAAGTTCTTTAAAAAAGATCAGGTCCAAATGAATTCCCCGGGGGGGGGGGGGGGGGGGGGGTGTCAATCATCGGCCGTCCTCCAATCCCAGTGACTGGAATGCCCATCGTCCTCTGTGTAATCTGAGGGACACGGCCCGCAAAATCCCGAATTGGGTCTTGACCCTGACCAAGCCCAAAATGAGGGAGTAGGGACACTTCCATTTCTCTGCAAGGTCGAGGGCAGTCCTCTTCAGGAATAGGTCAAACCCCTGATGTAGAAAACCACCACACAAGACTCCTCAGCATCCTGGTCATACTTTTGATGCTTGGCGTTGGCGGCATGGTGGGCAGTCTGTGGCCAATCCTGAGAGCGGTAGGAGGCAGCGTCAGCATTCATAATGCGGTTATCGAAAAACGGTGCCCTCCCCCGCACCCGAACATTGTCCACCTTGATGGCTGCCACTGTGGCCGAGCTCCCACTTTGGGCCTCACGCAGCACTGGTTCCAGTGTGACCCCGCTCTACGCTAGTCCAGCCACAGTGTTTCGGACTTCGTCCATGCCCCCTCTTCACTAGGCCTCCTTTTTTGCAATTTAACGCGTGGGATATGTCAAAAATTGCCCCACAACCGTCACAGAACACTGGCAGATTCAGGGAAGTATTTCCGTATCTGAGGGCCAGACATCCCTGAATTGAGTTGGAGTCAAGTCAAAATAGCTTTTAACTTCTTAATTTACTTTACTATTTGGAAGTCAGATTTCGGCTCGACCTGCAAACCATAATGTGACGGTGATGTGAGAATTTATTTGAAATTTTCTTCGGTAATTGATTTCTGTCCAAATTCTGCCTATAGAAATAGACACACATGTTAGAAATTACGACTATACTAGCTTTCTTATTTTGGACTCTTATGATTGATTCTTTGACTTTCCAGTCGATGGTGTTGCTGATTCGGATGACAGCTGTTCAACCGTTGGCACCAAATCCACCTCTGGTGCTCACACAGTTTCTGGCACCAACTCGCCAGTCGGTACCAGCTCATCACCTGCAGGAACCAACTCTACTCAGTCGTCTCCAGTCGAGTTGCCACCCGCTCCCAAGAAGTCACGGCCTCGCCCCGGCAAAGTAAACTCCACCTCTGTTTCCAAAATCAAGGCTGAGGCGGCACTCAGACAACTGAATTCACCTCGTGAGTATTATTGTGATAATTATGCAATTTTTTGTTTACATATGTTTTAGCATGAACAATTGAATATGCTTAAACCATTACCTAAGTACTGAAAAACGTTATGCCCAGGAGTTACGCAAGAGGGGAACGAAAGTCCCGCGATACCAATAAACATCCTTTGGTAGTGAAATTAATAGCTAGCTTTATTTGTAACCTGGGTGAGTTGGTAATGTTGGTCATGATTGTAGGTATTTGGCAGTTCTTGGGTATGAAGGGAGAATGTTATGTAGTAGGTATTAGTAAATACTAGATACTATATACTAAATTCTCTCCTGTTCTAGGACGTCGAAATTGATAGGGAGACTCTCTGGGTCTTTAAGAGACGATTGAAACGATGGACTCTTTCCTGATCAGGTGAGTGAGCTAAATTCTCCCCTGTTCTCACTAGGAAGTTGAAATTTAATAGGGAGACTCTCTGTGTCTTTAAGAGACGATTGAAAGATGGGCTCATTCCTGATCAGGTGAGTGAGCTAAATTCTTCCCTGTTCACCCTAGGAAGTTGAAATTTGATAGGGAGACTCCCTGACTCCCCTTTAGAACGAACGCACCCTATAATGGACATGAACTTTCTAGGGCTCCAGCACCCATGTACATCAATCCTTGTCGAATCTTCTTTTTTCCCTGTGTCTGTCATGGTGTCCCAATGACCCTGAGTGCGTAAAAGGTTGAAAACCACCACCACCGAACCTTCCCGAGACTTGCACGAATTTTTCTGAGGATGGTGGTTGTCAAACGCAGCTCAACCAAGAACCAATGTCCACTATAGGGGACATTGCATAACTCTTGAAGTGGTGGACCAAATTTGAACCTCGTCACCCTTGGACTAGTAGGAAGCCATGTGCCAAATTTTAATATTTTTGGCCCAGTAGAAAAAAAATTGGTTCTGAAGGGGTTAGAGACTATTGAAATGATGGGCTCTTTCCTGAACAGGTGAGTGAGCTAAATTGTCCCCTGTTCACCCTAGAAAGTTGAAATTTGATAGGTAAACTCTGGGTCTTCAAGAGACTAATAAAATGGTGGACTCTTTCCCGATCAGCTGAGTGAGCTAAATTCTCTCCTATTCACACTAGGAAGTTGAGATTTGATAGGGAGCCTCTTTGGGTCATTAAGAGATTATTGAAATGAATGGCTCATCAACAGACAGAGAATCAGAAAGAAATTAAGAGGACAAAAGCATGTTCACGTTTCTATAATTTTAGACGCAGTTTCTAAATAGTAACATCCGAAGCCCCCCACCGAGACGCTAATAATTAATCCTCATTATTATTCATTAAAACACAAAAGAGTAAATTTGAACGTATCTCTGATTGGATCAATTTTTCTCGTTTTCAGGTTAACCGGATGAAATCATGTGAGCTTCCTGGCCCCTTGAGGCACTCCCTTTAACCTCCTTGATGACCTCAGGCATTGGACATCGATACGTCTCAATTCTTCCAGAACACCATAATATACCAAAAAACGGGACACTCTTCGAGCGGACGACCAAAAAGGCTTGAATGTCTTCCGGGAAACTTATTCGTTCACGTTCAAACCTTTCGAGACTTGCACCGTCTCGTTGCCCTAACTTGGAACCTCATTTCCAGAAACTGTGCACGTAAACTCTGTAAATACATCTTTTTCGTAATGATTTTGCTCATATCACAATTGTTTCTTCATTGATTGATTGTGTGCCCTCGACTATGTCATAAGTTTTATTATATCCATTATATCCAATTCATGTTCTCTCACCTAGCGTCTAGTAATTTCGGACAAATGGGATTTTATTTCGAGTTCGAAACGACACAACTGTCTGAAATGTACGTTTTGTCATACTCATTTTTCTAGTTACCTTCAAAAGTCTATTATACCTATATTTTTCCCCCCAAAAAAAAAAAAAAAAAAAAAAAAAAATTCAGCAAAAATTAAAAATATATTTATTTAAGTGGGTATTTCATCTTTTGTTTATCATTAAGCATCTCTTATTTCTATCCAACTATATATGTATACATATAGAAATGTTTTTGTACATAATTAATGATAATTTTTAGTTACCTCCCAATTGATTATTGGGTGCGCCGTATGAAATGGTACGTTTGCCGAGTCGAGCGACTAAACCAGGCGTTGAGAGTTCAATTTTCAAATGATCTCTTTCAAATGTCCCCCAATGGTTTTTTACGGGACTTAAAAACGGGACAACCTCTATCCTGCAATTACCGTGCAATGAGAGGCGTCAAACTTTGAATTTCATCAAAATATATTGTGCGTTGAAAAATAATGTGTAATATTTTTTATGCGTATTTGTAAAATAAATCATTGTGTATTTTGAGCGGTTAAAAAAAAAAAAAAAAATGAAAAAAGACATGAAAAAAAGAAACAAATTATAAGTTTAGGTACCTAGTGATTTTTATCGTGTTAACGTTTTAGTTTTTATTGCAAATATAATTTTTAAGATAAGTGAACTTGTTGTACAGAAAATACTATGAACATTTTTGTAAATATCAATGCCGTATTAAAAAACTATGCTATTACACTGCCCGGTCAAGGGGAGTTATCTTGTGAAAATGGTGTGCGATCTTATTTTTTATTTATTTTAAAATGTTTTTTGGAAATGTAGTCATTTTTTGTTTTTATGTAAATCAGGTAGTTTTTGATTGTAGGGAATTAGACGAATATTCGGAGTAGGTTATGGAAGGACAGAAAACTATTATATGATGTACATATAAAAGAATATTGAGTATTTTTAATGGATACATAGAAATATGAATATTTGCGAAAAAACAAATGATTTAAATAAAAAGTAAAAGTTTAATTAACCAACCAGAAATCAGAGGTAGAAGACTTGAATTATTAGTTATCATTAAAACCGTGGGACCTGTGCTTCATCCAATTCTATGATTTATTTATTTTCTATTCTAAAAAATGGCACTAAATGAGTGGAAAAATTAAAGATTTAATGAAATATTGTGTGAATTTCTATCGTCAATTTCAAACATGAGCACGTTTGATTAGTTCAATTAAAGAATTCAATCAGCGATTAACTTCTTTTTTTTTCAATTATATTAATATTTGTATTCTTTTCGGTGTTTTCACGAGCATCTCATGATTTTATTTTTTATCTTTTCGAATTACGACTTTTTAATTTGGAAAGTAAAAAAAATTGAAAGACTTGAATACTTTGTCTCATTGTGATTATAAATGTTTTTAATTATTAAATTTCGTTTTATAACGATTTCTTTTTGGTTTTTCTTGTATACCTAAGAGAAATATTTTATGATTTTTCGAACTTCTACAGTTTTTGAGAAAAAACTATTTGTTGCTAACTAGGTTTAATAATACAATTAAAGTCGAAACAAAAATATAATCGAAGCCTAACTTTTAAAACCTCATTTTCTAAGCATATTTTTAATTTTTCAACTCTTTCTGCTACGTCTATGCCACCAATATGCGGACAGCCGAATTCGGCAATTAACAAAAATTATGGGAAAATCGTGTTTTAGCCCCGTTCACTTCTCAAAACTAGTATTAATAATATAATATCCCCCTCTTTAATCTTACCTGTAAATACAAATATATACGTATAACATATATCTTCTTTATTTTTGATAAAAGAGCAAAGAAATAGGAAGTAAACTCGAGAAAATGCAAGAAAAACAAAAGTTAAATACGCGAATCAACCGAAATTGGATTAAAAAGTTTAGCTTGGGAGAGGGATGACAGTGCCTTGTGTCAATTGTCAACTGGAATAAATCAATTGTTAATTCATCGGGTTCCGACTGCCGATGTGATATCTTGATTTAATTTTTTATTTATTTTAATTTGGATAATATTATTTTTCTTGAAAAGCATTCAAATTTAGATATATTTTCGAGTTCTTCATGTTGATGCGTTTTTAAATTTATCTTATGACCAACGGTCACGTTTTAGTTCCATTTTTAAGTCTTCATAAAGCCTAAGTTCACTTGAGTATGTGATTATGTAGGTTTGTTGTAAGTAATTTATGATGGTAAATGTCGGAAGGAAGAGTTGGAAAGTAATGATTTTTTTTAGGAGACGATTTCTTGTCCGTTTTATTTTAATTTTATTGAAAGGATGCTTAATTTGTTTTCTCGTATGAATAATGTAATTAAAAAAGAACAAAATTATTTATCAAAAATCTGATTTCTTCTTTACCTTGTATCTTAATGTTATTTATTTTGGTTGTATGAGATGTGGGTGTTTTTATCAGATTCCAGGCTGTGGAAAAATACAGTACCTATTGACAGTTTATGTCTTTGCTATCGCACATAAACTAAAAAAGTCACGGAAATTGAATGACGAAAATTGCCCACGAAAATGTTCTGATGATTTCCGCTTACAACCGAGTCGTTCGAAAGCTCTCGATTTATCCAACCATATTATTTCAACTACTGCGAAGTGCGTGGCCAACAAGCTGAGTTATGAGCAAGGTTATTTGAATAATTGTGTACACTCAGGTGATCATTCTCAATAATTGATATTGTGAACATGCTTGCAACCGCTTGTTAATTTCTGATGATTTCATTGAGCTGGTGTTTCGATTATGTGATTCATAGCAGGTGATCCGAATATTGCGAGAACGGTTTGATTTGTGAAGCGGTGGTTAAATCATTTTAATAGGTAATTTCTATGCTTTACACTGTTACGCTCCAGGAAAATAACTCTCACAGTCGAAGAGGTTTGGTCACCCTGGCCTCTTAGCTCTGGTCGTTAGAGCGTTGCAACTCCGGGAAATTAATAATAATTTCTCGTAGTTGTGACGACGCGAGTTCGAACTCCTGTCGAGGTATCAAATATTTTTAGCCCGTTACAGTGGCGCAGCCGAAATAGGACCCGAAATCATACGAAACAATAATTAATTAAATCCCTCTCGAGCCAAAAGACTGTAAACATCACATTTCCTGTTGTTATGCCTTTCATTTCCTCACTCACTTGAGTCAAAACACACCGTGACAATGACCTCGCTCGACTGCTGACTTGTTCCAGCGAGCATCTGCTGAGCCCTGACCAAACCTCTTCGACTGTGAGAATTATTTTCCTGGAGCGTAACACTAGGAAGCAGTAATTAGGACATTTACTTGACGATGCCCAGGGTCCGGATCAGATGAGTGGCTCTTAAAGCTAATTTCTATGCTTTACCCTCTAGGAAGCTATAATTTTGTATGTAGCCTCTTTAGAACATTTGCCTGACGATTCCCAGGGTCCGGATCAGCTGAGTGGCTCTTAGAGCTTGCATACAAGTCTGCAACTAAAGACATAAAATGTCCCAATGTGTTACAGACTCGTATGCAAGCGTTTCGTCTTTACTTTAGCAATTTTTATTCAACATTAGGAATATCTTTTCAGTATCGGTGAGATGTGTGGATCCACCACCACACTTATCAGTACGATTGTGTAACAGACAGGCGAAAATCGTCCAAGCCGTTGAAGAAGCGTCTCTCTCCCAAACGTAGTCAAAAAGAGTGAGAAAGGGTGGCCCCCCACTGGAAGAGTCAGAGAAAACCTGGAATTGTCAGGGAATTCTTTGCGTCATGGAAATGTCAGAGAATTTTTAAAATGAAAACTTGGTGTAATAATTTAAAGCGTTTTTAAGTATATTTAACTCCTAAACAATCAAACTTCAATAGCGTACTTTATCATACTAGGTGCATATTATTTCGTAGGTGAGTTATACGAATGACAAAAATAATTATCAAGAGTTGTGGTTAAACTGTTCAAAAGTAACAACGTTACACGCACATGGAATACACGCACATGGTACACACAAAAGTGAATGGATATGTCATTGGCTTCCCTGGTAACTACATCACCTAGTGTAAAATCATTTGTGAGAAAAATTAACTGAGTATTGAACTAGGGAGAAAAAACCCCAGCAGTGTTTTGGATTGATCCAGTAAGGATACCAATACTAGTTTGTATACATAAGGTAGGACTTCTCAGGAGGGTTAAAGAGGGGGAAATTGGCCCATTGGAATGTGGAGTCATGTGTTATAAATTCACAGAGCAACTTTCCAACGAACGATTTTTGTGGGATGGGAAATCGGGAAGTAATACTCTCTGGCAACGGTTGGTAGTAGGTGAAAAAAAGTGTGACATTTTTTGCTGTCAGACGAAAATTTTGAATTATCAAAAGTTAGCTAAGAAATCCATGTAAAGAAAAATGTTCTTCATTTTTCATGCGGAAAGCGAGAAACTCAAAAAGATCGTGTAATAAAAGTATTCCATCGATTGATGCTGAAAGGTAAGGTACGAGAAGCGGTTCGCTTCCTGTCTGAGGATGGCGCAACTAATTCCTTGCCATCTAATTCAATCGTTGTCCAGGAGGAACAACTGCTGTCTTAGACGAATTACGAGAAAAGCATCCACAATCATAAACTCCACATCCATCAGTATTTATGCTTCCAGTGGGTGAGACGCTACCAATCCTATTACAACTGCAAATAACAAGTGAGCATGTGGAAAAGGTGTCAAGAAAATTGCATGGAGGAGGCGGCCCTAATGGTTCTAGTGCTGATCAGTGGGTGGACTTTTTGCTACGCCATAGCAGATCAAGTTTACACCCAAGGGAAGCTGTGGCATCACTAGCTAACAAGCTCAACAATGAGGATGTGCTGTGGAGTCTTATAAGAGCATTGCCATCGAGCAGATTGGTAGCACTCGATAAGTGCCCAGGTGTAAGACCCATTGGTTGTCGGTGATTGTCTTCAACGAATTCTTTGTAAATGCATGGCGCTGGCAACAGGAGATGAAGTAATGGAAGCTTGTGGGGGTGATCAGCTTAGTGGGGGAATACATGCAGGTATAGAAGGAGGTGTGCATGCTATGAATCGGATTTTTGAGGAATATGCTCGTCCGAACTCTAACTGGGGCTTTTTGATGGTTGATGCGAAAAATGCCTTCAATTCAATGAATAGAGTCGCAGCCGTATGGCAAGTAAGACTTCGTTGGCCCAGATGTGCAAAGTTTCTGTATAACACATATAGGGGACACGCTGAACTAGTGCTTCGAGGTACGGGTGAAAGAATACTGAGTAGGGAAGGCGTGAAACAAGGCGACCCGTTGGCAATGTTATTTTATTCAATTTCTATCTACCTTGCCCATAATTAGAGCGTTGCAGGCTCCTCAAGTACGACAATGTTGGTATGCGGACGACTCCTCGGCACGGGGTGACTTCCAAAACTTTAAGACTTGGTGGAATACCTAATTTGGAAAATATAGGACCAAAATATGGTTATTATCCTCAGGGAAAGAAATCGTACTTGGTAGTACATCCAGCTGACAAACCTGAAGCAGAAAGAGTTTCCATGTAGTTCGAAGTCGTAGGTATCACAAAAATAATTTTATTCTTAGAATTGGGCAACTATTCCTTGTTCATCATCATGAGTGAAAGTAAGTTAAGGTATTGGGGGCAATTATGAGTTGCGAATGAGATGAAATTACGAAAATGCTGGCTCGATTATTTGTTCTACAAAGACACTCCTTGGTGTATGCCCGTCGGAAATAATTTTGAGCTAAATAAAATTTTGCATGCGAATAATGTGAAATAATTCGTCACTATTCTGTGTCAATTTCGACTATTGGGGTTTGAGGGTTAATTAACGTTCACAAACGTACGCCTATAAATTCATCAATTAAGAAAGTTAATTATTTTAAGATTGTCTTTACTATTTAAACCACAACCATATTTCCTTTCTCTTTTCTCTTATTGTGGAGTTCCAGTTTCTTTCATCTTGGCTTAATCTTCATTCATCATTCTTCACTTTCTAGATAACTGAAAGACAAAGTTCCGCAATCTGTCTGAAGAACAACATTTTCTTTAGAACCCAATTTACCAGTCTTAAACTATACTATTATTTAAACTATTTGTTGATCACCACATTCAAAATGTGATTGATTTTAGCGAATTTTCGTAAAAATGAAGCTATTGCGATTGCTCCAAAATTGTAAATCAAAATATCTCAAATTATCCTTTTTGAGTTACTATTCTGAAAGAATCCTAGAGCTTTTCAAAAGGAAATGTATATTGTTTTTTCATGTGTATATTCATATAAATGCATTGATCTGGCATAAAGATAAGATTTCCGTTCTTGCGCCAAAAAGTCGTGCATTCCAAAAATGAAAGGTTGGGTTTGTTGGCCAGCACTTTTTTGAGCCTTTTGATTTGCTCAAATTTAATTAAAAAAATATGCTTAAAAAATCACTAAAAATGGCTATAAACGGCGTAAAATTGTTAAAGTTATATTTTTAGCAGGATTTCAGTTTAAAAAATTGTATCAAAAATGAACTAGAACATACAAAATTTTTGTAAAAAACTAAGGGGAAAATGTAGGTTTAATATTTGCTTTAAAAAAAATCTGTAACAACTGCATTTTTTAAAAACATTAAAAATCCAAAAACCTTTTTTGATTCGCAGAATATTATTTTGAAAGAGTTTTTTGCTATAAAATTGGTAATTCACAATTTCTTTGCACTCAAAATGATCAATTTTTAAAACTATGTAACATGAATATAAAACGATATTTTACGAAAATTCGCTCATACGATCATGTTGCATGACTGGATTTTTTTCTTGTTCTGGCAAAACCCTTCTGAATAACAATTCGATTTTGATGACGGTTTTAGGTTTCGTTTGAGTAAACCACTAAGGGATCCTATCAGTTTTCATCATTGTATCATTAGTACTACTATAGGACAGATAGTAATTTGTTGGATTTGCAAGCCTCCATGAGATCCATCCGAACATATAATCCGGAGAGGTGGCAGGACTGCGTCTGCCACAAAAGCCAAGCGGGGAATCTCGTCTGGCAGCCATTCTAGTTCCTGTGTTCGAATACAACGACCGTACGACGATTTTACCATCCAGCTAATCCTAGCTAAATATCAAGCCATCTATAACCATCTCTAATTACGAAGGTACTTAAATCTCTATATTACTAAATTCAGCAATGAGCCAATATGTATACATGGCGGAGCAATTGGGGTTTGCTCACTTGTTGGGCTGTGCATAGGTTAAATTCTCGTTTTTTCGGAATCAGTAATTTGTGACTTATTACTGAGGGTAATCGAACAGTTATTTTCTCTGGATATGGAATTTCAGAAAGTTACGATGAAAAAGTCATAATCCGGAGAAGTCACATAAAACGGAAATACGATTTTAAACGAGGTTATGAAGTTATTGAACTTGACATAATCGAAATTTTTGGGTTGACTTTTTCGTGAATTACGGAATTCAGTAAGGCTCGAGCATGAAAATACGGCTGTGTAAAATCCCAAAGTACGGAATAACGGTTTTGAATAAATATTACGATGAGTACGGATGTTCGAAACGAGAAAAATTATTTTCGAAGGAAATTACGGAATTTTTCGATTTTTAATACGGCGCCATGTTGTTTATATCGTGACGAGGCGACAATTCGAAACTCAAGCCATATTGAATGTCAAACCAAAGCTGTCTCAAACCATTGACTCCCCAACTACATCATGGTGGAAATTCTCAAGTGTGGATAAGTTTATTTATAAGTTTATTTTAAGTTTAATTCTAAGCTTTTAAACTAATGTAGAACTATGACGGTGTTGTCCACACTCAAGAGTAAAATCACGAAAATACGGTGCCAGTTTGACGTTGGAGGTGTCAACGTTTGACAGTCAGTGGTGCCAACTATGTTGGTTGAAATACGGAGGACACACGAAGTTTTGTTGGTAGATTACCATGTCTACGGATTTTTGTTTTTCGTTAGAATTCGAACGTCAGTTTGGCTAAACTGCGGCATGAACGTTACCATGGCTTCTGTTTGCTCTGATTACGATTCGAAAATGTAGTCACTCAACATTACGATTTGATTTCGATATTTTATTTGATTGTTTGAACTGATACGAAAAGTTGAGTATGTAACTTGGAAACAAGAAACATGAAGACGAGGAATTGGAGATATCACTGTGATCGCTAACATGTCTAGTTTTTACTAGAGTTAACGTAATTTAAGCATAGTAGTAATCCTACTTATAATTAAGTTTATATTAATTCTGGTCGCAGTGGTGGACTGTTTCCTTTTTCTCCTTCGTTGTGTTGAATGTTTGTATTGATAATTCTTGCAAACGAACGTTAGAATAACTTGTAAAGTCAAAAGATCGATGAAAATTCAGTTGAGCTGAACGGAGCATGGATGTTTATTCAGCTGCAAAATAAATTCATTGTCGCTTGCGAATTGTACCTAATATGAATACGATTGTAAAATGTACGAAACATAAACAACATGAGCAAAACAGAACGGAGTTTAAAATTGTTTTAATACGCTATGCACACCCCAACATGACAAGCCAAGGCTGAAATATAGTGGAAACACTCATAAGAATAAAGAAGTACGATGTAATAGTTGGTTTTCCAAAGGGCTGAGCGGTCGGGTGAAAACCTACTACTACGCTTGCCCAACGTTAAAACTAGGTAGGTTAAGGTACTTACCAGCACGGGGACTGGATCTATGAAGTCGCAGCAGACCAGACGTCAGGGTCGTTGACTAGGCGTCCCGAGGGATCGCCGAAAAATGACTCTACTATTTATTAAATTATCCAGATACTGCTGGATGACTCTAAGGTTTTTCAGAGTAAGTGAAATTTCGAAAATTTTGAAGAAGAGTAATAGAATTCGGAGCACCTCGGCTTCCGTTCAAAATGAAGTAAAAGGTAAGTAATTAAATTTCAAAACCTTGGGTAATGGGGTTAAGCCCCTGAATATTATTGTTAAATTTGGTTTACTTTTCGTATATCACCAGGAAGAGGTCCAGTTCAAGAATAATGCCGCTTATAGGAACACATTAATAATTGAATTTAATAAAAGCATAAAAAATCCACACAAATAAAAAATAGTATATGAGATAATTAACACTTATAACTATTCAACTGAACTCAAAAGGAACGAGAGTCTGGACGGGAATAAGATACCCGTATATTAAGTAAAACAAATATATAAGTCGGCGGAGGGCCGAATTCAATTAGAGAAATGGACAATTCTTATAACAATTTAAGAACTTGAAAAGAAATAAAACTCTTGGCGGGGATAAGATACCCGAACGAAATGGGCTGAGAGCCGAAACAAATCAAAGGGGGGTGCGCGTCTCCAACTGGGACGTGAACGCTTGGCAAAATGGCGACCGGGGTGAAGCCCCAACAAGAATCGAACAAGTGGTCTTACCACTTTGAAACAAAATATATGATTACGATGAATGAAATATGAGGGAACCACAATAAAACTGTACAATCATTACATCTAAATTTACCGGTGGGTATGGTACAAGCAGAGTCCGTTTACTAGGTCCTTGGGAAATGTCCGGGTTGGCGTGAGGTTCCACTTCGGCTGGGAGGGCGTACCGGTGCACCAGATGTATCCAAGAGGGGTTCCACAACGTGTCGGGGGTTTTCGGGCTTACAAATTACTGAGATCGACTTTTAACTTCACTGTTCCTGTATCTATTACTCCACTTTCACTGACTGACTATACGTTTCGCACTGACTAATACTTTAACTGACAACTGTATCGGGACTCGCGCCGGTTCGCTTATGGCCGCGGTCCGGGTCACTTGGGAGGGGTTCCTGCTTCAGGATAGGTCTGTTGAGTGGCTCGACTATGACGCGACTGCCGGGCGTCGCGGCGGCCAGTCGCTTCCTTCCCCCTTTCTCCCACCATGCTCCCTTACTCCCTCTCCGGCTGCGCGTTGCCTCCTGCGCTTCTTCCCCTCCTGCCGGTCCCACCAGCTGGTCCGCCGCATGGATCGGCTTCGCATGGAGCCCCAGCATGGAGCAGCCTCTTTCTTACTAGCGCCTGTGGCGCCCCATCACACCCCTCCTTTCCCCGGAGGCCGATGCCCTCATCGGCAATTCGCCGTCCCTCCGGCGTTACTGCAGGGAGCGGCAGAGGCAACCCTGGACGGGCCCCCAGCAGCGCCCGCTCGTATCTCCAGCGTCTGCAACCCGGGCATTTTGGCGGTCGGGAGTCCAGGTGTTCCTTGCTTCCGCATGCGCGCGGGTGGCTCGGATGGCCTGGTGGGAACCTCTTCCCCTTCGTCACCAGCCTGTTCCAAAAGGTTTTACAGGAGTGGCACCTGAAACCTATAATTAACTTCCCGGGGAGATTACACACGGGGCAGGTGCTCAGTATTATCTTGGCGGACGTAGTGGCATCTCTGCGTGGGGGCGTGATGGGCGAGTACGGCGGCGGGTCCCCGCTTTCCGCATCCTCCGGCTCCATTGGTGCGGCCAGACCAGCGATCGGTTCTGTGGATGGTCGCCCCGGCGTTGACGCCGCATCCGGTGCCTCCGGTCCGCCGGCAAGGCTCCATCCGCTCAACTCGGCAACCGTTTCGCTTTGGCCTTGCGCCAGCTGTTCCTGCAGAGCGTGGACCCGGTACCGCAGCATTGCGATATCGCGCTCCGAAGATGCCGTCGATGGTTCGGGCCGCTCGGGCTCCGCGACGATCGCCGCCAGCTGCGTGACGCACCTCGTCAGTACCTGTAACTGTTTGGGCATCCCCTCGAAAGTCTCGGAGATTCGTCCGATGGCCTCGATCGCTTTTAGGGTGATCCTCCTCTTTTCCTCCAACGTCCTACCGCTTCCGCTGCCGTCCGGCAATCGTGGCGTCGCCATACCCCAGCCGGTTCCCCCTGAAACAAAGAGACATGGCCGCGGTCACCACACGAACCATCACTCCCACCTCATACCTTCATGCACATGCACATCAATGTGGCGGCCGCGATTGGTCGCCCCGGCCCGGACCCCAATCCCTCCTACCCCCAGACGGGTCCCAACCACACGTCGGCGCGTCGAGCGGGAGCAACCGGACACAGAGTAAAACGACCGGACTCTTGTGGCCGGAAAGCAACTTGGTTTATTCGTAAGTATATTGATTGATTGACATTGATTTCTTGTATTTTACAGTATTTCCTGGCATGGTATTCATAAAAAAAAATTTTACACTTATTACTAAATTAATCAAAATATTTATATAACACATTTCTTTTCTTTCAGGTTTCGTTTTTTTTTCAGGTTCTCTTTTGCTTTTAGATGCCTTCTGCGGACGACGGTTGCTGCGCCCCGCTATGCATCCGAGCGTAATCAACGCGTGGTCGTCGTCGTAAGTTGTATCCGGGGGACTCCGCTGATTCGTTTGTCTCCTCGGCCCTGGTGGTGAGAGCGGTCCCCCTTGGGGACTGGTCTTGCTGCTTGGGTCCCGGTTCTTGGGGCAAGCGCGATGGTGGATCCTCGTCCTCCTCGAGCCATTCCGATTCATCGAGCCCTCCTGGAGGCGACGACATTTCGTGGGGCGGCACCTGCGGTCCGGCGCTGGGCATGTCGGTGGTTGTGGCCTCGTCCGGCACCCAACCCAGAAAGGCGGGCTTCAGTCTGCTCAGGTGATGACGTGAGACCTGGCCCATCACGTCCACAACCTCGTAGTTAACTTCCGTTAACTTTCTCTTTACCGTGAGCGGGCCGATCCATGGGCTCCAGAATTTCTTTATGGCCCCTTGTGGCGGTACCATCCGTTTGGCGTAGACGCGCTGTCCTTCGCGGAAGCTCCGCGCATGCCGCCTCTGGTTGATGGCTCTCTCGCGCGCATACCATGCACGTCGCAGCTGGCTCTCGGTGAGTCTCCTTACTTTCCGGATCTCTTGTGTCCGTTTGTGGGGTCCTGTGGCGGGGGTGGGTGCGGTTTCAAGTTCCGCTATGTGTGGTAGCCGTAACTCCCTCCCGTACAGTATCTTATTCGGAGAATAGCCGGTACTGTGGTGCGGAAGGCTCCGATAGGCCGCTAGTGCCATAGGTAAGGCGGTTTCCCAGTCCGTGGTCTCGGAGCGGATCTTGGCCACGATGTTCGCCAAGGTGCGGTGAAACCGCTCACAAACTCCGTTACTCTGTGGGTGGTACGCAGATGTCTTGACCTGTCTGATGGCCCACACCTCGCACAGCTCCTTGAGAAGCCCGGACACGAATGCGGCTCCTCTGTCCGAAACCAATTGCTCGGGGGCGCCATGTGCGGGAATGTATCGGGTCGTCAGTATCCTGGCGGTAGTGGCTGCTGTACAATCGGCGGTGATGTAAGCTTCGGCGTATTTCGAGAAGTGGTCGATGACAGTGAGGATGTACCTGGTCCCAGTTTCTCCTGGTATGGGTCCTACGAAGTCGATCCCGACGATCTGTCCGATCCTGGAGGGCAATTCTGGTTTCTGTATTGGGGCTTCTAATCCGGTTGGGGAGTTTCGTCGTTGACAGGCCGCACAGCTCCGGACGAACGCCTCCACGTCTCTCATCATCTTGCTCCAGTAGCCGTACCGCTGGGCAATTCTTTTTGTGGTGTCGATACCTGGGTGTCCAGCCCATTGATGCTCATGGCAATTCGTCAGATACCACGTCCGTAATGTGCTTGGTATCAGCGGGACGAAGGCGCTGCCTTCGTTCTGGTTCACCCGGATCTTCCATATACCGTCCACCTTCTGGACTTTCCCGTTCTCATGCGCTTGGATCATCGTTTGCACCCAAGGGTCCAGGGTTTGACCGGCGATGAGCAGCTCCCTGGGCATACTCAGGACAGATACGGCGCCGATGGTCAAACGGCTGAGACCGTCAACATGCGTCATTTGGGCTCCAGGGCGGTATCTGGGTTCGTACTCGTACTCGGTGAGCCTCAGTATCCAGCGTCCGATCCGGGATGTCGGGTCCCTGATGTTCATGGCGGCAGTCAGGGCCGCGTGATCCGTCTGGAGGACGAACTTCCTTCCCAGGAGGTACTCCTGGAAGTGGCCCGTGGCCCACATCACGGCCAGGAGTTCGCGCTCCGTGGTGGAATATCTTGTCTCGGTGTCTTTGAGGGTCCTGCTGGCAAAGGCGATCGGGTGCTCCCCGTCTTCGAATTCCTGGGACAGAACAGCCCCGAGGGCTGTGCCAGAAGCATCGGTGGCCAGGATGAAAACCCGCTCGAAGTCCGGGTAGGCCAACACAGGTCGTGACGTCAACGAGGCCTTCAGTCCATCGAACGCCTCCTGCTGCTCGTTTTCCCACAAAAATGGTTGCCCCTTCCGAAGCAACTTCGTAAGGGGGCGGCTGATAACGGAGTAGCCCTGCACGAAGCGTCGATAAAACCCGGCGAGACCCAAGAAGGCTCGCAGCTCCCTGACGGTGGTTGGCGCACGCTGGTCCTGAATGGCGGATATTTTCTCGGGGTCCATCTCCACTCCGTCCCTCGATACGACGTGACCCAGGTAGTTCACCTGAGCCCGCATAAAGGAACACTTGGCCAGGTTCACCCGGAAACCCGCCTCCTCGAACCTCCGGAACACCTCCTGCAAGAGTCGGAGATGCGACTCGACGTCCGGAGTGAACAGGATCACGTCGTCCAGGTAGATCAGACAGCCCTCTCCGATGATGCCGTCCAGGGCGTCGTTCATGGCGGCCTGAAATGTTGCCGGTGCGTTTTTGAGCCCAAAAGGCATACGGGCGCATTCGAAGTGCCTGTTCAGGGCGGTGAAGGCAGTCTTCTCTCGGGAGTCCGGGGCCACCGGGATCTGATGGTATCCCATGGTCAGGTCGAGGGTGGAGAACCACTTACTTCCACCCATCAGTGATAGAGTCTCCTGAAGTCTGGGGAGGGGGTATTTGTTACCCTTGGTGACCTGGTTCAGGCCTCTGTAATCAATGCAGAACCTCCAACGCTGCGGCTCGCCAGGCGGAGTCTTTTTCTTGGCCATGACCACGGGCGCATTCCATGGGCTCCGTGAGGGGGTGATGACGCCGTCCGCCAACATGTCCTGCACCTGCGTCTCCACGAATTCTCGCAGGGCATGGGGCACCGGATATGGTCGTCTGGCCACCGGCTCGGCGTCTCCGGTGTCAATGTCGTGCGCTACCGGCAGAGTACACCCCGTCTTGCCCGGTTTACCAAACAGGTGGGCGTTCTGAAAAAGGCAGTCTTCCAGCCGGCCGCGTTCCGTCCCGGTCAAGTGCTCCACATGGGCGAGGATTTGCTGTGAGAGTTCCTCGGGTGAGGCGGCCTCGTCCCATTCCTCGGTAGGAAGCGGCTCCGGCTCATCGTGGTTGGTCATGGTAGAGTTAGGTCGGTGCTCCTTGTGGAAGGCAACACTGGTGGGTTCCTCGTGGTTCGTCATCGGGTTGGTGGTTGGCATTCTCGGGGTTTGAAGTCCCGCAGACAGTCGTTCCAGACGACGCTGAGTCTCTGGGTCCCGCACTATTGCTCCGACGGTGAGACGCTCGCCGGTCCTCGGGTGGTTCATCTCCACTGCGCCCGTGTCCGTTCGGATGCAGATCGGGAACTTCCGCAGGAGATCCAGCCCCAACAGGTTCAACCCCGAGTCCGGTCTGTCGAAAACGAAAAACTCGTGGGTGGTCTGAACGGGTCCGATAACCACGGGTGCGGTTTGGACCCCACGGAGCGGAATGCGCTGGCCGTCCGCTCCCCACAGCTCGGCCGCCGTCGGTCGGAGATCCACTCCCGGTATGGCATCGGACAGAGCTGACACTGCGGCTCCTGTGTCCAAAACCATACGGCGCTCCGCTGTCCCCAGTTTCACGGTGACCGAGATCATTGGTCTCGCAGTGAACGCCACGGTTGTTTGGAATGCCACCACCTCGTCGCCTCGAATCTCTTCATCGGGTGGTTCGCCCGCCGGGTCGGCGGTTATCGCAGCCGCCGGGGCTCCTGCTTGGACGTCCGTCGGGGAGGGACCCATCATCCTTCGCTTCCTGAAGCAGTCGGCTTCGTGATGTCCCCCACCACCGCAGAAGTCGCAATAGTCATCTTCGGCCCGTTTTCGTGGGCAGACTGCCGGGAAGTGTGTCGTCTCGCCGCAGAAGCAGCATGGTCGTCGTGGTTTCGGGGCGGCGGTGCCCCACGTCGGCGGTTTCCGCCGATTTTCCCCATAGTACGGTGGTACTGGGGAGGCTGCTTGACTGGTAGTGACGCCTCCTCGATGAGGGCATCGGAGAGCGAAATGGCCGACCTCCCCGCAGTTGTAGCATTTCCGGGGTTCCTGGTTCGTGATTCCCGCTACGTCCCAGCGCAGCTCCGGGTCGTCATCCGCTCGGCCGGCGCCTTTCCAGTCCTCGGCCTTGTCCACCGCGTCCTCCAGAGTTTCGAGGGGCCCCCGTCGCAGGAAGAGGCTGGTCTCTCGGTCCACTCCGTGGACGAAGGCTCTCAGGGTCTTTTCTCGAATCCAGCTCGGTCGGCGTGCTAGCGGCACATCTCGTTCGGCCTCCACGGCGCGTGACGCCAGGCCCAACAATCGTTCGGCGAACTTCCGGACGGGCTCTCCGGGCTGTCGTCGGGTAGACCAAAGTTTGGCGGTGGCCTGCTCTGGATCTTCTTTCCGGTACCATCTGAGGATATGGGTTTTCAGCCGCTCGTACGGCTGGTCACCGGTGGCTTCCGACAGGAATCGCTTGGCCATCCCTTTCAGCCGGGATCTGAGGAATCGTACCCGCTGCTCCTGTGTGAGGTTGACGGTGGCCTGTTCCACCTCCTGGAAAAACTGTTGGGCAGGGATGCTGCCAGCCTCATCTGGGTTCCAGACATCCACCTCCAGGAACAGGGATCTGGGCAGTCCGGCGCCCGGTTCTTCAGTGCGTCGATTCCCTCCTTGGGTGGCGAAATAGCCTCCCATCTGAGCCATGGCCGTAGTTACGGCCTCCAGAAGTTCTTGGGTTGAGGTTGGTTCACAGTCACTTGTAGACATGTTGTACGGTGGTTATTGGTGACGTCACAAATAAAAAAAAAATTCACAATGGTTGAAAGAGAATATACAAAAACACAAGACACTGGAAATTGGCACTATTCGGTGGAATGTATCGGTACACTGTACCGGGTCACCCTGTTGTGTCGGGTCGCCCTGCTGTATCGGGTCGCCCTGTTGTGCTGGGTCGCCCTGCCGTGCCGGGTCGCCCTGCTGTACCGAATCACCCTGTCGTGCCGGATCGCCCTGTTGTGTCGGGTCGATTGGCTTGGGGTGTGTCGGGTCGCCCTGCTGTGCCGGGTCGCCCTGCTGTACCGAATCACCCTGTCGTGCCGGATCGCCCTGTTGTGTCGGGTCGATTGGCTTGGGGTGTGTCGGGTCTGTCTCGAGTCGTCGCCTCTATGCCCGGTGACCCGCCCACGAGTCGACCCGGAACAGTTCCCTGATCCGGACCGATCGAACACGCGTGAGGTCGCCCCAACCGTCTGAGGCGGCACAGATCCGGACCGCGACGACCAACCCGACTCGTTAGCCACTGAGTGTGCTGTCCCCAGCGCTCGCTCTCTCTCTCGCACGCCTCTCTCTGATGGTGTTTTCGTGTCCGCGGCCCTATCTCCTTGCTTTTACAGAAATAGTGTCCTAGGATCGTGTTATTTAGTCGCAATATCTTGTAGTCAAACAATAATAAAAAAAAATCAAACAAAATTCAATACGGCTCTGGCCAACCTCCTGGTGATTTGCTAACTCCTAGTCCACGTTGGGCTTCGAACTGAGGGTTCGTGACAATCGAAATTGTCCTAAAAATCCCACCGCTGCCACCAATTGTAATAGTTGGTTTTCCAAAGGGCTGAGCGGTCGGGTGAAAACCTACTACTACGCTTGCCCAACGTTAAAACTAGGTAGGTTAAGGTACTTACCAGCACGGGGACTGGATCTATGAAGTCGCAGCAGACCAGACGTCAGGGTCGTTGACTAGGCGTCCCGAGGGATCGCCGAAAAATGACTCTACTATTTATTAAATTATCCAGATACTGCTGGATGACTCTAAGGTTTTTCAGAGTAAGTGAAATTTCGAAAATTTTGAAGAAGAGTAATAGAATTCGGAGCACCTCGGCTTCCGTTCAAAATGAAGTAAAAGGTAAGTAATTAAATTTCAAAACCTTGGGTAATGGGGTTAAGCCCCTGAATATTATTGTTAAATTTGGTTTACTTTTCGTATATCACCAGGAAGAGGTCCAGTTCAAGAATAATGCCGCTTATAGGAACACATTAATAATTGAATTTAATAACAGCATAAAAAATCCACACAAATAAAAAATAGTATATGAGATAATTAACACTTATAACTATTCAACTGAACTCAAAAGGAACGAGAGTCTGGACGGGAATAAGATACCCGTATATTAAGTAAAACAAATATATAAGTCGGCGGAGGGCCGAATTCAATTAGAGAAATGGACAATTCTTATAACAATTTAAGAACTTGAAAAAGAAATAAAACTCTTGGCGGGGATAAGATACCCGAACGAAATGGGCTGAGAGCCGAAACAAATTAAAGGGGGGTGCGCGTCTCCAACTGGGACGTGAATGTTTGGCAAAATGGCGACCGGGGTGAAGCCCCAACAAGAATCGAACAAGTGGTCTTACCACTTTGAAACAAAATATATGATTACGATGAATAAAATATGAGGGAACCACAATAAAACTGTACAATCACTACATCTAAATTTACCGGTGGGTATGGTACAAGCAGAGTCCGTTTACTAGGTCCTTGGGAAATGTCCGGGTTGGCGTGAGGTTCCACTTCGGCTGGGAGGGCGTACCGGTGCACCAGATGTATCCAGAGGGGTTCCACAACGTGTCGGGGGTTTTCGGGCTTACAAATTACTGAGATCGACTTTTAACTTCACTGTTCCTGTATCTATTACTCCACTTTCACTGACTGACTATACGTTTCGCACTGACTAATACTTTAACTGACAACTGTATCGGGACTCGCGCCGGTTCGCTTATGGCCGCGGTCCGGGTCACTTGGGAGGGGTTCCTGCTTCAGGATAGGTCTGTTGAGTGGCTCGACTATGACGCGACTGCCGGGCGTCGCGGCGGCCAGTCGCTTCCTTCCCCCTTTCTCCCACCATGCTCCCTTACTCCCTCTCCGGCTGCGCGTTGCCTCCTGCGCTTCTTCCCCTCCTGCCGGTCCCACCAGCTGGTCCGCCGCATGGATCGGCTTCGCATGGAGCCCCAGCATGGAGCAGCCTCTTTCTTACTAGCGCCTGTGGCGCCCCATCACAACGAAAGTTAGCTAGAACTTTGTGCGAATGAGCGAATTATTAATTTACGATTTACAGTTCGAGAATGAAATACGATTTAATAGTACGGCAGTGGTGAGCGGATTTGCAGCGGGATAGTCTTCTTGTAAGCGTGTCGCTGGGAGATTAGATGGTCGAAGGCTCTGTTACCTACGCACAGCGCGCATGTCTCGGAGAGACAGTACCTTCTCGAAGGAAGTGAAATCGACAGACAGGTAGCGGGGCATATGTGATAACCCCAAGACCGCACTCCAATTTATGCGTGGCAATCGAGGCGCATTCAAATCCTAACACCATGTTGATAGAACGTTATGAGTGATTCCACTAAGGCTTAAATAAATCCGGAAATGAGATGTGTTTATAGAACGGAGTACATAAATCCGGATGATACGAAGTTTAGAGATGTGTTTGTAGAACGGAGTACATAAATCCGGATGATACTAGGATTAGGGATGTGTTTATAAAACGAAGGTCGTGAATTCGGAGTAACCCTTCTCTTGTTCTAATTACAGAGAACAATGAACACGGAAGAGATCAAGAGATTTATAAACGAGGAAGTCGAGAGGAGGGAAGTTGCGATCAGGGCTCGGCTTGAGACTGAGTACGCTCAAAGGTATGAGATGATGCAAAATCAGATCAAACAGTTTGCGGAGGAGTCTGTTCTGAAATTCGCGGCTCTGGCTTCGATGACCATGGGTCCACCTCCAACATCGAGGTCAGAGATGGTGGTGGAAGAGCAGGGCTCTGGTAGATCTGAGGATGCTCCTCGCACACTTGAGGTTCCCCTAGATAATCCGGTTGTAAACACAACGGCGAGTGGATCTGACTCGGTGGGCACTTGTGCCTGTAAGATCCACAAAGAACCCGGAGTGGCCGTAAGGCCAATTACCAATTTAAAATACGGAGGCAATCCACTGAAAGAAGGGTCGATCGCCGTGTGGAAACGAAGGGTAATGTTGGATTTGGCGAGTGGCAACTATCAATTTCTCGTCGATCCCAACATAAAACCGGCAGTAAACTACACGGAGAGAGAGCTTCATCAGTTGAAGTGTATCGTACTCTCGTACATAATTTCCAATATTGATCACGGTTTGCAATCGATGATCAAAGATGTGAACGAGCCATCAATTGCATTGAGCATGATTGAGAAGGCGGTCGATCCGCCTACTCAGGCGAAGGAACATGCAATGCAAATCGAATTTATGAATACTCGATTTAACCCGGCGCTGGAAACAGTATTAGAGTTTCAAAATCGATTTGAGGGTCTTGTGGAGGGTATTCGGAGGTTCCCTGAGGCTGAGCTGACAGATAGGTCAATCCGGAGGAATTTAATTAATGCTATCTCGGAAGCATGCCCCAGGATAGCTGAAGATGCACTCCAGGAGAACTCTAAAATGAGGGTTCGGGACATCTTTGATCGGATGTTCGCAATGTACGATATGATGTCGGAAAATAGTAGGAGAGAGCAGGCTGTAGGAAAAGCCTTCCTTAGCAGGGGGCCTTCCTTCAGCAAACGGCGGAAAAATTCGACCCAATCCGGAGGGGAAGTGGGGTCAAAAAGGCGAAATTGGTCTGCTATCAGTGTGGCATATTAGGACACACAAAGGCAGAATGTCGAAACGATAGCAAGATGTGCTATAACTGTGGACGGTTTGGACATCTGTCCATTGAATGTCGGCGTCCACAGACTGCGAGTACGAAGATGGCCCGCAGAAATAGTCGAACGAGTGACCCCATCCCCGTAATAAAACGAAAAGAACGAGCTCTCTCAGCTACTAGGGATAGGTCGAAGCCGGGGGCTGGTCGTAGCAACCCTCAAAAACGGAGCCACACGCCAGCGCAAAACCGGTTGACGACGGCGCAAAACCGGTTGACAAAGGCTGTGGCTCATAGTAAGAGAGGCGCAACTCCTCCCAGGGTGCAATTTGCGGATGTGGAGTCGGACAGTTCGGTGGCGGCGATAGCGACTCCAAGGGCTCAGGCAATCGAAAAGCCAGCTGCATTACACTCCTGGGGATCGGAGGTGTCTCTGGCGTCCCTAATAGACGGTAAAAACTTTAAGTTAAAATTCATTTTGGATACTGGTGCTACTGAGCATATTGTTAATGATATAAATGTATTTACGACGATAACGGACTTGATCACACCAACACGGATTTCATGTGCTAACAATGCTAGGGACGCAGACTTGATAATAAAACAATCCGGAGATATTATATATTACAACGAAGAAAAACGGAAATTCGGTGTTTTAAAAGGAGTATTGTACGCACAAGACTTAATAGAAAATTTATTTTCTATTAGAAAACAAATAGCGAAAGGTTTATCGGCCTTATTGACGGATAAGGGAGTGATAATAAGTGATCCAATTTCGAATGAAATACTTAAAACGGGTTCATTTGATGGACGGTTTTGGTGGCTCAATTTTTCTCTCCCCTTGTCAAAACTTAGTACGGGGGAAAAAACGGAAATTGTTGAAATTAGGTCACGGTGGATCGTTAATGACTAATCCGGAGAAACAACTAAAGGGAATTAAACGTAAACAAGATACGAATTTTGACGAAATTACAGATACTTGTTTAAGGGGGAGAATCACTGATCAACCCGGTGAAAAATCCATCAAAATTTCGGATACTAGTTTAGAGGGGAGAACTGACACTGATCACGGAGAAAACCCGGCTGAAACTTTACAATTACGGAATGACATAGGATTGGCATGGCATTACAGGCTTAACCATGCCTCAAAGAAATATCTCGAAATAGCTGGTAAAGTTCTCCCTGAATTAAAAAATGTAAAATTCGGTGTAAACATTCTCGATTGTCCTGACTGTAAGATGGCGAAAGCAAAAAGAAAGCCATGTTCGGAAGTCAGACATAGGGCCGAAATACCATTTCAGAGACTGCACTCTGATTTAATGGGACCTTTAAAACCAGGAGCATTTAGGTCTCAGGCCAAATATATTGTCACATTTACGGATGACGCGAGTAGATATGCATTTGCTTACGAACTCGGAAGTAAAATGGGAGTCAATATGGCTTTGCTCTCATGTCTAAAAGAAATTAGAAGATTGACGGGGAAACCACTAAGGTGTCAGAAATACGGACGGACGGAGGTTTAGAATTTAGAACGGAAGAAATGAAATTTTTGTTACATAGGGAAAATATATCCTTGACGGTTTGTGAACCATATACTCCTCAATTGAATGGAACGGCTGAAAGATTCAATTTAGAATTAGAGGAGAAAATCCGGGTTAACTTGATTTCATCAGGAATTCCTACTAATTTTTGGGCATATGCCATGAGACATGTCGTGCATATACACAATAGGACGCCCAACAAATCGTTGGAATTCAAGACCCCGTTTGAACTGGCACTAAAACGGCTTCCGTCACTAAAATATATAAAACGGTTTGGCTGCGAATGTTATATTTTAGACACCCAAAGCACGTCAAAGTTCGCTCCTAGAGCTAATTTGGGTTTTTTATTAGAATGCGGTGAAACAGGTTACAATTTACTGCATTTCCAAAATAAAACGGTAGTGAGATCAAAACATGTAGATTTTGTAGAAAGTAGGACTTACGCGGATTATTTGAGAGACAGGTCAATTGTTAAATTGCCACTTGATCAAGTTGAATTTTCATTAGAGAATTCATTTAAATCCGGCTTTGAACAAGTGCAGGATGTCTCTGTTGAATCCGGACGAGAAACAGAAAAGACATCAAACCCGGTTTTAATTCACGAAAATGATGAATGCGAATTTTACGAAGAATTCGATAATGCAGAAAATCTGGCGTGTTTCCTACAAAATTCTGCAGACGAATTAGGGGAGGACCCAATTACCTATTCACAAGCACTGGCTTCGCCAGACGCAGATGCTTGGTTAGAAGCAATTGAAACGGAGTTTCAGTCTTTGGAAAATTGCAACACCTGGAAAATCATTCCTCGAAATACGGTACCGAAAGGTGTGAGGGTAATGAAAACTAGGTGGGTTCACAAAAAGAAAACGGAGGCAGACGGTTCAATAAGATATAGGAGCAGACTTGTAGTAAAAGGCTTTGCCGATAATAATAAGTATGATATATCTGAAATCTACGCTCCAGTAGCAAGATTACCAGATGTCAAATTTTTATTAATACTTGCAGCCAAATTCGATTTAGATCTTGCTCAGTACGATGTAAAAACGGCTTTTCTAAACGGTTCCTTAGACAAACTCGTATATATAGAAATTCCCGATGGGTATGCAGAATACTTACAAACTGGTGATGATATAAAGAGTCATAGTGTATGTGAAGTACACAGAGCTCTTTACGGTCTTAAAGTGTCTCCAAGGAGATGGTTCATAAGATTCCAGAAGGCTGTGGAAAGAATGGATTTTAAACCCTATCCTTTCCAACCCTGCCTGTTTGTTTGGAAATCCGGAGATCAAATTGCTATAATGTTGCTATATGTCGATGATATTTTACTAGCAACAAATAGTAATCAAAAACGCAAACAAGTAAAATCTATATTAGAAAAGGAATTCTCGATAACTGATCTGGGAGAACCAAGAAAATTCCTAGGATTAGAAATCATACGAAACCGGAGGAACAAAACTATCGGTCTTACTCAGAGGTCTCACATAGAATCGATGTTAAAGAAATTTGACCCTCATTGTGATAGAACGGTGTCTACACCAATGATTGTTGATAGGAATGGAGTCAATGAAAAATTGAAACAACCCAGTGACTTGAATTCGATTCCTTACCGACAAGCTATTGGATCATTATTGTACATACAAGGGGGAGTCAGACCAGATATTTCATATGCTACTAATATTCTGAGTAGACGACAGTCAAATTTTACGATGGAGGACTGGCAAGCAGTAATACGGATAATGAGATATTTAAGAGGTACGAAAGATTTTGGACTTATGTTCTCCGATAAGGGGGATGGAATAGATTGTTACGTGGATGCATCCCTAGGACTCTCGGCCGAAGGGGGTTTCTCCACAACTGGTTACATAATCTACCTTTTCGGTAATCCGGTAGCTTGGAGAACTAAGCGTCAGAATCACATAGCTCTCTCCTCAGCAGAGAGCGAATTCGTTGCAATGAGTACGGCGTGCAGAGAATTAGCCTCAATACATACAATGTGTTCAGAGTTAGCGGGGACCAAAATAATACCGACAATCCATGAGGATTCTAAACCGGCAATCCGCTTAGCGGAAGTAGATGATTCGTCTACTCTGAAACATTTGGTTAGGCTATCTTATCTTTACGTACGACAGGAACACCGTAAAGGAAATATCACAATCCGGTGGATATCTACTGATGACCAAATTGCAGACACACTGACGAAGTCACTGCACAAATCAAAATTTATTAAATTTAGAAATTTGATGTTATTCCAGCACTAATCGGAATGTGTGTATGTGAACTGTACTGTTGCAGATCGAATTGAATGAGAAGGTTTCTTCTCATTCATTCTCTCAATCCTTACGTAATCCGGCGAAATTAAATACGGAGCTGCCTGGATGGAAGCTTGGAGGGGAGTGTTGGATTTGCAAGCCTCCATGAGATCCATCCGAACATATAATCCGGAGAGGTGGCAGGACTGCGTCTGCCACAAAAGCCAAGCGGGGAATCTCGTCTGGCAGCCATTCTAGTTCCTGTGTTCGAATACAACGACCGTACGACGATTTTACCATCCAGCTAATCCTAGCTAAATATCAAGCCATCTATAACCATCTCTAATTACGAAGGTACTTAAATCTCTATATTACTAAATTCAGCAATGAGCCAATATAATTCATTATTAACTACATAGTAATTTATTAATATGTCGGGGAGACCTCACTAAACCCACCACTAATACATAATGCCCGTCATCTGATGTGCCGGGTATAGAAAGGGAAGGAGGAGAAGAAGAAGAAGGGAAGACGACGGAAAGGTTACCAGTGGTTGGGGAAGTTGTTCAAGTGGGATGACGCTTAGGCTGATGTGTGGATGTGCCTTGTTTAAAGTGTATACTCACAAACTGTTCTTTTCATTATTTAATAATTATAAAAGTTCGTGAAGTTCTTGATTCGTTTCTCTTTCTTTACAATGGACCCGTCAACATCAGAAGTGGGATCGGAGAACTCCAAGCTCACAACTGAAGAGAAAAACGCGTCAAGTTTGGAAGGCCAGTTACCCGAATCGGTTCGCGCCCTGCTCGAATTACAAAATCGTAATTTTTTGAGAATATTGACTGAAATTTCTCAACCCTCCAAAGACACTTCACCAAAAATCGTTCTCCCAGAATTTGACCCAGATATGTCGGATAGTGACGCACGTGCATGGTGTCGTACTGTGGATGTTTGTTTGTCTGAGACAGTCTTGGAAGGTGGTGCATTGATAATGGCTCTAAGTCGTGCCCTTAAAGGTAGTGCATCAAGATACCTATCACATGTTTCGTGTGCTGGTATGACGTGGGCACAATTCCGGGAATTATTTCTGGCTCGTTTTGATGTAGTGGAACCTCCAGCGGGTATCATACTAAATGTTCTGAATGGAAAGCCAAGAGACGGAGAATGTCTAGGTGCGTATGCCGGGCGAATTTTTTCCACTCTTTCAAATAACTGGCAAAAATTGGAGAAAGAGCAGATTGCAGTAGCTGTTAGTTTGGCCCATATAGCTCAATTTGATTCTCGTGCCCAGAGGATAGCTATAATATCCCAAATTGATTCTCGGGATGAATTAATCAGAGAACTAAAGGCTGTTTCATTCCGCAAGAGGCCTTTTGGCGCTGGGATGGAATTTTCAGACAATAAGCGCCAAAGGACGCATTCATATACACAGTCTCGCTGTAATATTTGCAAAAGAGCTAACCACAAAAGTGACGAGTGTCATTTTCGCCCTAACAAGCCGCCTTTGAAGACGACCACTGCAGATCCTACACTCCAGACCATACCGATGAATTCCAAGAGGACTTTTTGTTTTAAATGTAAAATGCCGGGGCACATTGCAGCCTACTGCAGAAATGAAAAATCCCAGGAAACCCAAGGACCTGGAACCCTGGAGCGGCGTGTGGACCTATGCAAAATAAACCCTAATGGAACTTTAACACATAATGGTGAGTCTTACAAATTCACATTTGATTCAGGCGCAGAATGTTCTCTTATGAAAGATTCTATTTCTAAATATTTTACTGGGCCTACTTTCTATGACTGGTATTGGCAAGTCTAAGGTTGTAAGTAAAGCTCAGATTTTAGCTAAACTCGTGATTGATAATGTTGATTTAGAAGTGCTTTTCCATATACTCCCTAGCCAATATCTCGTTAGTAACATAATGGTGGGGAGAGAGGTCCTAGCAGGTGGTGTACAGTGATTTTGAGTGAAGATCAATGTACCTTCAGTAGAATGTCTGACACAAAGTTGGTGAATAAGTGTGAGGCTTCTCACACAAGTTATGGATTTGTATCCGACAGTGTTAAAACTGACTTAGAGGAAAATGATAGGCACAAGCTCTTTTCAATTCTTCGAGAATTTTCTAATTCGTTTGCTATTGGATATCCCTCTACTCGTGTGCAAACAGGACAGCTAGAAATTAGGTTAATTGACCCTAACAAGACAGTTCAACGAAGGCCATACCGTCTTGGGCCAGCTGAACGCGAAGTTGTCCGGAGGATTGTTGGAGATTTGGAGGCTGCAGGGATTATTCGTCCAAGCTGCTCTCCTTTCGCAAGTCCTGTTCTGCTTGTTCAAAAGAAAAACGGCTCTTACAGAATGTGTGTTGACTACCGAGAGTTGAATTCCAATACAGTTCCTGACAGGTTTCCTCTGCCATTAATCTCCGATAAAATTGCTAGGTTAAGTGGTTCTAATTTCTTCACATGCCTAGATATGGCTAGTGGGTTCCACCAAATCCCTGTTCACCCCGATTCCATCGAGCGCACCGCTTTTGTCACTCCGGATGGTCATTGGGAGTACCTTACAGTTCCCTTTGGCCTCCGGAATGCGCCATCAGTTTATCAACGCTGTGTCCTCAGTGCTTTAGGAAATTTAGCATACGAGTATGTAGTGTCCTACATGGATGATTTGGTCATTGTGTCCAGCACCATAGAGGAAGCACTAAATAGACTCCACACAGGGCTTTCTGTGCTAACAAAGCAGGGTTTTTCTTTAAACATTTCCAAATGCTCATTCATCATGCAAAGAATTGAATTCCTAGGTTATGAGGTGTTTGCTGGTCAAATCCGACCAAATTCTCATAAAATTGAGGCCTTAACGTTACTTTCTCCCCCACGCACAGTCCATCAATTGAGGCAATTCATTGGTCTTGCCTCTTATTTCAGGCAATTCATCGGGAAGTTTTCCGAAATCATGGCCCCCATATTCAGATTAACAAGCTCAACTGGTAGTATTGAATGGTTGCCAGAGCATGAAAAAGTTAGGAAATATATTATCGAACGTCTTACTAGTGAACCCATTTTTGATCCCAAGTATCCCATCGAACTCCACACAGACGCGAGTTCAGAGGGCTATGGTGCCATGCTTTTACACAGAGTCGACGGAAAAGCTCGAGTTGTAGCATATTTTAGTAAACGAACATCTCGAGAGGAAGCTAAGTACCATTCATATGAATTGGAAACTCTAGCTGTTGTTAATTCTGTCCAACATTTTCAGCAGTACTTGCAAGGTCGAAAGTTTACAGTGGTCACAGACTGCAATTCTCTCAAGGCATCACGCACAAAGGTGGATTTGTCCCCTCGTGTGCACAGATGGTGGGCTTATCTTCAAGCCTTTGACTTTGAGATAATCTATCGACCTGGGAGTCGAATGTCTCATGTAGATTTTCTCTCTCGAAACCCGCTTCCCATTCAGGATAACTCTAAATCTGAAGCTATAGGCACAGACTTCAAAGACCAATGCCATGTAAGCTCAGAAAAACGTGTTGACTTTACACAATTACCTGATGATTGGCTACATGCTGAACAGCAAAGGGATGAGGAAATATTGACGTTGGTGTCTAAAATCAATGAGGACTCCATGAATGAAGACATCCGCAACACTTATGAGCTTAGATCAGGGGTTCTTTATCGTAAGGTTCAACGTAATGGTAGGAACCGCTGCCTGCCTATTTTACCAAGGGCTTTAAGGTGGTCAGTTATTAACAACATACATGACTCATTAGTACACATAGGATGGGAGAAGACATTGGAAAAGGTATACGAGCAGTATTGGTTTGATAAGATGGCTAAATATGTTCGTAAATTTGTGGAAAATTGCATTACCTGTCGAGTTTCCAAGTCCAACTCTGGCAAGGTTCAGGCAGAACTACATCCGATTCCTAGGGTTGGTACACCTTGGCACACGGTTCATGTTGATGCCACTGGGAAACTTAGTGGCAAGAATGATGTTAAGGAGTATGTTCTAGTTTTTATTGATTCTTTCACAAAATACGTCCTTTTACACCATTCATTTCATATAAACTCAGAAAGTACTATTAAAGCACTGAAATCATGTGTTTCCTTGTTCGGTGCACCCAATCGAATCATAGCAGATCAAGCTCGTTGTTTTTCCAGTAAAGAATTTAGAGAATTTTGTAATGATTCCAACATTGATCTGCATGTTGTTGCAACAGGTTCAAGTAGGGCCAATGGTCAAGTAGAGCGTATCATGAGTACTTAAAAAAATATGTTAACTGTTATTGAGACGAAGCAAGACAGTTGTTGGCAAGAAGCTTTGGGTGAAGTGCAGCTTGCTATGAATTGTACAGTCAACCGAGTCACCAAGGTATCACCAATGGAAATGATGTTTGGGAAGATTGCCAAACCTCTAGGCCTTGTATCTGTGGTAGAGAATGATGAGCGTGTAAATTTATCTGAAGTGCGAGAACAGGCACTTGAAAGAATAAATAAGAATGCTGCCTATGAAAAGAAACGATTTGATAGTAATAAGGCTAAATTATCAAAATTATCAGTGGGTGACCTCGCATTAATAAAAAATGAAGAAAGGAATCAAACTAAATTAGCACCTAAATTTAGAGGCCCATTTAAGGTTATTGAAGTACTGGATGGAGACCGGTACTTATTAAAGTCCCTCAACTCTAATAGAACTTATAAGTATGCTCATGATAGGGTCCGAAAAGTACCTGTACAAATTAACCCTATTGATCTTGAAGACAATGCCTCCATTGGGAGTGATACATCCGAAGATTTCCATGGATTTTAATCCCCAATAAAATAAAACCCCAGTAAATGAAAAAAATCATCCATTGAATTTAGATTCTTTTAAGATTTGAACCAACAGGATTTCTTATAATAATTTAAACAGTAGGTATTTACTCTTTGTAAAGTTGGCTTCATACAGTAAGCCTATCTAACTCGCATTTTAGATTAACTAACCATCGAAAAAAAAATGAATGAATTAATAAAGCTAAAAAATAAAATTAATGAATAAAAATAATAATAAAAGGAATAAACAAAACGAAAACCATGAAAGTTGTAACAATGTTCAACCTTGAAATATTCAGGGGTGCTGAGTGAGCGCCTTCTCTTTTCATTCAAAACCAAGCTTGAAGATAGTGTGGGATGCTAAGTGTAGCATCATCCTATCATTCAGCTGTAATAGCAATCAGGTTTTCCAACTTAGCTTGAGGATAGTGTGGGATGCCAAGTGTAGCATCATCCTATCATTCAGCTGTAATAGCAATCAGGTTTTCCAACTTAGCTTGAGGATAGTGTGGGATGCCAAGTGTAGCATCATCCTATCATTCAGCTGTAAAAGCAGTCGTTTTCCAACTTAGCTTGAGGATAGTGTGGGATGCAAAGTGTAGCATCATCCTATCATTCAGCTGCACATATATGTACCTAATGAAATTCTATAGCTTGAGGATAGTGTGGGATGCCAAGTGTAGCATCATCCTATCATTCAGCTGTAAAAGCAGTCGTTTTCCAACTTAGCTTGAGGATAGTGTGGGATGCAAAGTGTAGCATCATCCTATCATTCAGCTGCACATATATGTACCTAATGAAATTCTATAGCTTGAGGATAGTGTGGGATGCCAAGTTTTCATCATCCTATCATTCAGCTGTCAATTAATACATCAAATTTCTAAAATCGATGATAAAATCAATTGAGTTTTATGAACCTGACAAGTGTTATAAATCATTAAAAATAATTTTACCTCCTGTAATACTTGCATTTGATTGCTTTTAATACTAAATGTTCAGGTGATCATACCCATAGAAAAACATTATCACTTTGGACAGGTTGGCCGAGCGTAGCAGATGTACTGCGGTAATGTTTTTTGATTCCAGATTTTGCACCCGGGACGGGTGACATGCCAGGAATGGCCGTGTCGGGGAGACCTCACTAAACCCACCACTAATACACAATGCCCGTCATCTGATGTGCCCTGTATAGAAAGGGAAGGAGGAGAAGAAGAAGAAGGGAAGACGACGGAAAGGTTACCAGTGGTTGGGGAAGTTGTTCAAGTGGGATGACGCTTAGGCTGATGTGTGGATGTGCCTTGTTTAAAGTGTATTTGCTTTTAATACTAAATGTTCAGGTGATCATACCCATAGAAAAACATTATCACTTTGGACAGGTTGGCCGAGCGTAGCAGATGTACTGTGGTAATGTTTTTTGATTCCAGATTTTGCACCCGGGACGGGTGACATGCCAGGAATGGCCGTGTCGGGGAGACCTCACTAAACCCACCACTAATACACAATGCCTGTCATCTGATGTGCCCTGTATAGAAAGGGAAGGAGGAGAAGAAGAAGAAGGGAAGACGACGGAAAGGTTACCAGTGGTTGGGGAAGTTGTTCAAGTGGGATGACGCTTAGGCTGATGGCTGATGTGTGGATGTGCCTTGTTTAAAGTGTATACTCACAAACTGTTCTTTTCATTATTTAATAATTATAAAAGTTTGTGAAGTTCTTGATTCGTTTCTCTTTCTTTACAATGGACCCGTCAACAAATATATAATTACTTCTAATTTCGTCTCATGATTTTTCGTCAATTAATTCTACTTGTAATTGTTACAAATTCAAACTTCCGTATTCATACTACCACGATTTATAATTCCTTCCTTACTTGGCAGATGTTTTCTGTCCAGAGCCACGTTTTACCTCGTCCTGCATATGTTGTACTCAATTATGGTACTAATTGACATAATTTGTATATTTCTAGTGACAGGAAGCCTACAGACCAGAAAGTTGGTGTTGGAATCCAGTCGCGGCACCACCAGGCTGGTCTGCTTCGAGTGCAACCAGATCCTCTCCTGCCAGCTCATGTACCGACATCTCGAGCTGGACCACGGTCTCGACCCCAGCCTCGTCTCCAGATGCTCAACGGTCACAGGGGACCTACAGTAAGGATTTCATAGTTCAGAATTCATTCCGTAGCTTTGATTTTCATTCTACCGGGAACTTGCATAAACAGATCAGACAATGGCTTTTCTGTTATACCACATCGGAACATTCACTAAACTGGACATTTCAATGGGATCAGCATATGTGCCTACTATTGGCAAGGTTTAGCCAGTTGCACACACACCGATTTTGGACGGTCGGTTTTTTTCTGGCCGTCCACATTCCAATAGTGAACCATTGTATGGAATGGGACTTGGCACACACGCCGACCAGAAAATAATACCGGTAAAATACCGGTGAGCAGCCGGCCACTGCCACTGCAGTCCGCCGGTACCGGGAAGACCCGACCCCACAGTGGCGTACATAACTAAATACACGCTTGCACACTAACTATTATTTACCGACCGATTTTAGCAGTTCTACTAGTAACTACGCATCTTCTATTCCATTTGAGTGCTCTCGTGATATAGGACTAGTTTTGTGATTTCGGACTACCAATTTATTTATTTATTTTTTTTTTTTTCTTCTCATGGAGTTTGTCGAAAAATTCAATTGACATTCTAAAGAAGTTGAAAAACTTGGAACCATCACGCCTCAGTTCTTCAAAAAGAGTGTAGAATGTTCCACTGTGTTCCCTTCTTTGATTGATAGAATGAATCCACCACTTGCGCATAATCCTACAGCGCTTAATGTGGCGATACAATAACCACATTGCAATTACACGTGTAGGATTCATTGTTGTTCATGAATCTCGCGTCACGAACACCAAGCAACTGATTGTTTTGCCGATAAAAATCCGATGTGTTTGCAATCACCTGCTACCGATAAAATATCGGCCGATTTTTTACCGACCGTCCAAAATCGGTGTGTGTGCAACTGACCTTAGCTCTCTCTACAGATCATAGAAAATCAAACCTTGAACACTTGGATTTCCCTCACAATAACTTTGGCAGCTACTTCAATCCTGTAAGTTTCTTTTACTGCGTGAATTCGTTTGTATACAATCTGAAAATTAAAAACGCCAACTCGCACAATCAGCAAAATGTTTGATTAAATCTAACAGCTAAACGATTGGGCCTTTGGGATCAGTATTAAGGATTATTGAAGTCACATCCCTTTGCCAACTTTGGGCAATGAGCCAATAAGGAGACTATACCAAAATTATTGACATTCATCAGGGGCGAGGGGCCACTTTTACTCGCACTCACAAAAATATTCCCATACTAGTTATTAACCTCACGAAAAATTGTATGAAAAAAGATGAGTTAATGGTAGAAAATGATAGAAATAATGAAGAATATAGGTACCTAAGTAACGAATTGTCTTTCAGTTGGTACTTTAAATAAACTGCATAACTTCATAAAAATAAACTCTGGGACTCTTCTTGACTTAGAACAAGGTAGGTACTTGTTGGTAACGAATTGAATTTTAGTTTGTGAAGGAGGTAACATCTGTAAATAAATTAATCTCTTCTCGACTTATGGCTTACTCTGCAAATTGATGATAATGTCATACGGTGCTAGAGTAGACATTGTGAGTGAGAGTGGCACTCTTCGAACATTTCCGCATTTCCCATCACTATCACATACTAGAGGCAGACGATAAAACAAAACAAAAAATTGGTAGACACTCAAAACACGGTCACTGAACTATCAGAGAGATCAGGTGACAAGGTGATGTGATAAGAATAACAGGTTTCTACCCGAATTTTAACGAAAACACCCGAGATGCATCAATTTTTGTGATCTGTCACGTACCTTCCGAAAAAGACCCCTCTCTCCCACTTCCGCCTTCCCATCCCGCTGTTCAAACTGTATCAGATCCGCAAGCTTCATGCGCTTCTCGGGGAGGGCATGGAGAAACACCTGACCTGTCTCATCCGTCTTCTAGCCAGTGGCATCCAACCCCGCAATTTTTTGGAACATAAAACTGTCCCAGAACTTGTTTGTTGGTTACAAAATAAAAATAAAAAGTATGGTCTTCAGATTCTGCTAGTCATTGCTGGACGCCTCACCACTGAGATTTGTCTTCCTAAGGTATCAACAGATCACTGGCACGATATCCTTCTGCATTTTTGTCTAGAGTAAAAGCACTGCCATCTTTATTGCTTTCAGCCATATTTGTATTTAGTTGAACCCTGACTGCCATCCATGTTTTTTGCTTGTGTGATTATCATCTCACTCGTATTTTCAACGATGTTTGCTTTCAGTGAGGGGCCAGTGGTGGGGGAACGCCTGAAAAGCAAGATGTCCTCCGCACTCGAAGACCTTTTGAGCAAGGCGATGGCAAACATTCTAACCTCCAAGAGCAAACCTGATGCTTCAAACAACCCTTCAGCAGTTGGGTATGTTCCTTTTGGTTTTAAACTGCAATCACTTCATACCTGTACATACACAGCACATATGTATCAACTCCGATGGTGGCAATATGGTATACAGACACTGGTTTCTTAAGTGAAACTTTGACAATACATTCATATCAATGCTATAACGTTAAGTTACTGAGGATTAAGGAACATGTTTGCCAACACATTAAGCCCACAAATTGCCTAGAAATTCTCGATGTAGTACTCACTCTGTCACAGTCCGATCCGTTTCCCACACTACTACCCATTTTTTATTACACACATTTGGTATTTTCTATTATGTTATAAACATTACAAAAATTGTATAAACAACCAATTTTGAATCCCTTTACAACATGCAAAATCCACCATGAATAAATATCTTCGATTTTGTATCTTTTACCTCTATGGAAAATTAGCAACGATTTTTCATCCGCTACCATGTCTGCTTGACAAAAACCGGATGTCTGCTTGAAAAACCTGTGAGAGAGAGAGAGAGAGAGTATATTTGTGGAAGTACAATGTACATCACAATTGTCATATTAGTATTATAAGTTGACATCACTTATCTTTCGAATCTCATGATTTCGCAGGAGAAATACCAAAAACCTAAACTTTTGAGAAGGAAAACAAAAATACATATCAACTCTGTAGCCAGAAAAGAAAAGAAAAAACTGTGAATAGTCTTGCTTACGAGAGAAAAAAAAAGAAAAGAAAAAAAAATTCTAAAGAAAATATCAGCCGAGATGCCTGCCCATCCCAAAAGCGGCTCGGCCGGGACGCCCCGGCCGAGCCCGGACACGACCCACCATGGCGGCCTCCCGAGGGTGCCCACCCATTTCTGGATGAGCACTCCTAGATGCGATTAAATCAATCGCAAGACCAGCAACACCAATCAATCGCTCCATTTCAAGCAACACCAGGCGAGACCGCCCCCGGGCCGACCAAGAGCCCCGAGCCGAAACCCATAAAACAATCAAGCACACGGCCAAGCATTCAATAAATTACATGCATACTAAATATTCTTTCATACAGTTAAAACTAATCATTCAGTATCAAACAACAATAAACAAAATGCATACAAAAAACAAAAAACAAGACATCTAAGAATTAACAAAAGGCTTTAAATTATATCACAGCTTATCTAAAATGCTAGCGCGAGTACTCTTATAAATATCCTCGGCTGCTGACAAACACATTATCTATGGCTACTGATATGTACAAATAAACTCAATTCAACATATAAACTTGATGAATCCATTAATTTAAACAAACACATATAAAATTAAACACTTTTACGAAACTAGATCACTGTTCAAACTTGTATGACTAGATTTAAGGAACTCGTCAATACTATAAAACGCCAAATTACATAAATACGATCGAAGCTTGTTCCTAAATGTTCTATATTCCAATTTCTTGAAAGAATGTGGTAGGATATTAAAAAAATGGACTCCCCGATAGTTCGCTGCATTTTGACTAACCTTGACCCGATTCCTTTTCAAGGATGACAGGTCAGAAGTTCTAGTTGAATAGTCGTGAATTTCATTTCTAATCTCATAACTATTTTGATGTTTTCTCACGTAGCAAGCACTCTCAAGTATAGAGAGTGATGGTAAAGTAAGTATATTCAACTTTTTGAACGCTGTTGAACAATCATCTCTATATCCAATGTTAGCTAGTACACGTATAGTTTTCCTTTGTATGGAAAATATACGAGAAGATGACGGGGCATGCCTCCAACAAATTATACCATAACTTATCATACTTTGGAAGCAACAATGATATGCCTGCAGAAGCCCATTTTTACTCAACTTCTGTTTTAACATTCTTAAAAGAAACAATGCTGAATTGCAGCGTTTCGCTAATTCTGAACAGTGTTCTAACCAGTTAGATTTTCGGTCCATGTTAAGCCCCAAAAACTTGACTGACGGTGAATTAAGAGGAACATCTACAATTGAATTTTTTTTAAGAGTTCGTGAGATATTGCGTTTTAGATCGATTCACTTCTAGTCTATTAGCTTTGAACCAGTCAATCACCTGATCTGTGAGGAGAGAATGAGAGGAGGTAACTTCATCAATAGTCGGCATTTTGCTTATAAGTGATGTGTCATCTGCGAATAGGATTAGTTGATCTGGTACTATAGAAGGAAGGTCGTTGATAAAAATCAAAAAAAGCAGAGGTCCTAAAACGGAACCCTGGGGTATACCTATTTTTATGATTGAATAATTGGAAAATCTCCCCAAGTGAGAAACTGATTGTGATCTGTCACTAAGGTAGGACTTCATCAAGGAGATGGCGCTAGCACAGAACTTATAATTCCCAAGCTTAGCTATCAAAAGATCATGCGATATGCAGTCAAAACATTTTGTGATATCTAAGAGAGAAGTCAAGCAAAATTGTTTTGAGTCAAATCCATCCAAAATACAGTCCATCAGTTGAAGAATCGCGTCAACCGTCGACTTTCCACTCCTAAAGCCAAACTGATTTTCGCTGAATAAGCAATTTACCTCAAAATGTAGTGTGATTTGAGCTTTTAAAACCTTCTCAAGAATTTTAGATAGAACGGTTAGTTTGACTATTGGTCTATGATTTTCCACTTTGTCTTTATCACCTTTCTTAAAAAGTGGAGTTACTATGGATACCTTTAGTGCATTAGGGAACTCGCCGTTCATGATACTATCATTTATCAAAAATGTTAATGGAGTTAAAACATTGCCGAGAACACCTTTCATAATTTTAGAATTCATATCATAAATGTCAAAACTAGAAGAATTTTTCAAAGATTTTATTGCTGAAACTATGTTCAGACCATTGACTTTAGAAAAACAGAAAGTTTCTGTGTTTGGGACTGAAAAATTCAGAGGGTCGAGATTTGATGAAGGGATCCTCTTAACAATATCTTGTCCAACCGTACTAAAATAGTTATTAAAGGACTCTGCAGAAATATTTTTAGAAGCTATGACACTGATGTTACTCCTACTAGATTTCCTATTTTCATTTATCAGCTGCCATAGTGCTCTTTGGGGATTTGGAGCTTTACTAATTATTCTATCGTTAGAGTTGATTTTAGCATTTCGTAAAGCTTTTTTATATGTCTTTCTAGCATTTCCTCTTGAAATCTTGATTCCTTCGTCCTTGGTAACGTCGTATAATTCATTATAGAAGCCTTCCCATCCCGCTGTTCAAACTGTATCAGATCCGCAAGCTTCATGCGCTTCCCGGGGAGGGCATGGAGAAACACCTGACCTGTCTCATCCGTCTTCTAGCCAGTGGCATCCAACCCCGCAATTTTTTGGAACATAAAACTGTCCCAGAACTTGTTTGTTGGTTACAAAATAAAAAGTATGGTCTTCAGATTCTGCTAGTCATTGCTGGACGCCTCACCACTGAGATTTGTCTTCCTAAGGTATCAACAGATCACTGGCACGATATCCTTCTGCATTTTTGTCTAGAGTAAAAGCATTGCCATCTTTATTGCTTTCAGCCATATTTGTATTTAGTTGAACCCTGACTGCCATCCATGTTTTTTACTTTTGTGATTATCATCTCACTCGTATTTTCAACGATGTTTGCTTTCAGTGAGGGGCCAGTGGTGGGGGAACGCCTGAAAAGCAAGATGTCCTCCGCACTCGAAGACCTTTTGAGCAAGGCGATGGAAAACATTCTAACCTCCAAGAGCAAACCTGATGCTTCAAACAACCCTTCAGCAGTTGGGTATGTTCCTTTTGGTTTTAAACTGCAATCACTTCATACCTGTACATACACAGCACATATGTATCAACTCCGATGGTGGCAATATGGTATACAGACACTGGTTTCTTAAGTGAAACTTTGACAATACATTCATATCAATGCTATAACGTTAAGTTACTGAGGATTAAGGAACATGTTTGCCAACACATTAAGCCCACAAATTGCCTAGAAATTCTCGATGTAGTACTCACTCTGTCACAGTCCGATCCGTTTCCCACACTACTACCCATTTTTTATTACACACATTTGGTATTTTCTATTATGTTATAAACATTACAAAAATTGTATAAACAACCAATTTTGAATCCCTTTACAACATGCAAAATCCACCATGAATAAATATCTTCGATTTTGTATCTTTTACCTCTATGGAAAATTAGCAACGATTTTTCATCCGCTACCATGTCTGCTTGACAAAAACCGGATGTCTGCTTGAAAAACCTGTCTAAAAGCTGTAATAGTGCATGCGCTCTCTTGTATTCTATTACCACTGAATTTCCATCACGTTTGCTGTTGTTATTTGTAAGTTTTGATTCGATTGTTTTCTCACGGCACGTTTGCAGATTGAATCGGAACGCTGCGGAATTGATCAATCGACTTATTGCCTCTCGAAAAAGAGACACCTCCAGAATGAAGTAAGTATCCACCTAAGACCTAAAAAAAGAATTAAATATTTCTTACATTGAAATACTATTATTTCATATTATCCGTTACCTAATTTGAAAGTTAACATCATTTGTATAATGCTGAGGAAGATTTTATTGCTCTCTTAAAGGTGGGGGGGGGGGGGGGGTTAGGGTGACTCGGCTCTATTTTTGATGCACCTTTTCTCATCCCCCAGAAATCCGAATTTTAAAATCCTGTTTGCTATTTGTTATGTAAGTATATAGTCAAAAATATTTTAACGAGTCAGTTTTCCGTAATTCGGATTGGAAAATTTGTTGACAATTTCAACTTGTCATTTAAATTTCAAAAAATGAAAATAAATCCAAAAATTCCGATTTTGTATATATATATATATATATATATATATATATATATAGGTATCTTACTACCTAAGCCCCACCCCCCTCTAACCTACTTAATTTGCGTTTTCGAAAAAAAGTAAAAAGTCCAAGCGTTAACTCCCTATAAATTTTAGCGTAGTTTTGAAAAATAGAAATTTTCCGCACGTGCGCTAGCCCAATGCGCACTAACTTCGTTATTTTAAACGGGAACTTGTAATTTTTATTGAAGATTCAAATCCTAAGTGACATTTCATGAACAAATGACATTACTCGATTTTTTTATTGTGCTGAAACGGGCGCAATTTCCGCTCTAGAAATGCTTAATTCCGCTAATGGCATAAATTGTGAACTTGGAGTTTTTGAAGATATTCAATCGCCACATGTGATACATGATTATGTGTTATTTTTTCACCTCGAATCACGTAATGATGTTCATTTATTGATATTTTCTACTCAAACTCGGGGAGACACCGAAGCAAATAAATGTTTAGCAGGTAGATAGGCTTTCTGCTGTGTGGAAATGAGTGAAAAAAGTGCAATTCTGGCAATTTTTCCGTATTTTCCCTACTTGGTGTTGCACATATCAATAAATCAATATCATTTCCTAAGTGATTCAGCGTGAAAAATTACTCCAAAATCACGTAGGTATCACATGTGGCAATTGAATTTCTTCAAAAACTCAGTACCTATTTCACTATTTTCGCATGTTTGAAGTGGAATTGCGCCCGTTTTCGTGCACTCGTGTGATGGATTCAAAATAATTTAGTTGGTGCGCAAAAAATGTCCTCTTTTAAAACCGCGCTAAAATCTTAGGGGAGTTACAGCTTGGACCTTTTTCTAAAACGCATATTAAGGTAGTCATATGGAGGGGGGGGGGGGGTATAGTCAGTGGGTACCCTATGTATATATATAATTCTCTTGTGGTAAATTCATCTGCAAGTTCTTCCGAATCATTGGATTTTATTTATTTATTTTTTTATTACTATTTATTAATTATTATTTTAATTAATTAATTTTTTTAATATTATTTTTGTGTTTGTTTTTTCGGTTCAGTACTTACTTTCTGGAGAAAAAATGCAAAATGCGCCCTAAATCGTTGGGTAACCAGAACTTGATAGGAAATCAAAAGTTACGTACCTTCCTAGCACGCAAAACAACCCAATATATCATATGGTGCAAAATTTGATCCTCTGTAAGAAAATGTGAAAAATTGTTGATATACAAAATCATATTTGGGCATCTTTACCCCCTTATGCGAAACAAATTGATAAAATTCCTAAAGACAAACCTAGGAATCCTCATAAAAAATCCTAAGACCCTGGAGATATAATAGAAATTCTTAAAAGTCCAAATAAATTTGAAATCCTCCACCTAAGGAAAAGTAAAATAAAATCTTAGTAAGTACTCACTTTTATTTTACTTGTCATATTTTGTACCTACTTATTTCTGTTGTCAAAATTGTTTGACCTAATATTATTCGTATATACGGTTTATCTTTTCTTTTCATTTAAATTTGTTTTGCTTTGGTTTATATTTCGTTTTGTTTATATTTTTGTTTTGTTCATTTGTTTGAAAAGTTCCAAAGATCTGTCATTCAACAAGCTCAAAATGAGTGAGCCAGGTCCGGTCAAGGTTGAGGATGAATGGGCTCGACCCTCTTCCACCAGGCCTTTCATCTGTACAATTTGTGGTCAAAGGTAAGTTGCATGATTGGAAATTCACGTATGGTCAGGCTGGGCAAGTGCGTTTTTTGGGGCAAGCGCGTTTCTTCGTCTTATTTTGCTATGAGACCACTCTATTCTAATAAGTTTCTTAGCAAATGATTTTATACGAACTAAATCACTCGCGACGAAGTTGAAACCTATTTCAAAACGGAAGTTAGTGAAAAAGGTTGTCTATTTCCTAGACAGAATCGATATTCCTAGAAAGAGTAGACGAGCATCAGGAGGATTTCAGGGAAAATAAGGGTAAGTCTACATTTGCGAAACATCTTAAGGAATCCAGTCATAGTTACAATTTTGATTTAACAGGTAGACAGTTAGTAGAATTCCTTCATATTTGTCCAAAGGGAGGTGTGTAGAATGTATGTAATGATCTGGTAAATGTTAAAATGAGGACCTCAATATATTTCACTACTGATAAGTCCATTTCTATAAAGCTTAGAACTATCCCTTCACACTGTTGAAACTATATTTAGTTATTTTCCCCCTTTCACTTGATCTGATTAGCTATAATCCCCCTTCACTTTGTTTGCACTTAATTGGTTGTACCTCCTGCCCCTTTCCTTTCTCTTGACCAATGGGATTCAATCTCCCTTCACCTATGACTATAAAAGCTGTGTCCTTTCTAATGTGTCTTCAGTTATTGTTTGTTACTGATGATGGCCTAACCGTCGAAATCGATTTAACATTGTAACTCTTTATTTTTCGTGGAAATAGACGTTTTTCACTAACTTCCGTTTTGAATTATTTTATCACCTGACGGATTATTATCACCTGATAACAATTTTAACCTCATCAGTGAATAAATAAGCGTAATTGGAACCATGTTCCTCGACGCCTTCGTCCAATATCAGAGTGTTAATCAGAGGGAGGTACAGTTGTCAAATGATTTTCTCGTCTAAAACCCTTCATTTCCACTTTATTCCGCTGTTTATCTTTCGACCTTTTGTCTCTGCATGAACTGCACACTTGATAACTTCAAGGCTGTTGTAAATTAATGAAATGCTCCCCCCCCCCCCCCTCCCGCTTTTGTGATCCAACCCGCACATCCACTGGCAATTTCATCAAAATTGGATGAAAACTAAAAATTAAGGTTGTCACAAGTATTTCACATTTGTCTTCGTTACAATATGTGAAGAAGCTATACTGTTCACCCAATTTTTGAAGTGCAAACTTCTATAGGCGCACCGCGTCGAAAAAATTTAGCGGGGTGTGAATACGATTTTACCGTCACGTTTTTTTCCGTCACGCTGTTTTGACAACCAAGCCGTTGCTGGGGAAATGTAACTTCTTTATTTTTCACCGGACAAAAATCGTTCTCCACTCGTTGGAAAGCTCTCGATTTATCACGCATTTCTTTCGTACTTGTTCTTCTATTCATGTCGTAGTTTTATATTTATTTATGTTATAAATGAGAAGTTAATCTTGCTTGTAGTAATTGTAGACGTTCACCATAACAGAAAATTACCTACTTAGGTACTCTGTTCTAATTTCGATTTTTAAAACATTTACGTCGTAGTTTTAAATTTAATTACATTTACGAATTAGCGGGAAGAAAGCACGTTCCATGTTTTAGCATTTTTGCCGAAGGCTCAAGGCGGAAAGTTACCGAGGGTCCAGGGGCGGAGCCTGTCCACTTTTACTTTCCCTTCATCCCAACAGAGTGGAAAGTAATGTCCAAATCGTCATAGAAGTTTGCACTTCTCCCGTGGTGGTAGCACACCTGGTTTTTTGTTTTGTTTTTGTTGTCTCAGTTTTTCTCTTCTAAGGAAATCACTTGGGGAAAATTGCTTAATTTTTTGTCTTATTCAGGTATTTTAAGGGATTCAGGTATCCTACATGAATTGAATCACTGCGCGTATATTTCTTGGGTTTCGGATTAATTTATACGATTTATCATATCGTTTATCACCACTTACAACAAATAACAACTACATAATAACGAACAAACAAAATAAGTACGATAACGTAATCTTAATTACTTATTCTCTATATTCCAGATTCCCTCTTGCCGCATCGAGGAACAAACACGAAGCTTTAGCCCACAAGGCGTTCAGAAATCAGAATAAAATGAACCAGAACGACGATGATGATAGTAAGTCATTTTGAAATTTCAAGGCCACTGACTGGCTAAATATACATGCCATTACTCTCATAACTTTTAGGAAGCTTTTCATGTTTCTGCGTTATCTCGATTGATGAGTTACGGATTTCTGTTTAGACTGGAGGGACGCACCATCGCCAGAGTCTGCTTTCGATGATGGAGGTGGTAGCTCGCTGACTGCTACTTGCTCTGGTAAGTTTCAGCTTAGTTGGGTCTTTTATATGATACATTTTAACGTGCTTTGCTAGTAAAGTTTAATGCAATGTTAAACAGTACTTATTAGAGTTTAAATATCAAATTTTACGATTGTTTACCCAGCTATGAAATCGCACGTAACAAAATTCAAAATTTGATTTTCTGTTATGCATTTTCTGACATGAAGAGTTTTTATGGAACGAATTCCTCTTTTCCCCAACTTCTGACTTCTCTGTTCTTAACCCCTTTTTTGACGCATAAGAGATATAACATCGTCCAGTAGTTTTGACGGGTACTTAAGGTACTTTTTGGGCTCTAGTTTCCATGGGTTCCAATGCGCATGCATGGCGTCATTTACTATGGGCCTTTGAAAGTCGAGATTCGACGTTGTATCAACACCCTTTTCAATGAAACACGATCTCGTTTTTCAGGTCTACTGAAGCGTCTATAAAGTCGTTCAAATCCTCAAGTTTTAAGTTTATAGATAGTAAAGTTTTACATTTAATAATTTTATCATTCATGGTTTGTAATAAACCTGCACTGATTTGGCTTTAAAACAAATTCTCGCAAGGAACCGACGCACGCGGAGGTCGTACTTGGCATTACGATTTTCGAAATGGATCAAGAATACCCCTTATATAGTTCAATCAAATCAGTTGGGGGGGGGGGGGGGGGGGAGTGTTCTGTGACTTTTCAAGGTGTAACCAACAGTGGACTAGGTATCCACTAGATAAACGAGCAAAACACCAGTTGTAAACTTACCAAGAGCATTTAGTTCCAGACATTACCGCCAGGGGTCAACAGAACAGAACACCCAAGGCAAAGATGGCGGCGTTTCTTCACTTTTTTTTTTTTTTCAGTTTTTCACATAAAATACAGTTACAGATCTCCCCTTCTCCCCTCCCTTCCCCCTGGTGGTCTGTAAAATATGTTAAGAGAGCTTTCTACTTCCTAGAATTAGGTAGTCTTAGCAACCCTGCTAGTTGATTGTTAGCACATTTATATATTGTATGATTTTGTAGCATGTAATGGAGTGAATAGTCCATGGCTGTATTATGCTAACTTAGCAACAATTGAGATGTATCAATCACTTTTCATAACCCCCCCTTCTTGGAGCTTGATTTGATTCACCTTTTTACTTTCCATTGTTAATATGAGTCTTGTAATTCACATAATTATGTTCTGTCTCCATCCTTATTATTTCTTTAGTTGGAGTCCTAATTATATCCTGAAGGTCCAGTGACCATGAAGAATGGTATTTAATTTGTCTGCCAATGGGAGGCTCAACTGTTACAAATATGAATGATTTCAGACTGCGGGTTGAGTTTTGGCAGCGTTTCCGACCTTATGAAGCACCGTGTGGAAGACCACGCTCCCCGAAGACGTCTTTCCAACTCTGAGGCTGGGACAGAGGTTGCCCCAGTCAGCTCATCAACCGCTCCTCTCCCCCCTCGAAGGATTAGCTCCACCTCCCGGAGTCAATCCCTGGACACTACCTCCACTCCATGTAAGTATTACATCTGCAGTTGGATGATGCAGCACTGAGCATTGTGGGTAGAAAATGTAAGTGCTGGACATTCAGAAATACTCAAGAAAACTAGGAAAAGTTGGGGAAATTTCAAAGACAGTCAAGTCCATGGAATGCATAAATGTCCTTGTGAATTAAAGTTCTGAAACCCCATTCAAATATATATTAGAGAGTTTTTGCCCTCTTATGAACGAAGAGTTGGCATTCCAAATAGGATGTTACTAAGGAGAGCAGAATTTTTTTTCTTCCTAAGAAGCAATTTTTATTTACCAGAAGCATAGACACTGCAGTTGGATGAAGGGGGGAATGATAAAGTTCTTTGCGAGTTCTAAAAAGATCAGGTCCAAATGAATTCACCGTATGGGGGGGTGTCAGTCATCGGAGATCGGTGATAGGGTCTTCCAATCCCAGCGACTGGAATGCCCATCGTCCTTCGCGTAATCTGAGGGACACGACCCCTCAGAACCCAGAATCCCGATTTGGGTCTTGACCCTGACCCAGCCCAAAATGAGGGAGTAGGGACACTTCCATTTCTCTGCAAGGTCGAGGGCAGTCCTCTTCAGGAATAGGTCAAACCCCTGATGTAGAGAACCACCACACGAGCCTCCTCAGCATCGTGGTCATACTTTTGATGCTTGGCGTTGGCGGCATGGTGGGCAGTCTGTGGCCAATCCTGAGAGCGGTAGGAGGCAGCGTCAGCATTCATAATGCGGTTATCAAAAAACAGTGGCCTCCCCCGCACCCGAACATTGTCCACCTTGATGTCTGCCACTGTGGCCGAGCTCCCACTTTGGGCCTCACGCAGCACTGGTTCCAGTGTGACCCCGCTCTACGCTAGTCCAGCCACAGTGTTTCGGACTTCGTCATGCCCCCTCTTCACTAGGCCTCCTTTTTTGCAATTTAACGCGTGGGATATGTCAAAAATTGCCCCACAACCGTCACAGAACACTGGCAGATTCAGGGAAGTATTTCCGTATCTGAGGGCCAGACATCCCTGAATTGAGTTGGAGTCAAGTCAAAATAGCTTTTAACTTCTTAATTTACTTTACTATTTGGAAGTCAGATTTTGGCTCGACCTGCAAACCATAATGTGACGGTGATGTGAGAATTTATTTGAAATTTTCTTCGGTAATTGATTTCTGTCCAAATTCTGCCTATAGAAATAGACACACATGTTAGAAATTACGACTATACTAGCTTTCTTATTTTGGACTCTTATGATTGATTCTTTGACTTTCCAGTCGATGGTGTTGCTGATTCGGATGACAGCTGTTCAACCGTTGGCACCAAATCCACCTCTGGTGCTCACACAGTTTCTGGCACCAACTCGCCAGTCGGTACCAGCTCATCACCTGCAGGAACCAACTCTACTCAGTCGTCTCCAGTCGAGTTGCCACCCGCTCCCAAGAAGTCACGGCTTCGCCCCGGCAAAGTAAACTCCACCTCTGTTTCCAAAATCAAGGCTGAGGCGGCACTCAGACAACTGAATTCACCTCGTGAGTATTATTGTGATAATTATGCAATTTTTTGTTTACATATGTTTTAGCATGAACAATTGAATATGCTTAAACCATTACCTAAGTACTGAAAAACGTTATGCCCAGGAGTTACGCAAGAGGGGAACGAAAGTCCCGCGATACCAATAAACATCCTTTGGTAGTGAAATTAATAGCTAGCTTTATTTGTAACCTGGGTGAGTTGGTAATGTTGGTCATGATTGTAGGTATTTGGCAGTTCTTGGGTATGAAGGGAGAATGTTATGTAGTAGGTATTAGTAAATACTAGATACTATATACTAAATTCTCTCCTGTTCTAGGACGTCGAAATTGATAGGGAGACTCTCTGGGTCTTTAAGAGACGATTGAAACGATGGACTCTTTCCTGATCAGGTGAGTGAGCTAAATTCTCCCCTGTTCTCACTAGGAAGTTGAAATTTAATAGGGAGACTCTCTGTGTCTTTAAGAGACGATTGAAAGATGGGCTCATTCCTGATCAGGTGAGTGAGCTAAATTCTTCCCTGTTCACCCTAGATAGTTGAAATTTGATAGGTAAACTCTGGGTCTTCAAGAGACTAATTAAGAGATGATTGAAATGAATGGCTCATCAACAGACAGAGAATCAGAAAGAAATTAAGAGAACAAAAGCATGTTCACGTTTCTATAATTTTAGACTCAGTTTCTAAATAGTAACATCCGAAGCCCCCCACCGAGACGCTAATAATTAATCCTCATTAATATTCATTAAAACACAAAAGAGTAAATTTGAACGTATCTCTGATTGGATCAATTTTTCTCGTTTTCAGGTTAACCGGATGAAATCATGTGAGCTTCCTGGCCCTTGAGGCACTCCCTTTAACCTCCTTGATGACCTCAGGCATTGGACATCGATACGTCTCAATTCTTCCAGAACACCATAATATACCAAAAAACGGGACACTCTTCGAGCGGACGACCAAAAAGGCTTGAATGTCTTCCGGGAAACTTATTCGTTCACGTTCAAACCTTTCGAGACTTGCACCGTCTCGTTGCCCTAACTTGGAACCTCATTTCCAGAAACTGTGCACATAAACTCTGTAAATACATCTTTTTCGTAATGATCTTGCTCATATCACAATTGTTTCTTCATTGATTGATTGTGTGCCCTCGACTATGTCATAAGTTTTATTATATCCATTATATTCAATTCATGTTCTCTCACCTAGCGTCTAGTAATTTCGGACAAATGGGATTTCATTTCGAGTTCGAAACGACACAACTGTCTGAAATGTACGTTTTGTCATACTCATTTTTCTAGTTACCTTCAAAAGTCTATTATACCTATATTTTTCCCCGAAAAAAAAAAAAAAAAAAAAAATTCAGCAAAAATTAAAAATATATTTATTTAAGTGGGTATTTCATCTTTTGTTTATCATTAAGCATCTCTTATTTCTATCCAACTATATATGTATACATATGTATGATGATTTAAATAAAAAGTAAAAGTTTAATTAACCAACCAGAAATCAGAGGTAGAAGACTTGAATTATTAGTTATCATTAAAACCGTGGGACCTGTGCTTCATCCAATTCTATGATTTATTTATTTTCTATTTTAAAAAATGGCACTAAATGAGTGGAAAAATTAAAGATTTAATGAAATATTGTGTGAATTTCTATCGTCAATTTCAAACATGAGCACGTTTGATTAGTTCAATTAAAGAATTCAATCAGCGATTAACTTCTTTTTTTTCAATTATATTAATATTTGTATTCTTTTCGGTGTTTTCACGAGCATCTCATGATTTTATTTTTTATCTTTTCGAATTACGACTTTTTAATTTGGAAAGTAAAAAAAATTGAAAGACTTGAATACTTTGTCTCATTGTGATTATAAATGTTTTTAATTATTAAATTTCGTTTTATAACGATTTCTTTTTGGTTTTTCTTGTATACCTAAGAGAAATATTTTATGATTTTTCGAACTTCTACAGTTTTGGAGAAAAAACTATTTGTTGCTAACTAGGTTTAATAATACAATTAAAGTCGAAACAAAAATATAATCGAAGCCTAACTTTTAAAACCTCATTTTCTAAGCATATTTTTAATTTTTCAACTCTTTCTGCTACGTCTATGCCACCAATATGCGGACAGCCGAATTCGGCAATTAACAAAAATTATGGGAAAATCGTGTTTTAGCCCGTTCACTTCTCAAAACTAGTATTAATAATATAATATCCCCCTCTTTAATCTTACCTGTAAATACAAATATATACGTATAACATATATCTTCCTTATTTTTGATAAAAGAGCAAAGAAATAGGAAGTAAACTCGAGAAAATGCAAGAAAAACAAAAGTTAAATACGCGAATCAACCGAAATTGGTTTAAAAAGTTGAGCTTGGGAGAGGGATGACAGTGCCTTGTGTCAATTGTCAACTGGAATAAATCAATTGTTAATTCATCGGGTTCCGACTGCCGATGTGATATCTTGATTTAATTTTTTATTTATTTTAATTTGGATAATATTATTTTTCTTGAAAAGCATTCAAATTTAGATATATTTTCGAGTTCTTCATGTTGATGCGTTTTTAAATGTATCTTATGACCAACGGTCACGTTTTAGTTCCATTTTTAAGTCTTCATAAAGCCTAAGTTCACTTGAGTATGTGATTATGTAGGTTTGTTGTAAGTAATTTATGATGGTAAATGTCGGAAGGAAGAGTTGGAAAGTAGTGATTTTTTTTAGGAGACGATTTCTTGTCCGTTTTATTTTAATTTTATTGAAAGGATGCTTAATTTGTTTTCTCGTATGAATAATGTAATTAAAAAAGAACAAAATTATTTATCAAAAATCTGATTTCTTCTTTACCTTGTACACTAATGTTATTTATTTTGGTTGTGAGAGATGTGGGTGTTTTTATCAGATTCCAGGCTGTGGAAAAATCCAATACCTATTGACATTTTATGTCTTTGCTATAGGCCGTATCACACTTGCATTTTTTTCGCATTTTAAACGCTGAAACGTGAAGAAGGCAAAGTGCGTTTTTTCAAGGTCAGCAGTGAATGTTGAAGAGGAATAACTGCAAAAACAGCGCAATCTGGCGGAATGCAATTTTATTAAGCCTGTCAGGTTAGGGCTTGAAATATTGAAGTAACGTTTGACGTGCCCAGTGTTTTCAAACAGTGTCTTGACAACCCTTGTTCTTAATAATAATAAAAAACTGTTCCCGCTAGGGACGTGGTCAAGAACGTAAAATGATTATTCGATTTTAAATTAAATTTATATAAGAAGACAGGTACCTATGTAATTTGAACTCAACAGAGAAGCAAGAGTGCACGGCAATAATCCTCAAACAACAAACTCTTGTAAATATGTGATTTTTAGTGAATTTTACTTTAGCAGAGTTAGTTATTTTTATACGTGAAATTAGCACAACTATCTTTGATAGATTTTAGAGGCGAAGTGATTTTTATTTGTTGACAACACAACATGATAATCAACATGTGAATATAACACATTTACTTAACTAAATAAATTAATATTAGAGTGTCAGTTTGTATAAACAACACGTCCCCTCAAACTGGCAACTCCAAGTTCACTTGTGAAAACATGATGTTTTGCTCCAGGCAACCCTTTTGTCAACACATCAGCAATCATAGATTCCGTTGGTAGGTATCGAATGTCAATAGTATTTTCTTCAACACATTGCCTCAGGAAATGATGTCGGATGTCTATATGTTTTGTTCTAGAGTGCTGAGTTGGGTTCTTGGCAAGACAGTGAGCTCCTTGATTGTCATTGTAAATAGTTACACATGACTGAAGTTTTTCATAGTTTAGCTCAGAGAGAAATGTTTTTAAGAAAATTGCTTCTTTCGCAGATTCAGCTAGAGCCATGTACTCTGCTTCTACAGTCGACAATGCTACGGTTTTTTGTTTTTTGCTTTCCCAAGTGACTGCTGCTCCTCCCAAAAGAAATGCGAATCCAGTGTAAGATCGCCGATCATCTGGACACGCACCCCAGTCAGCATCAGCGTAACCAATGAGTCCTTTGCCAGTCTTACGAAATTTAATCGCGTAATCAGACGTGCCTTTGAGATAACGCAGGATTCTTTTTTTTTTTTTTTTTTTTTTTTTTTTTTTTTTTTTTTTTTTTTTTTTTTTTTTTTAGAGGCGAAGTAATTTTTATTTGTTGACAACACAACATAATAATCAACATGTGAATATAACACAATTAACTAATTCAATTAATATTGGAGTGTCAGTTTGTATAAACAACACGTCCCCTCAAACTGGCAACTCCAAGTTCACTGATGAAAACATGGTGGTTTGATCCAGGCAACCTTCTGTCAACACAACAGGAATCATGGATTCGGTTGACAGATAATGAATGTGCATTGTGTGATATGAACATTGTCTTAGGAATTGATGAGGAATGTTGCTGTGTTTCGTGTCCAAATGCTGTGTTTGATTCTTGGTTAGATAGTTTGCTTCTGGGCTGTTCATTGCATCTGTCACGGTCTTGTCCGCAACTTTTTGTATTTATTTGAAAACGATTCTCAATGATTTCCTCATCCGCCAATGTACAATTCTGCGGTTGAACTGGCTTATAAAATTTCCGTGGTCTACCAGGATTTCCAGACCGAATGATCCGAGGCCTTCCCCTCCCTCGGCTGGAAACTACTGGCTGCTCATCGTTGGTAGTGGATGTTATCGGGCCAGGTTCTTCATCAGCTGTGTCATATTCATCAGCGTCTTCTAAATTTTGTTGTAGATTATCTCCTTCTTGTCCGTTTCTTGAATTTGTCTTCTTCAGTGGTATTGTAATTGATTTACTTTCAGTTGCTTCTTTCTTCAAATTCGTTTCGAATTCTTCATATTGATTTTCTTTCTGAAATTCATCCAGGAACCTTACATCTCTTGTTTCAGTTATTCTTCTTTCTTCTTCCAAAAATATTCTGTACGCTTTACATCTTTCCGAATAACCAAGAAAAATACACGATTTCCCTCGTGGCTGAAATTTTCCTTTGGTTGGTGATTTATCAAGAGCAACGCCCTTGCAACCAAATGTTCTAAAATGGGTTAGAATAGGGGGTTTACCTGTCCACATTTCAAATGGTGTTTTTCCATCCAAACTTCTTGAAGGACACCTGTTCCGAACGTGATTTGCAGTAAAAATGGCTTCTGCCCAGAATGATGGTGGCAGTCCTGACTGGATCAGCATACATCTCGCAGTTTCAACAAGCGACCGGTTTTTTCGTTCTGCTATACCGTTTTGTTCTGGAGTGTGTGTCACAGTCAATCTTCTGCCTATCCCTGCTTTATCTAGAAATTCATCAAATGCTTTATTTCTATATTCGCTTCCATTATCTGATTGTAAAAATTTTATACGACCCCCTTTTTGATTTTCAACTAAATTTTTATATTTTATAAATTCATTTAGAACGTCACTTTTGTTTTTCACAAATCTTACTTCACACCAACGTGTGTGGTCATCAATAAATGTTAAAAAATAATTTGAACCTTTCTTGGATGATGTTCGCATAGGTCCACAAATGTCTGTATGAATGATTTCCAGAATTTTAGAAGTTCTAATAGATTTTGTTGGAAATGGCTTCTGTGCCATTTTCCCCATGGCACATACTTTGCAGGTAGATAGTTGTCCACTAAATTCAACTCCTAGTGCCCTACGGTGATTTACGATTTCTCTCATACTTCCTTCATTCAGGTGACCTAAACGTTGATGCCATTCTTCGATATTATTAATGTTTCTTTTTTGTGAAATTACACGGCAATTCTCGATACCTCGTTCTTCAACATAATATAAATTATTTTTACGTTTTGCGGTCAGTATTATTCTGCCTTCATCATTTTGAACTACAGCTTCGTTTTTCGTAAATACTACGGCATGCCCTTTATCAGTTATTTTACTCACTGACATAAGGTTTGTACGTAAGTCAGGTACATGTAGTGTATTATTTAGTGTCATAATTTTTACGTTTTCATCTCTAGTTATAGCTATTTTAACTGTACCTTTACCTTGAATTTTTGTCGATTCATTATTTGCGAGGTTTACTTTTCCATCAGAAATGGGTTCTCGAGACGTGAACGCTTCATCCTCGTTGCACATGTGGGAGCTGCATCCACTGTCCAAGCACCATACTCTGGAGTTGGTTTTCAAAGCGAATTCTTCAGTGAATAAGCTGTTGTCCCTTTCTTCTACTTTTCTTGCCTTTGGTCTGTAATAGCAGGAAGATGGTTTATGACCTCGCCTACTACAGTACGGGCAATTTCGGTTATCGATTTGCGGCCTATAAGCAATCCATTCCCTATTCTGATAGTTTTGTTTTTCGTGGTTTTGTCGTTTTTCTGTATGTAATCTATTTTGATAGTTTTCTTTACCTTTAGAAGAATGTAGTCTATAATTATTATTACCCCTCGCTGTCATTGCCTCTAAATTCCAACTATTATCTATTCTAGCATCCCCTTGTTCTGTTATTTTTATCTTCAATATTTCAGGATCTGGCAGTTCATCTCGCGATTCAATGGCGCATCTGAAGTTGTTATAACTATCTGGGAGGCTATAAAGAAGTATTACAGATAACATATCAGGGTGTATTGTAACTTCCATCATTTTTAATTTATCTACTGCGTCAAAAAACTTTGCAAGATGATCCCTAACGTTGCCATCCTCTTTCATTCGATATAAAATTAATTGTTTTAATAAGGTGGCTTTTCTAGCAGGACCTTTGGATTGGTAAATACTTTCTAATTTCAACCATAATTCTCTAGATGTTATACAATCTTTTACTTGTTTAATCTCCGAAGGTGATATTGCTAAAATAATGTCCGCTCGTGCCTTCAAGTCGGTGTCATCCCATTCTTCTGCTGCTTTGATGGTATCAAGATTTCCTTCAATGACGACTGGACGTTTTTTCCTTCCATTGACATATCCGAGTACATCATTCTTGACAAGCAGAGCTTCCATTTGGACTTTCCAAGTGTCAAAGTTGTCTTTATTTAGCGTTTCAATTTTCACGCTCATGGTTGGTACTTGATTTATATTTGTACCTATTTATTTTTTACTACTTTTCAGTGGAAGCTCGCTAGGAGCATAACCTCTTGTAAATATGTGATTTTTAGTGAATTTTACTTTAGCAGAGTTAGTTATTTTTATACGTGAAATTAGCACAACTATCTTTGATAGATTTTAGAGGCGAAGTGATTTTTATTTGTTGACAACACAACATGATAATCAACATGTGAATATAACACATTTACTTAACTAAATAAATTAATATTAGAGTGTCAGTTTGTATAAACAACACAAACCACTTCTACAGTTCATTCACCTGATTCGGCATTTGTTAAGTGCAGTCTCTAGTGACCAGAGGGGTGCTGTTACCTACTTAACGTCATGCGAGGTGAGGCATTGGCGCGCGACCAAACAAAAACGTAATAAAAATAGAAGTTCGGCACTGAAATAAGAATAATAAGAAAAGGAGTTCGGCACTAAGAAAATAAGAAAACTTCGGCAAGGAACTAGGAACAATATTTTTGGCACAGGAGAACTGGAACTGGAATGAAAACGGGAAGGTACAACGCGGTTTTCCAGTGAAACGTTACCTCCCCAAGGGTTATGTTTAGCATTTTTCTTGCGTCAAGGTAAAAATTAGAACGTGTTCTAATTTTCCCAAGTGAGTTTAAAAACGCTCCGCCAGGATGCGCAATGGTCGAAAAAGCTGACCTTGGAAAAAAGCACTTCTTCTTCTTCACGTGTAGGCATTAAAAACGCGGAAAAAATGCTAGTGTGATACGGCTTTTAGGCACATAAACTAAAAAAACATCACGTAAATTAAATGACGAAAATCGCTCACGAAAATATTCTGATGATTTCAGCTTACAACCGAGTCGTTGCTAGGGAAATGGTACTTCGACGTTTTTCATCCCACAAAATTTGTTGACCATTCGTTCGAAAGCTCTCGATTTATCCAACCATATTCGTTAACCACTGTGAAGTGTGTGGCCAACAAGCTGATTTATGAGCATTGTTATTTGAATAATTGTGTACACTCAGGTGATCATTCTCAATAATTGATATTGTGAACATGATTGCAACTGCTTGTTAATATCTGATGATTTCATTGAGCTGGTGTTTCGATGATTTGATTCATAGCAGGTGATCCGAATATTGCGAGAACGGTTTGATTTGTGAAGCGGTCATTTGAATAGGTAATTTCTATACTTTACACTCTAGGAAGCTGTAATTTCGTATTTAGCCTCTTTAGGACATTTACTTGACGATGCCCAGGGTCCGGATCAGATGATTGGCTCTTAAAGCTAATTTCTATGCTTTACACTCTAGGAAGCTGTAATTTCGTATGTAGCCTCTTTAGAACATTTACTTGACGATGCCCAGGGTCCGGATCAGCTGAGTGGCTCTTAGAGCTTGCATACAAGTCTGCAACTAAAGACATAAAATGTCCCAATGTGTTACAGACTCGTATGCAAGCGTTTCGTCTTTACTTTAGCAATTTTTATTCAACATTAGGAATATCTTTTCAGTATCGGTGAGATGTGTGGATCCACCACCACACTTACTAGTACGATTTTGTAACAGACTGGCGAAAATCGTCCAAGCCGTTGAAGAAGCGTCTCTCTCCCGATAACAGCATACCACTTGCGGTCCACCTATTGACTCCCGAACGGCTTGACCGATTTCCGTTATATTCAAATCACATCTCCAATTCGCACCATATTGCTGAAACGTCATCCTAACGGAGCTACATACAATACACAAATCCCTCAGCCCTCATGTTCGTATAATCACCCCTTCCGTTGGAGGAAGTTTATCAGTTTATTAGAACAAACCCAGAAAAATTGTTGTGATTTGAATAATAACGAAAATCGGCCAAGCCGTTCGGGAGTGATTGCATTGTAGAGGCGGCGAATAGGTCGACTGCAAGTGGTAGGTATGCTGTTATCCCTAGGCGTCTGCTTGGCACAAATTGGATGATATCATGCATTTTGTGGCATTTCCTATAACAATTGCTGATGAAATGATTTGTTTGTCTTATCAATATCTTAGTGCATGATGTGGTCCATAAATTCTGGCCTGCCTCTAGAGCAGAAGGCTGGGGTTAGCCTCATTCGACGCAAAATTTAATTTTCCAACACTTTTCTGTTGGATAACACATTTTTTTGCTTTGCTAAAGGGATGTATAGTGCTAAATATTAGGGTGCCCGCTATTTTGAGAAAGGTGGAATTTTGATGACCTCCACCCGAAATTTGGTTTAAAATGTCAAAAAAATGACCCCTGAATTTTTTCAGATTTTTCGCATAGGTAACAAAAACCTACGCCGGTAGCTCGATTTTGGTTTTTGAAATACCTACGTTTTTTTTGCCAATATCAGACTTTTGAATATAACTTTAAAACCTCTTTGTAAAATTGTGAAACTTCGTGTACTCACGTTTTTGGGGTCGCTGAACTCGAATATGCAGTCAAAACAAGTCGACTGCTACAACTTTTGACAGTTTTGAATCTCAAAATAGTCATCTCAAAATAGTCAAAATCATGTCAAAAAATGACAATTTTTCAAAATTTATGGTAAAATAATGAAAATTTTTATCCCCATTACTTAAAAAAAAAGAAAAAAGATTTTTTAACATGAATATTTTTTTTCATAATTTTACAATGAATTTTGAAAACTTGTCATTTTTTGACGATTTTGAGATTACAAACTGTCAGAAGTTGTTGCCTTCGACTTGTTTTGACTGCATATTCGAGTTCAGCGACCCCAAAAACGTAAGTACCTATTCGAAGTTTCACAGTTTTACACAGAAGTTTGTAGAAGTTATAGGTATTCAAAAGTCTGATATTGGCAAAAAAGCGTATTTCAAAAACCAAAATCGAGCTACCGGCGAAGGTTTTTGTTATGCAAAAAAATCTGAAAAAAAATCAGTGGTCATTTTTTTGACATTTTGAACCGAATTTCGGGTGGAGGTCATCAAAATTCCACCTTTCTCAAAATAGCGGGCTAAATATGTTGAAAAACGTGTTTTTGGTGTTTTGTCGTTATCCGGTGTGCATTTTCTTGCGTACAGAAGGGTGTTTTCGAAATCAGCGCAAAATTACCCATAAGAATCCCTTGTAACTCCCCCCCCCCCCCCCCCCCCGCCCCACAAACACGGTATGTCGCTCCACTATGAGGCGGGTGGGGGCAAAATTATGTTGAGAAATGTAGTTACTTCAGTGTAATTAAAATTTGCTAAAAAATCGACAAAACTGGAAATAGTTTGTTGTATTATACATTATTAGGTAGGGGAGAGTGGGGTAATACCGCCACCCCATATAATTATTTAACAACCTGAGTGACAAATCTTGCAGCCAAATATCGTCATCTTTAGATCAGCAGTAATGTTGGGGAAGTTGGTTTGAAGTCATTAATTTGTTTTCATCAAAGATAAGCGAGTTCACAGTTTATGAAGCTTAGCGTTGTAGTTTTACTGTTGTCGAATCTGCGTCGTAAGTAACAGTTTTTCATACGTTTATGTAAATTGTTAAGCATGACGACGTAGAAAAACCATTTAGTTTTAGTTTCTACCTATTAGGTACTTCATGATTTTTTACGAAAACTGTAGTTTTTAATGATTTTTTATCTCGAAAAGTTTACTGGGGCAATATCGCCACACCGAATTCAGGTTAATTCCGCCATGGCGGTATTGCCCCAATCATCAGTCTTGTTGGATTTTCTCCAAGGTTTTTGTGGTAATAATCATGTATTTCTATTGATTCAAACTAATTAAAATATAAATTAATATTTAAAATACGAATTAAATTGTGATAGCTTATCTCCATTAGCTCCTCTATATTTACCTAATCGTGACTTATTAGATGTTTACCTACCTACCTATCTACTGAATAATTGGACAGTAGGTAGGTACCTATCTACCTAACTGCCTTCCTAAATGAACATAATTGTTATAAGATTCCACTTTTCTTGCTCCCGTTTTGATTTTGATGATGAACTTTAATCTTGTGAATTTTGCTGCGACCTGAAGAAGAGCACGAATTTAAAACTTTAAACGCTGGGAAGATGGAATGATATATAATAACTCTTTTTTTAACGAGTTCCGCGTTAAACGCTGTCAATAATAATGTTTTGTGAAGAACGAACATTATTTTACCAGTATTTATGTTGTTCCAATTTTACTATTCTGATGTGGAAACAGTTCATCAACCTTTAGTGAATCCTATTCTTGTCATCTAAGTTCCCTGTTGGATTTGCAAGCCTCCATGAGATCCATCCGAACATATAATCCGGAGAGGTGGCAGGACTGCGTCTGCCACAAAAGCCAAGCGGGGAATCTCGTCTGGCGGCCATTCTAGTTCCTGTGTTCGAATACAACGACCGTACGACGATTTTACCATCCAGCTAATCCTAGCTAAATATCAAGCCATCTATAACCATCTCTAATTACGAAGGTACTTAAATCTCTATATTACTAAATTCAGTAATGAGCCAATATGTATACATGGCGGAGCAATTGGGGTTTGCTCACTTGTTGGGCTGTGCATAGGTTAAATTCTCGTTTTTCGGAATCAGTAATTTGTGACTTATTACTGAGGGTAATCGAACAGTTATTTTCTCTGGATATGGAATTTCAGAAAGTTACGATGAAAAAGTCATAATCCGGAGAAGTCACATAAAACGGAAATACGATTTTAAACGAGGTTATGAAGTTATTGAACTTGACATAATCGAAATTTTTGGGTTGACTTTTTCGTGAATTACGGAATTCAGTAAGGCTCGAGCATGAAAATACGGCTGTGTAAAATCCCAAAGTACGGAATAACGGTTTTGAATAAATATTACGATGAGTACGGATGTTCGAAACGAGAAAAATTATTTTCGAAGGAAATTACGGAATTTTTCGATTTTTAATACGGCGCCATGTTGTTTATATCGTGACGAGGCGACAATTCGAAACTCAAGCCATATTGAATGTCAAACCAAAGCTGTCTCAAACCATTGACTCCCCAACTACATCATGGTGGAAATTCTCGAGTGTGGATAAGTTTATTTATAAGTTTATTTTAAGTTTAATTCTAAGCTTTTAAACTAATGTAGAACTATGACGGTGTTGTCCACACTCAAGAGTAAAATCACGAAAATACGGTGCCAGTTTGACGTTGGAGGTGTCAACGTTTGACAGTCAGTGGTGCCAACTATGTTGGTTGAAATACGGAGGACACACAAAGTTTTGTTGGTAGATTACCATGTCTAGTGGATTTAGTTTGGCTAATATGTTTTTTACTTGGCGTCGGTAGACCAAGTGGGACATTTATATTCTGATTATGCGGGTTAGTCCCCGTGTTATTCCTGTAAGGAATGTGGGCGGATCCGTCAAGGTCAGCTTGCTCGGCGGGATGAACTGAGAGATAGTTCGTGTCGCAGCCGCGTGGAGCACTGGGCTCGCATAGTGGGTGCTGGGTTCGATCAGTTTGGTACTGAGCCGTTTTGTAATATTCCGGCCTAAGATTTATATCTGTAGGAGGAATATGTTGAGCTTGGTTGAGGTACTGAAAAGTATCCTTCGTTTTTTGCACATTTGGAGTGTATTTGACACTCGGATCGGCCGGGTAGGCTTGCGTCGAATATCGTGGGTATTCGGACAGCTTGGTCGAATCGTAATGATTGACTTCAGAGCGGGTCTGAAAGGTATCCTCGATCTTTTGTATAGGCGAGGCTTGATCGAACGTTTCTTTAACGAATACGTTAGGTGAGAAGGCGATCTCGTCGTGAGGATCGAGCCTTGCGCCGTCGCTTGGACCGGCGGATTGGCCGGGTAGCCTGTAGGGAGCGCTACGGGGGCTAAGAGGCCCGGCTTCGCCGTCGTCTGCCTCCCCTTGCATGAGGAAATAAGACGGCCGACGTTCCATCGAAATAGTCGAGTTATTAGCTCGTTTCGATGCCTCTATGTACAGAAATAGAGGGTTTAGGAAGGTGGACTCGCTTGACAGAGCGTCTTTCCTTTGCTCGTATGTCAGGGTCCTACCTTGTAGTCTTGAAAAAGACTTCCTTGGACGGTAAATTAGAGCGGATGAGCAGAGTAATTTACCGGCGTATCCCGGCGGTCGGTAACGAGCCTAATGCTACGAAACCCGGGTGATACGGCTCGGAACGTCCCTCGGGCGTACGATCTAAAGAGAATATCGATAGATGTACCGGGTGGCGTCCTGACAGATGAACTACGTTGGGCAATGAGCAGGATGAATAATCACTGGACTCGTAGATGCCAATGCGAGATCTGTGTGGAGAGAAGGTAGGCCTTGTAGAAAGCAGTAGGAAGCCGTTCTTGAGATGAACTCGGGATGCAGAAGGTTCGTCAGCGTAGAGCGTGTAGAAATCTTCGTACTTCGAGGTGTCGTCGTCGAGAGCGGAGAGTAGAATGAATTTCGGAGGCTCCGAGCGGGGTATTTATAGGGAGGTGGCCGCCCCCTGCCGCCTCCTGGTTGGTCCGCTTAATTTCATTAATTCGACTGTGTAATCTCATTGGCTCGCACATTGTTTTCTCAGTATCTGCGAGTATGATAGCTGAGCTGGTCCTCCGGGGTGCTTACGAGCGTCCGTCGCGGAGCCGGCGACCTTGAGTTTAGCCGGGGGCCTCGGGTGCTTTCTCTGCGTCAGTTGTTCAGACGGGGTCCCCGGGGTGGCTGCTGGACCAGAGGTGGTTGCTTGCCGCCTCTTGGTTGGTTCGCCTATTGTCTCTCGTGTAATCAGTGTTTCTGATTGGCGAGTAGGCTTGTTTGAATTGTCCTTGCTAGTTTTAGAGGACGTTTGATTTTCTGTTTGAGTTTTCTCGTTCAAGGCGACTTGGTTCGAGATACTTGTCGCATCTCTCTCGCCCAGTAAGTGTCTAGGGAGGTCGCCTTGTATGTTTTTAGTGAATATTTCACTTTTGAGAGAGAAATTCGTATTTTCTCTCTGGTGAAATATTTTGTTTGACGGAGTTGTAACTCGACGTCTTATAAATATTTTTGTGTTGTGCCTACCTCTTTTTGGTAGCCCTGAAAAGGGCTGTTGAAAAGAGGGGGTGGTTTTCACCACAGGTGCCCCCCCAAGACGTCGTGTTATTAACGACGACGCCGGCTGGGGAGAACTGGGAGGTCCACACGGAATTCTCCGTACGAAACCCTCACCAGTTGGGGCGGAGGCGGCGGTGCAGGCCTCGCGTCCCGCACCTGGGGTGCGCCCCGGCCTCGCCGGTTTCGACGAGCGCCGCGGGGCGGCCGTGGCCGGCCCGAGCATTGCCGACGGGAGCCAAACCCGCGAGGGCTTGGCCCGCGGCCGCGGCTGGGCTGTTGCGGAGGTGCTCGTTCCGGCTCCGTCCACCCCGCCGCGCTCATTTCGTCCCACCGAGGCACGGGCACGTCGCCCGAGCTGATCCACTTTCGTGGAGCCGGGAGGGGCTGTTGAGCGGGCGGGGCCCTGGGCAGCTGCGGAGCGGGTGCAGCCGGTGTCTTGAAGGCTGCTGGTGTTCTCCACACCACCTCTCTCGGCGCGCTGGCGTCCGCCGGTGTCTTCTTCTCCGGCGACGGCGGTAGCGGGCTGATGGTTGCCGGAATTTCCTCGGCGAGTAGGAGATTTTCCACTTCCTCCGTGATCATCTCTTCCGTGGTAGTGGGAGCTGCCATGGTCAAAGTTGGTATGAGCTCCTGGCGTGGGGCGTTTCATATTTATATCTCCCACTGTTCCTACCCGAGAAAAGTGGGCGTGGCTTGTTTCGAGTGCAGTCACCCACTTCTCGTCGAATTTGGTAGAGGGGACGCGCCCTCTGGCGGATTTTCGGGGAGTTTTCTCCTTACTTTCTGCCTGATTTTGGTTTCGTGACACAGCTTCGTCCGAGTTTAGAGTGTAAGCTGGTTTTATTTGCTGTTTGGGAACTTTTTTTGTATGTTCGCCAATTTGTACTGTAACCGAAAACTTATCTCTTTTAATCACTTTGAATGGTCCCGTGTAAGGACATTGCAGAGAGGTGAGCTGTGTGGGCACTCTGATATAGACATGTGTACATGTATCCAAATTTTTGGGCATGTTTACGGCATATTTCGTATTATTATGTTTAATATGCGTAGGCCGGAAGAAGAGAGGCTCCGAAAGGTTTGTAGAAGTTACGAAAATGTCTCCTGGGAGTGGTACGTCAATTCCGTAAACTTTTTGGAACGGTGTAGTTTCCGTTGCTGGGTCTACTGCCGTACGCATGGCGAGTAGAACTTTCGGAAGTGCGTCGAGCCAATTTTCGTTTTGTGCTTTGAGAGCCTCTTTCAAAGATCTATTTCTGCGTTCTACCATTCCGTTTGTTGATGGTTTGTATGGTAACGTGTGAGTATGTTTTACTCCGAGACGTTCCATAATGGAATTGAATAGATCTGATTCGAATTGTGTGCCTTGATCACTTGTGATGTATTTAGGTACGCCCTTTGAAGCTACCCAAATATTGATAAAGGCGTTTGTGATCGTGGTTGTTTCGATGTTGTTAAGAGGGACTGCCTCTAGCCAACCCGTTGCTCTATCAACCATCATTAAAATGTAACGTTTCCCTCCTTTAGCTAAAGGTAAGGGTCCAGTAATATCAACGTGTACATGTGAAAATTTGTCAGCCGTCTCAAATTCGGAGTACGGGAGCTTCACGGAGCGAGTGATTTTTGCTCGTTGGCAAGTTTCGCACGCTCGGACCCAGTTTGAGACATCTGCACGGAGTCCGTGCCAAAAATATCTTTGTTTAACTTTATACACTGTAGAGTGTATACCTGGGTGTCCCAAATTGTGAATTTGGCTGATTATTTCTTGCCTTATTTCGTTTGGAATATAAGGTCTTGGGTGTCCTAGATCTAGGTTACACCAAATTTCTCCTTGAGGGAATTCAACTTGTGTGAGTTTCAATTTGTCCTCTGTGTTAGGGGGAGAACGAATTTGTGCATTTGAAATGTGCAGTAGAAGATTGCACTCTATTGCAGCCGTAATTTGTGAAATTTCGGCTATGGGTGGACCCTCGTCCGTTTGGGTTGAAATCGATTTTGTTTGAATTTCAACCGGATCGAAAGGTCTGGAGAGTGCGTCGGCGACGACGTTGTTCTCTCCGGGTATATGACGAATGTCGCTCGTCATTTGAGAGATGTATGTTAGCCATCTTAATCTCATTTTAGAAAAATGTGCATTTTTCTTAAGCATCGTGCCTAGCAGAGGCTTGTGATCTGAACAAATATGAAAAGATCGGCCGTCCAAGTCATTGTGCCAATGAATACAAGCTTGGTAAACGGCGAACATCTCTTTGTCGAATGATGCTTTATTCTTCCATTGTTCCGGAATTTCTTTACTGAAAAATCCCAATGGTTGGTAAGATTTCGAGCCGGTTTTGTCTGTAATTTCCTGCTCTAGTGCCGCTCCGATGTGTGTGTCGGATGCGTCGCAGACCAATCTCCACTCTGCTGTAGGGTGTGGATGAGCGATATTATGTAATGTAGCTTTAATCATTGCTTGTTTTAAGCTGTTGAAAGCTTTTTCTCTCTCTGATGTCCATTCGATAGGTGTTTTGTCATTTTTTTTGTTTGACTGAATGGAGTCATACAGAGGTTGTGCCGTGTGAGCGAATTTACTTGAGCATGCTCGGTAGAAACCACACATACCTAGGAATCTGCGTAGACTTCGCACGTCTATTGGCCTAGGAAATTGTTCTATGGCTTCTATTTTATCTCGTTTAGGAATTATCCCTTCTTTCGAGATAGTGAAACCTAGGAAATCGACGGTAGGTTTTGAAAAAATGCATTTATCAAAACCTACTCGAAGTCCGTGTTCTCCTAGCTTGTCAAAAATTTGTTTGAGGTGGTTCATGTGTTCTTTATAATTTTTGGAAGCCACCAGGATGTCATCTAGGTATACAAATGCGAAATCAAATTTTCGCATGATGCTGTCCATGTATCTTTGCCATGTTTGGGCCGCTCCGGCCAAACCCATGCTCATTTTCTTAAACTCATAAAGACCGAAAGGTGTAATAATTGCAGTTTTATGAGCGTCATCTGGGTGCATCGGAATATGATAATATGCCGATTTTAAATCTATTGTCGAATAGATTCGTGTATCATGTAAATTCGCTTGGAAAGAGCGAATGTGAGGAGGGGGATAGGCGTCTTTCTTCGTTTTCGCGTTCAGGAAACGGTAGTCGCCGGTGATTCTCCATGACCCGTCTTTTTTCGGTACACAGTGTAACGGGGATGCCCATTCGGAATCTGATGGTGCAATTATGCCTTCTGAAAGCATTTTGTCAAAAGTACTTTTGACTTGAGCCCGTTTTTCGCCTGCCATGGGTCTTGCTCGGAAGTGTACTGGTGTTCCTTCCGTGGTTATACGGTGGTAAACCCCGTTGTTTTTCCACTTTCCTTGAAGTTTGCTCATTTTATCATTGTATTTGTCAATGATAGAGCGAATGTTTTCGTCCTCCGTGATTTGCACGTCCTCTGGTTGAGGATTATTGTCACGATGAGGGATAGTAGCTGCTATTTGTTCGTCAGTGAATTTTTTGTTCATGACTGCAGCTATTTTTTGATCGGCATAGCTCTTTATTTTATCTTTATAAATGTACTTGTGTTTGACCCGTATTCCGATATCCCAAGACTCGAGGAATGGTATACCTAGGATCGCTAGATCAACTTTCGTGATCATAAAATCGGTGGTCATGTCTCCGAGGCCGATGTTAATTGTCGTGTCAGCTCGCCCTAGTGTGTCTATAGGGGCTCCGTTAGCTGCTGTGAGCTTAACGTTGGACTTACGAATTTTTAAGCCCAATTTTTTTGTGACATTGTGGGGCAGAATGTTCACTTCTGCTCCCGTGTCGATGAGAAATTCAGTGCCATTTAGTTTGCACTTGAAAAAAAGCCTTTTATACTCAGTAGACTGCCGGTGTATAGGCTCAGATACACTGGCAGTTATTCGTTTTCCGAACTCTCTACGTCGGAGGTTGGAACGGTACTTTCTTGTACCGACCTCTGAGTATTTTCGTTTGAAACCCAGGTTTTAGGCTGGCTTATAGTCGCTGCCTTTTTGCTAGTTTTGGAAGCAGTGTTTGTCTTCCAAGTGCAGTGTTCTGGGTCTGCACATTTGCGAGTTTCGTTACCGAAACGTGCGTGGTTTCGACAGACATAGGCCGTCGGTTTGTGAGGCCTACTCTCTACTGGTTGGGGTTTGAACTCAGCTTGTTTTGAGAGGGCCTTTTTGAAACCAGTATTTATGGGTTTCGGAGTAGATTCTACTCCTCGTATGTTTAGAGAGGTATTCTCTGTTTTGTACGCGTGTAGCGTATCAGCTAGGTCGAGCCGGGCGGTCGTGGTAGGCTGAGCTGCGACCATACCTCGTGCTTCGATGGGTAGAGTCTCGATCCACTTTTGAGTGATCAGAGCTTCTGAAAAGTACCCAACAGCTTTAGAGTACATTTCGTGGTACTTGGTGCTGGGTTTTTTGGCGAGAGATGCGGGGTCCTCGAGTGCGAGGAGCCTGTCCTGTAAGGACAACCCATATTCTCGCTGTAGGCGCTGTTTGGCCTCTTCGTAGGGTGCGTGGGGTGCCGTGAGGTAAGCTGAGTCGATAGCTTCCCTCATTTCTTCTGGTACCCACTTGTATATAGCTGAGAAGCATTCGTTCTGCGTTCTCAGGTGTTTTCGCACGCAGTATTGATCGAACTCGGCGAGTGCACGATCGATATTCTTCTTTTGGAAGATTGGTTTTTGATAATCTCCCATCTCCTCTAAAAGTGCTCGAAAGCCACTTTGTGTAGAGGGATGTTGCGTGAGATGTGGGGCGTAGAGGCCCGGCGGGGGTCGCACGCCCGCAGTGGTTCCCTGAAATCCACTAGCTTCATAAGAGGGAACGAAATGCTCCGTGTTAAGCCTGTTCAAAGGCGGGGTCACCATTTGTAGTGGATTTATATATGTTTTACTTGGCGTCGGTAGACCAAGTGGGACATTTATATTCTGATTATGCGGGTTAGTCCCCGTGTTATTCCTGTAAGGAATGTGGGCGGATCCGTCAAGGTCAGCTTGCTCGGCGGGATGAACTGAGAGATAGTTCGTGTCGCAGCCGCGTGGAGCACTGGGCTCGCATAGTGGGTGCTGGGTTCGATCAGTTTGGTACTGAGCCGTTTTGTAATATTCCGGCCTAAGATTTATATCTGTAGGAGGAATATGTTGAGCTTGGTTGAGGTACTGAAAAGTATCCTTCGTTTTTTGCACATTTGGAGTGTATTTGACACTCGGATCGGCCGGGTAGGCTTGCGTCGAATATCGTGGGTATTCGGACAGCTTGGTCGAATCGTAATGATTGACTTCAGAGCGGGTCTGAAAGGTATCCTCGATCTTTTGTATAGGCGAGGCTTGATCGAACGTTTCTTTAACGAATACGTTAGGTGAGAAGGCGATCTCGTCGTGAGGATCGAGCCTTGCGCCGTCGCTTGGACCGGCGGATTGGCCGGGTAGCCTGTAGGGAGCGCTACGGGGGCTAAGAGGCCCGGCTTCGCCGTCGTCTGCCTCCCCTTGCATGAGGAAATAAGACGGCCGACGTTCCATCGAAATAGTCGAGTTATTAGCTCGTTTCGATGCCTCTATGTACAGAAATAGAGGGTTTAGGAAGGTGGACTCGCTTGACAGAGCGTCTTTCCGTTGCTCGTATGTCAGGGTCCTACCTTGTAGTCTTGAAAAAGACTTCCTTGGACGGTAAATTAGAGCGGATGAGCAGAGTAATTTACCGGCGTATCCCGGCGGTCGGTAACGAGCCTAATGCTACGAAACCCGGGTGATACGGCTCGGAACGTCCCTCGGGCGTACGATCTAAAGAGAATATCGATAGATGTACCGGGTGGCGTCCTGACAGATGAACTACGTTGGGCAATGAGCAGGATGAATAATCACTGGACTCGTAGATGCCAATGCGAGATCTGTGTGGAGAGAAGGTAGGCCTTGTAGAAAGCAGTAGGAAGCCGTTCTTGAGATGAACTCGGGATGCAGAAGGTTCGTCAGCGTAGAGCGTGTAGAAATCTTCGTACTTCGAGGTGTCGTCGTCGAGAGCGGAGAGTAGAATGAATTTCGGAGGCTCCGAGCGGGGTATTTATAGGGAGGTGGCCGCCCCCTGCCGCCTCCTGGTTGGTCCGCTTAATTTCATTAATTCGACTGTGTAATCTCATTGGCTCGCACATTGTTTTCTCAGTATCTGCGAGTATGATAGCTGAGCTGGTCCTCCGGGGTGCTTACGAGCGTCCGTCGCGGAGCCGGCGACCTTGAGTTTAGCCGGGGGCCTCGGGTGCTTTCTCTGCGTCAGTTGTTCAGACGGGGTCCCCGGGGTGGCTGCTGGACCAGAGGTGGTTGCTTGCCGCCTCTTGGTTGGTTCGCCTATTGTCTCTCGTGTAATCAGTGTTTCTGATTGGCGAGTAGGCTTGTTTGAATTGTCCTTGCTAGTTTTAGAGGACGTTTGATTTTCTGTTTGAGTTTTCTCGTTCAAGGCGACTTGGTTCGAGATACTTGTCGCATCTCTCTCGCCCAGTAAGTGTCTAGGGAGGTCGCCTTGTATGTTTTTAGTGAATATTTCACTTTTGAGAGAGAAATTCGTATTTTCTCTCTGGTGAAATATTTTGTTTGACGGAGTTGTAACTCGACGTCTTATAAATATTTTTGTGTTGTGCCTACCTCTTTTTGGTAGCCCTGAAAAGGGCTGTTGAAAAGAGGGGGTGGTTTTCACCACAGGTGCCCCCCCAAGACGTCGTGTTATTAACGACGACGCCGGCTGGGGAGAACTGGGAGGTCCACACGGAATTCTCCGTACGAAACCCTCACCAGTTGGGGCGGAGGCGGCGGTGCAGGCCTCGCGTCCCGCACCTGGGGTGACATGAGCAAAACAGAACGGAGTTAAAATTGTTTTAATACGCTATGCACACCCCAACATGACAAGCCAAGGCTGAAATATAGTGGAAACACTCATAAGAATAAAGAAGTACGAAAGTTAGCTAGAACTTTGTGCGAATGAGCGAATTATTAATTTACGATTTACAGTTCGAGAATGAAATACGATTTAATAGTACGGCAGTGGTGAGCGGATTTGCAGCGGGATAGTCTTCTTGTAAGCGTGTCGCTGGGAGATTAGATGGTCGAAGGCTCTGTTACCTACGCACAGCGCGCATGTCTCGGAGAGACAGTACCTTCTCGAAGGAAGCGAAATCGACAGACAGGTAGCGGGGCATATGTGATAACCCCAAGACCGCACTCCAATTTATGCGTGGCAATCGAGGCGCATTCAAATCCTAACACCATGTTGATAGAACGTTATGAGTGATTCCACTAAGGCTTAAATAAATCCGGAAATGAGATGTGTTTATAGAACGGAGTACATAAATCCGGATGATACGAAGTTTAGAGATGTGTTTGTAGAACGGAGTACATAAATCCGGATGATACTAGGATTAGGGATGTGTTTATAAAACGAAGGTCGTGAATTCGGAGTAACCCTTCTCTTGTTCAAATTACAGAGAACAATGAACACGGAAGAGATCAAGAGATTTATAAACGAGGAAGTCGAGAGGAGGGAAGTTGCGATCAGGGCTCGGCTTGAGACTGAGTACGCTCAAAGGTATGAGATGATGCAAAATCAGATCAAACAGTTTGCGGAGGAGTCTGTTCTGAAATTCGCGGCTCTGGCTTCGATGACCATGGGTCCACCTCCAACATCGAGGTCAGAGATGCTGGTGGAAGAGCAGGGCTCTGGTAGATCTGAGGATGCTCCTCGCACACTTGAGGTTCCCCTAGATAATCCGGTTGTAAACACAACGGCGAGTGGATCTGACTCGGTGGGCACTTGTGCCTGTAAGATCCACAAAGAACCCGGAGTGGCCGTAAGGCCAATTACCAATTTAAAATACGGAGGCAATCCACTGAAAGAAGGGTCGATCGCCGTGTGGAAACGAAGGGTAATGTTGGATTTGGCGAGTGGCGACTATCAATTTCTCGTCGATCCCAACATAAAACCGGCAGTAAACTACACGGAGAGAGAGCTTCATCAGTTGAAGTGTATCGTACTCTCGTACATAATTTCCAATATTGATCACGGTTTGCAATCGATGATCAAAGATGTGAACAAGCCATCAATTGCATTGAGCATGATTGAGAAGGCGGTCGATCCGCCTACTCAGGCGAAGGAACATGCAATGCAAATCGAATTTATGAATACTCGATTTAACCCGGCGCTGGAAACAGTATTAGAGTTTCAAAATCGATTTGAGGGTCTTGTGGAGGGTATTCGGAGGTTCCCTGAGGCTGAGCTGACAGATAGGTCAATCCGGAGGAATTTAATTAATGCTATCTCGGAAGCATGCCCCAGGATAGCTGAAGATGCACTCCAGGAGAACTCTAAAATGAGGGTTCGGGACATCTTTGATCGGATGTTCGCAATGTACGATATGATGTCGGAAAATAGTAGGAGAGAGCAGGCTGTAGGAAAAGCCTTCCTTAGCAGGGGGCCTTCCTTCAGCAAACGGCGGAAAAATTCGACCCAATCCGGAGGGGGAAGTGGGGTCAAAAAGGCGAAATTGGTCTGCTATCAGTGTGGCATATTAGGACACACAAAGGCAGAATGTCGAAACGATAGCAAGATGTGCTATAACTGTGGACGGTTTGGACATCTGTCCATTGAATGTCGGCGTCCACAGACTGCGAGTACGAAGATGGCCCGCAGAAATAGTCGAACGAGTGACCCCATCCCCGTAATAAAACGAAAAGAACGAGCTCTCTCAGCTACTAGGGATAGGTCGAAGCCGGGGGCTGGTCGTAGCAACCCTCAAAAACGGAGCCACACGCCAGCGCAAAACCGGTTGACGACGGCGCAAAACCGGTTGACAAAGGCTGTGGCTCGTAGTAAGAGAGGCGCAACTCCTCCCAGGGTGCAATTTGCGGATGTGGAGTCGGACAGTTCGGTGGCGGCGATAGCGACTCCAAGGGCTCAGGCAATCGAAAAGCCAGCTGCATTACACTCCTGGGGATCGGAGGTGTCTCTGGCGTCCCTAATAGACGGTAAAAACTTTAAGTTAAAATTCATTTTGGATACTGGTGCTACTGAGCATATTGTTAATGATATAAATGTATTTACGACGATAACGGACTTGATCACACCAACACGGATTTCATGTGCTAGGGACGCAGACTTGATAATAAAACAATCCGGAGATATTATATATTACAACGAAGAAAAACGGAAATTCGGTGTTTTAAAAGGAGTATTGTACGCACAAGACTTAATAGAAAATTTATTTTCTATTAGAAAACAAATAGCGAAAGGTTTATCGGCCTTATTGACGGATAAGGGAGTGATAATAAGTGATCCAATTTCGAATGAAACACTTAAAACGGGTTCATTTGATGGACGGTTTTGGTGGCTCAATTTCTCTCTCCCCTTGTCAAAACTTAGTACGGGGGAAAAACGGAAATTGTTGAAATTAGGTCACGGTGGATCGTTAATGACTAATCCGGAGAAACAACTAAAGGGAATTAAACGTAAACAAGATACGAATTTTGACGAAATTACAGATACTTGTTTAAGGGGGAGAATCACTGATCAACCCGGTGAAAAATCCATCAAAATTTCGGATACTAGTTTAGAGGGGAGAACTGACACTGATCACGGAGAAAACCCGGCTGAAACTTTACAATTACGGAATGACATAGGATTGGCATGGCATTACAGGCTTAACCATGCCTCAAAGAAATATCTCGAAATAGCTGGTAAAGTTCTCCCTGAATTAAAAAATGTAAAATTCGGTGTAAACATTCTCGATTGTCCTGACTGTAAGATGGCGAAAGCAAAAAGAAAGCCATGTTCGGAAGTCAGACATAGGGCCGAAATACCATTTCAGAGACTGCACTCTGATTTAATGGGACCTTTAAAACCAGGAGCATTTAGGTCTCAGGCCAAATATATTGTCACATTTACGGATGACGCGAGTAGATATGCATTTGCTTACGAACTCGGAAGTAAAATGGGAGTCAATATGGCTTTGCTCTCATGTCTAAAAGAAATTAGAAGATTGACGGGGGAAACCACTAAGGTGTCAGAAATACGGACGGACGGAGGTTTAGAATTTAGAACGGAAGAAATGAAATTTTTGTTACATAGGGAAAATATATCCTTGACGGTTTGTGAACCATATACTCCTCAATTGAATGGAACGGCTGAAAGATTCAATTTAGAATTAGAGGAGAAAATCCGGGTTAACTTGATTTCATCAGGAATTCCTACTCATTTTTGGGCATATGCCATGAGACATGTCGTGCATATACACAATAGGACGCCCAACAAATCGTTGGAATTCAAGACCCCGTTTGAACTGGCACTAAAACGGCTTCCGTCACTAAAATATATAAAACGGTTTGGCTGCGAATGTTATATTTTAGACACCCAAAGCACGTCAAAGTTCGCTCCTAGAGCTAATTTGGGTTTCTTATTAGAATGCGGTGAAACAGGTTACAATTTACTGCATTTCCAAAATAAAACGGTAGTGAGATCAAAACATGTAGATTTTGTAGAAAGTAGGACTTACGCGGATTATTTGAGAGACAGGTCAATTGTTAAATTGCCACTTGATCAAGTTGAATTTTCATTAGAGAATTCATTTAAATCCGGCTTTGAACAAGTGCAGGATGTCTCTGTTGAATCCGGACGAGAAACAGAAAAGACATCAAACCCGGTTTTAATTCACGAAAATGATGAATGCGAATTTTACGAAGAATTCGATAATGCAGAAAATCTGGCGTGTTTCCTACAAAATTCTGCAGACGAATTAGGGGAGGACCCAATTACCTATTCACAAGCACTGGCTTCGCCAGACGCAGATGCTTGGTTAGAAGCAATTGAAACGGAGTTTCAGTCTTTGGAAAATTGCAACACCTGGAAAATCATTCCTCGAAATACGGTACCGAAAGGTGTGAGGGTAATGAAAACTAGGTGGGTTCACAAAAAGAAAACGGAGGCAGACGGTTCAATAAGATATAGGAGCAGACTTGTAGTAAAAGGCTTTGCCGATAATAATAAGTATGATATATCTGAAATCTACGCTCCAGTAGCAATATTACCAGATGTCAAATTTTCATTAGTACTTGCAGCCAAATTCGATTTAGACCTTGCTCAGTACGATGTAAAAACGTCTTTCCTAAACGGTTCCTTAGACAAACTCGTATATATAGAAATTCCTGATGGGTATGCAGAATACTTCCAAACCGGTGATAATATAAAGAGTCATAGTGTACATGTGAAGTACACAGAGCTCTTTACGGCCTTAAAGTGGCTCCAAGGAGATGCTTCATTAGATTCCAGGAGGCTGTCGAAAAAATGGATTTTCAACCCAATCCTTTCCAACCCTGCCTGTTTATTTGGAAATCCGGAGATCAAATTGCTATAATGTTGCTACATGTCGATGATATTTTACTAGCAACAAATAGTAATCAAAAACAGAAACAAGTAAAATCTATGTTAGAAAAGGAATTTTCGATAACTGATCTGGGAGAACCTAGAAAATTCCTAGGATTAGAAATCAAACGAAACCGGAGGAACAAAACTATCGGTCTTACTCAGAGGTCTCACATAGAATCGATGTTAAAGAAATTTGACCCTCATTGTGATAGAACGGTGTCTACACCAATGATTGTTGATAGGAATGGAGTCAATGAAAAATTGAAACAACCCGGTGACTTGAATTCGATTCCTTACCGACAAGCTATTGGATCATTATTGTACATACAAGGGGGAGTCAGACCAGATATTTCATATGCTACTAATATTCTGAGTAGACGACAGTCAAATTTTACGATGGAGGACTGGCAAGCAGTAATACGGATAATGAGATATTTAAGAGGTACGAAAGATTTTGGACTTATGTTCTCCGATAAGGGGGATGGAATAGATTGTTACGTGGATGCATCCCTAGGACTCTCGGCCGAAGGGGGTTTCTCCACGACTGGTTACATAATCTACCTTTTCGGTAATCCGGTAGCTTGGAGAACTAAGCGTCAGAATCACATAGCTCTCTCCTCAGCAGAGAGCGAATTCGTTGCAATGAGTACGGCGTGCAGAGAATTAGCCTCAATACGTACAATGTGTTCAGAGTTAGCGGGGATCAAAATAATACCGACAATCCATGAGGATTCTAAACCGGCAATCCGCTTAGCGGAAGTAGATGATTCGTCTACTCTGAAACATTTGGTTAGCCTATCTTATCTTAACGTACGACAGGAACACCGTAAAGGAAATATCACAATCCGGTGGATATCTACTGATGACCAAATTGCAGACACACTGACGAAGTCACTGCACAAATCAAAATTTATTAAATTTAGAAATTTGATGTAATTCCAGCACTAATCGGAATGTGTGTATGTGAACTGTACTGTTGCAGATCGAATTGAATGAGAAGGTTTCTTCTCATTCATTCTCTCAATCCTTACGTAATCCGGCGAAATTAAATACGGAGCTGCCTGGATGGAAGCTTGGAGGGGAGTGTTGGATTTGCAAGCCTCCATGAGATCCATCCGAACATATAATCCGGAGAGGTGGCAGGACTGCGTCTGCCACAAAAGCCAAGCGGGGTAGGGATGCAAAATCGGTAGCCAACAATCGATTTTGACAATCGATTTTCAATCGAGAGCTCACGATCGATTGTACCAATTAATCGGGCTAAAAAATCGATTTTTAATAAAAATCGATTTTTAACACAAAAAAATTATCTTTTATATAAAAACAGCATGATGAGATGGCTACCTTCTGCTTCAGTGTAGTTAAAGAGTATACATTATAATTCTAATTTGAAATAATTGAAGATAATAAAATTCAAGTTAAAATATCATAGGGTGATGATTTACAATTCAGTTTTAGAAATTACTTAATAATTATCAATTAGTTATAAAAGGACCCTATCCTTTATAATGCGTTGATACTTCTCCACTATTCTCATCTATGTCCCATATCCAGTCATTTATTATTTTGTTTATAATTTTTCAAGTTGATTTCTCTTTTTGTTTTGCACAAAGCTATAAACGTGAATGATTTCCGGAACTTTTCTATATTTGCTTGGGGGAGTTTAACCTGTTTAGTTCTGTTTTCCTGCTTTAATGTATCTTTACTTTTTGAAATGTATATTTTTAATGTCTTTGAAATTAGAAGTTTTTTTATTGGCATTATTTTTATTTATTTATTTATTTATTTATTTTATTTATTTTTTTTTTTTTTTGAAGAGAGGAAGGGAAGGTGTTGTTTTATACTTAAAGTGTTGTTTTAAAAGCCAACCTGTTGGTTTTTTATACTTTGCTGTTGTCTATTCTCTCCTTTTTGTGGGTCTGCTGCGTAGGTACACATACAATACAATGAGTAGTAAAATACAGAAAACAAACACCGCAATGTAACAACACCCAAACAAACACCCCGAAAGTAAATTTATAGTATTTAACTTAAATAAGAAAATTAGAATTTTTTGAACATTTAGTGTAGCATCAATGTACTTGATAGAAAAAATAATGAAGTATGCTCAAACAACTGTATAAAAATCCTCTGAACCAACCAGATCAAGTATTTGGGTCTGACAATAGATGAGAAGCTAAATTGGATAAGACATGTTGAAAAATTACAAAAAGAATTGCATATTGCACTTAGAAAATTCTATTCTCTGAGGAAGAAATGTCCCATAAATGTACTTCGAAATTTATATTTTGCGGTAGTTCAGTCCAGATTACAATATGGAATTGAATGCTGGGGAACAACGGCAAAAACCCATTTAAAATCATTAACCGAAATTCAAAAAAAATTCATTCGATTAATCTTTGGAAAAAATAAAACAATACCTTCCCTTCCTCTCTTCAAAAAAATAAAAATAATGCCAATAAAAAAACTTCTAATCTCAAAAACATTAAAAATATACATTTCAAAAAGTAAAGATAAATTAAAGCAAGAAAACCGAACTAAACAGGTTAAACTCCCCCAAGCAAATATAGAAAAGTTCAGGAAATCATTCACGTTTATAGCCCCACGACTGTACAATTTACTGCCGTCCAAAACAAGAAAAGAAATTAACTTCAAAAATTATAAAAAAATAATAAATGACTGGATATGGGACATCGATGAGAATAGTGGAGAAGTATCAACATTATTATAACAACCTTTTATAACTAATTGATCATTACTAATTGATTATTATTATCCTTTTATAACTAATTGATTATTATTAAGTAATTTCTGAATTTAAATTGTAACTCATCACCCTATGATACCAGTATGACATTTTAACTTTTTTTATAACTAATTGATTATTATTAAGTAATTTCTGAATTTAAATTGTAACTCATCACCCTATGATATCAGTATGACATTTTAACTTGAATTTTATTATCCTCAATTATTTCAAATTAGAATGATAGTCTTTATTCTTTAATTATACAGAAGAAGAAAAGTCATCAAGCCATCTCAAATAGTGTTACACATACTGATTTCGTCAGAGCAAAAGCTGAATAATAGCTAAACTGACGAAAATTTTTATTTTCTTTTAAAATGTTTGAAAAGCATATTGAATTTATTTTTATTATACTTAATTTATTTACGGAAATTGTAAAATGTGCATATATCTATTTATTTGTATCATGTTAAAAGAAAATGAAAACTTTTGAAATTGAAAAATTGAATGAAAATCGATTTCACAAAAATAATCGATTTTAGGATAAAAATCGGTACGATCAATCGATTGCAAAAAAATCGGAAATCGGAGGTAAAAAATCGATTTTTCGATTTAATCGAAAATCGATTAGCATCCCTAAAGCGGGGAATCTCGTCTGGCGGCCATTCTAGTTCCTGTGTTCGAATACAACGACCGTACGACGATTTTACCATCCAGCTAATCCTAGCTAAATATCAAGCCATCTATAACCATCTCTAATTACGAAGGTACTTAAATCTCTATATTACTAAATTCAGTAATGAGCCAATATTCCCAATATCGTGAGAAGCTACCCAGGAAGAGTTTTTGAAATTCAATAAATCGTTATTCCGAGGTTCTGATGAGACTGTTAATTTTCTCCTTGATTTAATATGGCGGTATTACCCTAACCCCATGGCGGTAGTTCCCCATTCCCCAGCTGGGGTAATACCTCCATTTAATACCTCCATCTCGAAAATTGTTGTTTACTAATTATAAAGTTGCTACACAACCATCAAAAACGTTGTAATTAACTACTGGAGATGTTATTTTATAATTTGCTTCAAAATGTGAAGCTCCTGAGTGCCAACCTGGGCTGTGATAGATAAATATGTTTAAGGTAGCGGTATTACTCCATTTTCCCCTACGTAGGTACGTACAGGAATAATTTTCTAACTCTCGTACCTAAAACACTTGAAATCCTACGTTTAAAAAGAACCGCTAAAACTGCATGGATACTCCTTTCATAAAAATGTCTTCCACATGTTTTCATAAGCAGAAAATTATTGATTTGTACTCGTTTCAGAATATATTTCGTTGGTTCATGATTACCCCTCATGAAGTTTCATGGACCGACACACCGGCCGTGTTTGAATTTTAAAAACTGGGTCATTTGCGAGAGACACGAGGCGGCGATCGATACGGCATGTCTTCAATGTGACGACTTGCAAAAAACGTCTCGGAGTCACGGGTGAGTTGAGCTGCTCCAAAATAACCTGTTAGCTCCTGTGACAGCTCTCGACAGTCTCATACCCAGAGCTCACTTCTCATGAATGGCGGTTCCTATATTAGGTATGTGTTAGGTATTCTCTATAGTATTATAGGACTTTCTGAGTTTTTAGCGACTTTTCATGGAAAATAAAGCTATTGTATTGGCAACCTACTTTGTTTTTCTTTTTTAAATACGATTTTTCTTAAAATAAAATAAACTCTCCTTAAAGCAGTTCCTTTGCAAAAAATCAAGCATTTCTTAAGTAAATATGTGTTTCAACAATCCTCACCGACATCGGCAATTTCTGAAAACACGGTAATTATTTTTTTTCCTTTTTTTTTTTTTAATAATATAATTTCTTCACACAGCTTGAAATTGTCACCAATTCTACGTAAGAAAAAATATGTCAAATAAGAAGGAATGCCGAGAAACATCGGGCGGGCGTGTTGAAGACAAATTGACTGGTGGGGGGGGGGGGGGGGGGGGGGGTTTAACGGAAAAGTACCGAATATATGTGGTCGTTTAAAATAGGTCAAATTTCAAACAAAAAATTGTGCTTGACAAAATTACTATATACGGAAAAATACGGCTAAAATTGTGGTGATGAAGCACATCTTAGGTGTTTTATAGGTCAAAAATGAGAGCCATGTTGATAATGAAGGGAAAGAAATTTCTCCCTTGGTGGGAAAAACAAATGACCATGGATATGTCTAGGTAAAGGAGGCTACATGCCAAATTTCCGCTTCATTCGATTAATATAGTGGAAATTTGCTTTTGGAGCCACTCAGCTTTTCCTGGGCCTATGCACCTTCAAGTTTGAGTAATAACGAGGGTAAATACCTACAAAATTGCAGCTTTGTACGATAAATAGCATAGGAATTAGTTTTAGGAGCAACTCAGCTGAACACGAACTCATTATGCGTCAAGTGAACTTCAACGGAGGCTAAGTACATACCTAGGTACCAAATTACAGCTTCCTACGATAAATAGCATTGTAAATAGTCTTAGGAGCAACTCAGCACGATAGGAGGCTGCATGCCAAATGTCCGCTTCAAACTACTAATATGATAGAAATTCCCTTTTGGAGCCACTCGACGTATCTTCAAGTATGAGTCCTAAGAAGGGAACATACCACATTGCAGCTTCGTACGATAAATAGCATAGAAATTAGCTTCAGGAGCCACTCAGCTGATCTCGACCTCATTATACTTCAAATGTACATAGGAGGCTACATACTAATTTACATCTTCGTACGATAAATAGCATAGAAATTCCCCAGTTTTAGGAGAAACTCAGCTGATCTGCACCCCGTGCACCTTCAAGATTACGTCCTAAGGAGGCTAAATGCCAAATTTTAGCTTCATACGATTAATATGGTAGAAATTAGATTTTGTAGCCACTCAGCTGATCCCGAACCTATGCATCTTCAAGTATAAGTTCTAAAGGGGTACATATCAAATCGCAGCTTCGTGCGATAAATTGCATAGAAATCAGCTTCATTATCCACTCAGCTGATCTCGACCTCATTCTGCTTCAAGTGTACGTAGGAGGCTACATGTACCAATTTACAGCTTCGTACAATAAATAGCATAGAAATTCCCTTTTGGAGCCACTCAGCTGATCCCGGACGTATCTTCAAGTATGAGTCCTAAGAAGGGAACATACCAAATTGCAGCTTCGTACGATAAATAGCATAGGAATCAGTTTTAGGAACAACTCAGCTGATCTGTACCCTGTTCACCTTCAATTGTACTTCTAAGGAGGCTACATACGAAATTACAGCTTCACACGATGAATAGCATAGAAATTAGCTTTAGGAACCACTAAGCTGTTCACGACCTCATTATGAGTCAAGTGTAACTTCTAATGAGGGTACTGTGGTGAATTAACCACCCAGTTTCACCAGCCCTTTTCAGGGCTACCAAATTTAAATTCTCAAGGTAGAATTACACACTTAAGACGTCGGGTTAAGCCCACGCGAAACAAAGTATTTTGCCCGAGAGTTTTCACAAAAAACTCTCTCACGGACGAAATATCCACACGAAATCAACAAGCCAAACACCCACTGCGGGAGAGAGGCTCGACAAGACAACACAAAAAAGTTGCCTTGAGAACAACAGCCCAAGGAAACGATCAATTGACCTCTACGGATCTCAAGGGCGAGGCTAACAAACCAACTCGACAATCTTATGCACAGATTGTGAGAGAAACTATGCGAGCCAATAAAGAAACACCTGGTGAACTAAAGAAATTAAGCGGACCAACCAGGAGACAGCCCGGATGAGCCGAGAATTTGAGAAACTAATTTGCATACTAACCATAAAGTGGCCACCCGATCGGAGGCGGCCACCCCCCTATAAATACCACGCACGGAGCCCAGCGTGCTCATTCGAATCTCAACCCTCAAGCTGATGTCATCTCTCTCTACAGACGAAGTGACTACACGCATCGAGCCAGATTTTCTACCTTCCCATTCTCATCGACTTCTTGGTAGCTTCGAGTGCGGGCTCCTCCACTCACTACCCAACGAAGCTTTCTTCAATCAGGTCATCGCCCTGTGCAAGCTAAGATTTCTATCTTCCTTGCACGCCCGCTGGGGTGACTTAGCCGTGCCACCCGGACCTCGCAGCCCTAAGCTCTTGGTCGCCCGCTGGGACACGCCGGTTAATCGCACTTCTCATACGATCCGATTAACTGTCCAAGGAAGTCCTTCTAAGGACTCGGAGAGGACCCTAACATCGATCTGGGAGAGAGATCTGTTAAGCGAGTCCCTCCTCTTCAAAAACCCTTTTTCAGAGCCAAAAAGGTATTTCCGAACAAATTTCATATTTCGTTCGTAGGATGGAGAGAGGCCCCTCTTTCCTCGGAGGAGCCGGGGCGGAGGATCTCGGAGCGGGCGGCAAATGCTCCGAGACACGCGATCCACCCGCATTCCAACGACGATCCACAGCTAGTTTCAGTGATGGGATCGACGCGTTGCCTACCAACTCTGCGACAGACTTGGTGATTACGCATTCACCTGTAGGACAGGTCGAGGATACTTTCCAGACCCTTTCGGAAAGTAATCCATATGATTCTACCTTCAAGCATGAATATCCTCGATATTCAACGCACGGTTACTCTGCCGACACGAGTGCATTGTACACTCCCGTCATGCATAAATCACACGATCGAAACGGTACTTTTCAGTACTCTGATCAAGCCAACTCGGCTCCGCAGAAAAATATCTGCCTAAAACCGATTATTACATGGGAAAACAATACCCAGCTCGACAACCCCAAGAGGCTCGAGCCGAGCCTAGCGCTCCTCACGGCCCGACAATGAACGAGCCTTATATCAATCAACCCCGTTGACCTTGACAATGCTGCTTATTTCCCGTCCGGAAACCACCTAGGGTTTAACCCTCATAATCAAGGCATGGGTACTTTTCATAACACCCCACTTGGTCTACCTACACCAAGTAAAACGTACATAAATCCACTACAGGTACCAAATTACAGTTTCGCACGACAAATTTGGTAGAAATTCGCTTTTGGAGACACTCAGCTGATCACGGCCTCATTATGCGTCAATTGTAACTTCTTAGGAGGGAACATACCAAATTGCAGCTTCTTACGATAAATAGCATAGAAATTAGTTTTGATTTTTTTTGAAGCAACTGAGCTGAACCTGCGTACCTTCAAGATTGCGTCCCAATTTCAGCTTCATACGAATATGGAGGCCAGGTTACGGATTGGTTGTATTTGAAAACCATATAAAACTTTCGTTACCTACACTTTTTCAAATGTACCTACTCAAATTCCATTAATTTTTTTCCCCAAAAAATTTTAAAAAATGTAAAAAGCAAATAATAGAAAATCAATTTTAATTTGCAGAATATTATTTCGAACAAGTTTTTTTGACAAAAAAATTGGTAGGTATTTATTTTAATTGACTTTATGTCGATTCAATTAATTAGGTTTTCCACACCTCTTTCTGGTTGACTGCAGGTTTAAAGTTTAAAATTCCAGTTTTTTTGGGGGTTTTCCCACTATTTTCCCGACTTTTCTAATTTTTTTTCCTAAAACGTTAAGCTCGTCCTCCCGAATAATAATCCGGGTTAACTGCAGGTTTTCCACACCTCTTTCTGGTTGACTTCATGTTTCGAAGTTTGACTGGCAAATTAGGAACCTCCAATTAATTATTTAAATTAGTACAAAATTCAACTTATTAATCAATTTATTTTGTATTAATTTTAATTTAATTATATATTATACATTACTTTTCACTCAAAGTCCTCAATTTTTAAAACAATGTTACACAATATGGTAGGTACGAAAATGCTACCCAGTTTCAAGGGTAATGTAACCAAGGAATGTATCACCAATCATTAAGGTAACAGCACAATCTCGTTAAAACATATCCAGGTAGTAGCAGTTCAATTTCGGAACGCAGAATAGTTAGTAGCAGTTCAATTACGGAACGCAAAATAGTTAGTAACAGCTCAATTACGGAACGCGGAATGCCCGTAGCAGCTCCTCCCGGAACGCCCCGACCAGCGGAACTTTGCAGAAGTGCGTTAGATCCCGGAGGTGAAACACCAAGAGAGTGCAGGACGTGCGTGCGGTCACAACATCACCACCCCACAACGAGGAGGGCCCCTCTAAGTTCAGTTTTCCCGGTTAACAACAACAACCGAAGTTAACAACTTCTAAACGAAATAAAAAAGCCCCCCCGGACGCGAAATCCGCGACTAACAACCCGCGTTTTTGGCCCATCGCCCGAGAGTTAGACCTTTACTTCGAAGATTAAAACTCCGAAATCGGCGTTTTATTTTCGAAGTTCAAACATATAAAAAGCTCGGAAGGAAGTTACGGGGTAAACCAACTTCAAAACTGAACCGTTGTTGAACAACATGGTGGTCGTCGACATCCAGGCTGAGGGTGAGAAGGTGCCGGCGGCAGGGAGCACGCCCGCCGAGAAACAGGGCGAAATCAAGGGACAGACCAACAAGCCCTATCTCGGTGAGTATCTCATCAATTCCATCATTTTCATTGTGGTTAGTTTACCTAATCATCAGGCGGCTTATTACTTATGTACTTCTACTATTTATGTACTTATGTACTTCTACTTATAAATGTATTACTTACGTACTGCTGGTATTTTTGTCCACGTTGCTGTTACATACCTCCTATAACTTCAATTTTAGTCTTTGTTCAATATAACTTAAATAATGTTTTCTCAGTATACCCAAAGATCTTGTTTAAGTAGATAGGTAGGTAGATTCAGATTAGAACGTATTTTTATTTCAGAAAATCAATCACAATAACAGTACAGTGCTCGAAAATTTATGTATGTGAACAAAAAAATAAATATATATCAATAAGTAAAGCAAATATAACTAAAATTGTAAAATTGTTCTGAAATCCCAAATAGGCAGGTGCCTGTGTGTGGGTATTTTTAATGGGGTAACATTTTTCGCAGAGTAGTTGGATACATTCTATTTTTTAGTATTATTATATGTATATATATAGGTATAAAAAGCAGCTAGAGGTAGGTATTATAGTATTTCGAAAACATTCAACATCGTAATTATATACCATAGTAGTACTACATTGAGCCTAATGAAATACATACAGGGCTATATTTAGGTCAGTCGTGCATTAAATTCCTTGCTTTTAGTTTTTTAATTTGTCCAATCTTGTATGAGTTGGTAGATCTAGGTAGGTAGATCATAAAGCTCTATGACGAGGACATGAAATAAGCAATGCAGTTTTCCAAGGCCTGAAGATGAAATATAAATATTTCGAAACGTCGGCCTAGAATATAGACTTTTCATTGACCCACCCTCCAGAAACCCAAAACATCTTACATTTAACTCAGTGGTCGAGATAACTCAGCCTGATCTTACGTACTTCAACATGAGGTATGTAAGATCTTACTATTTTTAGCGAAGGAAATGAACTGTGATAATGATGTAATAAATATCAGATTATAGGGTTAATCATGGTTGTACGGATCATCATGCAGCATGATGAATGGATTGACCAATTGCTGTCATTTCACAGACTAGTGATGGTGCCGATCTGATCCATATTACTTATTGGCTTTTTAAAATATCGTATAGATCCATAAAAATATGCCGTATATATGCCATGATGATGATGGTAATGATGAAAGGCAGGTGTTAATCACGATTCTTCCCTATAATCAAGTGGATATCCAAATTGGTTGAGGCCAAATGACTTTAGGTACTTATATTTTTACCTATTTACACTAATCCATCATAATTTATTTTATTCCCAAACCAATGTCATCATTATCAGTCCATTTATCACTAAAATACCAATTTATACCTAAAAAGACACATTTGCTGCACTACCTATGCACCTACCTACTGATCTTGCTTTACTATTATATCTCCTACCACTGATTTTTTCATCATGCCCTCTAGAAATCCATTATTGATCCTCATACTGATAATGATGAAGAACAATCATCGCCACTTTGTTATTCCTATCATGGCCATTATTTTTAAACAATCTCCTGTGCACTATTATAGTATTTAATATCCCCTGAAACAATCATTTCGCTATCACTAGGTACTTCCTTATAATTCTATTTGTCATCGTAGTACGTAGTTTATCATGCGTTGCCTAGTTACCGTCTGACGAATAATGAATCATTATTCACTTTCACTATTCATTATTCACAATGAATCATTAATATCACTCGACCTGCATTGGCTTATTTTGTCACAATATTACCTGGTACCATACCTACATAATAATACTTAATTCTTAATTAAATTGCAATTTTGGCTTTCTTGTACTTTTACAAAGTATCCCTTAAAATATATAATTTTAATGAAATTAATCCGTTGACTATAAAACGCGATAAAGGTAGTTTTATTGCACCTACTTAAGTATGTAATTGTATAAGCTCTCTTGTGATAAGCTGGCTTGTTTATCCACTATTTTCAATGTTTCATTATTGCACTAAAAAACTCGTAACTACACCATTCCCATATTATAATACCTTCAAAAATGATAATTTCATGACTGGTTACGGAATTTTTATAATTTGTTGCACGATAGAAATACAAGAATTCTTGTGAAATCAATGGGAATTTCAAGGGTTTTTTTCATAGGTTTCTCGCTAGTTTTATCTGTTTGATCGCCACATGGCTGCCGGCTGGTTCAATGAGCTCGTGCGGTGTTGGGTTTCGACGCGGATAACCTTGACAACAAACTCGTCACTGCTGCAGCCGCCCCGGCCCCCTATAGGGTCCCCCCCTACTAGCGAACCTCCCTACTACGTACTGTCTACGTAAAATTCATCGCCATTTCGTCAAATTTTTTTGTATACTTTATTTTCGTGAACAACATAATACAAAATACAGAACACAGAATTCCTCAAACAAAAATCCCACAAGACAAGAGTCTGTGTGGGCACTTCCAATTATTAGAACTACAAATGTAATGGCAGTTCACGACATAAAGTAAAAGTACAATCAGTAAATAAACTATTCATAATACTTTGAAACTTGAATACGATGTAATATATCGTTCATTTATCGGTAACAATCCAATTCTCAATTAATTTAAATTTATTAACAATGAGAGGTTCATCAAAAATTTCATCTGGAATTATATTTAATAATTTCGGACCAATATGACTTATGTGATTTTGGCTGACTTGTAGCGATTTATATGGAACATGATATCTAGTTGGATGTCTCGTAGCATGGCTAATGGGTTCAATACTCAGTAAGTTGATTCTCTTCAGAAAAAATTTTGCAGTTTGGAAATTGAAAAGTTGGTTGAAAGTTCGAATTTCATCAGATAAAGGGTTCAGGCGAGAGATTTTAAATATCAAATTTTGAGCAGATTTAACTGCCTGCAAGTGGCTCTGCAATGCTGAGCCCCATGCAGTTCCAGCATAAGACCACTGAGAACGAATGAGAGCCAAATACACGATTCTAATAAATTTTTTGAGCAAATATTCCTAAGACGATAGAAAATATAGGATGTGTTTCTAATTTTCTTAGGTAAATGTGATTGGTCCACTTTAGGTATTCGTCAATATACAGTCTATATACAGTCAATATACGTTAATCCAAAATTGAAATTTGAGTGGAGTTAGCGTATACATCGGATGATCATGGAAATGTCTGAATGTCTAGCAGGACGCTTCTTAATTACAAGGCATTACATTTTTGAATGTTCTTTTTTTATAACCCGTAAACTTTAATAAGTTGGGTTTGTTGAGGGTAGAGAAATTTTATAGGCTTCTCTGATAATGTGGTTTAATGCATATGCTAAGCGCTTTCGCCGATATATGGCCTCTTCAGAGCTTTTTATTGATTGATGAAATTTATTATGTTTATGTATAAATTTTTGGGTTTCTCCTTGAACACCCCAGTCATGACCAGTTATATTTGGAGATGTTACTTGAGTCAATTATGTTGAAATCGAGGGAAATGTGAAATTTGTGTGGAGAGACACACATAGTCTGATAGTTGAACCTCTTGGTCTTGACCTTTTATGTTTGGTGTTGTTTACTGGGTTCAATTTGTACTTAAATTGAGAAATATTCAAATTTTGTGGGGATATGCACATTGTCTGAACTGATGAAACTTTGATTTAATTTGCTCAATTTCTCAATTTGAGTACAAATTTAACCTAGTAAACAACACCAAACATACGAGTAGAAGGTCAAGACCAAGAAGTTCAACTATCAGATTATGTGTCTCTCCACACAAATTTCACATTTCCCTCAATTTCAACATAATTGACTCAAGTAACATCTCCAAATATATAACTGGTCATAACTGGGTGTTCAAGGAGAAACCCAAAAATTTATACTTAAACATACTTAATAAATTTCATCAATCAATAAAAAGCTCTGAGGAGGCCATATATCGGCGAAAGAATATGCATTAAACCACATTATCAGAGAAGCCTATAAAATTTCTCTACCCTCAACAAACCCTACCTACTAAGGACAAGGCAGCAATCCATAACCAATATGTAAACTTTATTGGAGTAATATTCTGCTTAAAAAAATTGAATTAGCAACTTTTCAACAATTTTTGCCATTTTGGTGCTTTTTTAAGCTCATTTTTTGGTTTCAAGTGCTCATAATGTGCTCTCTAACGAACTCATCCTTTCTTTTGGATTTTTTTTTTTCGAAAGAACGGATTTCTTATATCAATAGATAGATAGATAGATAGTTTTATTTGCCATCACACAAAAGTGCATAACAATAGTCCAAAACAAACAAGCCAAATAACAAATAAAGATGCATAACTCCCAAATGATCAAATTAACGCACATTAATATATGCAGCCATACAATTTTATGGACGAACTATATTTAAACAGTCATAAAAAAATATAATAAAATAAATAAGAAGAATACTAAAATGTCGGCTGCAGACCAAATATGTGGTCCGTAACCACCCAACGTCCCGGCCCAAGCCCGGACCCGACCCACCATGGCGGCCTCCCGAGGGTGCACACCCATTTCTGGATATGCACCCCTAGACACGATCATAACAATCGCTCCACCGGAAAGCAAAACACCAGGCGAGACCGCCCCCAGGCCGACCGAGAGCCCCAAGGCAAATCACAGAAAGCTAACAATCATACAGCAAACATTCTATTGATTACAAACATACTAAACATGCATTCATAAAATTCAACAATGAAAACTATCATTCATTAAATCACCAAACAATAATAATAAAATATATATAAGTATAAAACTAAACTATTTGAAATTGAACAGCAATGCTTCTAATCTTATCACAGTTCATCTCAAAGCTAGCTCGAGTACTCTTGAAAAAATTCCTCGGCTGCTGACATAAGATTTGCTGACATTTAGTTGGAAACTACGTTAAATTTCCTATAACCATGATATAAAATGAAGTTTTTTTAGTTAGTTTCAATAGGCCGAAAAAGAACAAAGAACAAAATTAAAAAATTGTTTGAAATTTTCGTTTTCTCTTCAGTTTTTCTACTACTCGTCTGGGGGTCTTTCGGCGGGCGCTCTTCGAAAAACGTCCTCAAACTGTCAGCCTTTGAGCGGTCTAGTCAATTTTACTTTTACTTTGAAAATTGGGTGGAGAAAAGTATGTTTGTACGAGTATGTTGAAAAACATTTTTTTTTTTTCTAAGGAATCGAGGGTTTTCGTGAAAAATGACCCTCTAAGAAAATTCGAGGTTGGGGCTGGTTCCTATGTATTTTTTCAAGCTGAATCGAATGGTAACACTTGCAGATTTCCCCAACTGTTATAAGTGTCCTATTTGTAGGAACTCTGGCTTAAAAGATTTAAAAATAATCATAGAAAGAAAAGTCGCGGCTTTTTGCAGGAAATCCCAAAGGGATTGAGAGAAGGAATAGTGTCAGAAAACATATATCAAACGACCTAACTCCTCATTTTTCCTATTTTTGAAAAATTCACTTCCTAAGGTAGAGGTTTAAGCGAAAATTTTGGGGATTATTAAGGTAAAGATTTTACGGTATAATTGGTGGAGGATTCATACTTGAGAAATTGTTGAACCACGTAATTATTGTCCATACCTGTGCCGTAACTCATGAAGAGTAGAACGATCCCAGTAGCTCGGACGATTCCTGCAATACTAATGAGCAGGTAGTTCATCGTTAGCGTCTTGGGTGAAATGAGTTGTTGACAGCGTTGGACCGCGGAACTTGCCTATATTTACTAAAAGGATTGATTTAGGAAATTTTTATTTTATTTTTTGAGGTGCGAGCATCCAGATCACCTAGCCTACATATCATTCTGATTTATCCGTCCAACTAATCAACAATGGACCTTTTCCGTTATTGTTCCTCCACTCTGATACTAATCCACACGTCCAACTAATCAGAATTTTTACTAAGGGAAACTCCTTGATGTTATGTATTTTTTTTGAGATGCGAGCGTCTTTTCCCAGTACAATCACGTTAGCCATGTATGCCGACGACCAATCCATACTTTCGCGGGCTCGCTGCGGCCGAATTGCATCAAAACGACTTCAACAACATTTGACAGCAGTTGAGGATTGAAATAAAAAGTTCTAGTCATGTAGCATGATCGTATGAGCGAATTTTCGTAAATCATCGTATTGTTTTGAAATTTGTGCTGTTTGGGTGCAAGGAAATTGTGAACTATCAATTTTATGGCAAAAAGTATTCTAAATAATAATCTGCTATTCGAAAACAGGTTTCGGATTTTTAGCTTTTTTGCAGTTTTTATAGATTTTCTAGCAAATTTTAATGGAATTTAAGCACATTTATCGGCTTTATTTTGTACATAAATTTTTGAATGTTCTGTTTTATAGTTAACTAACTTTATTTGAGCAAATTCTGCGAAAAATAGAATTTTAACGATTTTTAGCCATTTTTAACCATTTTTAGTGATTGACCATCAGCACATTTTTTGAAATGTGACCAATTTAATGTGCTCAAAAAGTGTTGTCCAACGAACTCAAGAACGGAATTTTTATCTCAATCCTAAGGAGATATATTGTCTGGAATGACATATATATATATATATATATATATATATATATATATATATATATATATATATATATATATATATATATATATATACATATATATATATATATATATATATATGAAAAAGTGTTAAACTCTAGGATTTGTTTCAGAATGCCTCAAAACGGATTCCAATGTAGAAATTTTTCAAAAATTTTGATTTCTACATTTTTTGAGCCGTTGCAATAGCTTTATTTTCTACAAAAATTTGCCAAAAGTAGAGAACTGCCATGAATACACAAATGTCGGGCACTATCACATTCACCTACAAGAATGATTATCTAGTGAATCCTGTCATGTTTTAAAATTCTGTCGTAGCTCAAAAAAGTACATGTGACCTAAATGTCTTGGCATCCGGTTCGATCAAAAGTGAATCTCTGGAGAACCCGTATTAATTTTTTGAAGCCACACATCGGTACAAAATCTCCACTTACTTTGTGTAACAGAAGACTGATAACTAATCTCGTTTAGCCATTTTTAGTGATTTTTCGAGTACATATTTTGAAATGTGACCAATTTAATGTGCTCAAAAACTGCTGGCCAACGAACTCATCCTCTCATTCGGAAAGCTTGATGATTTTTTCTCTCAATCCTAAGGAGAGTTACCATCTGGAATGACACATAAATATATTATATATATGTATAATATACTATATATATAAATATATTATATATATAATGTATTATATATATAAATATATATATGTATATTTATCGTACATAAATGTATAAATACGTATGTATATATATTTGACAAAGGCAAAAGCCGAAATATAATAACTGTGTTTCCTTGTAATTTATCTATATATATATGTTCTATTTTTCTCCGCACATCTGTGCCAAAGTATATGTATAAGTATATATATATATATATATATATAAAAGCGTTAAACTCTAGGATACGTTTCAGAATGCCTCAAAACGAATTTCAAAGAAGAAGTTTTTTAAGAATTTTGATTTTAAAAATTTCCGAGCCATTAAAATAGTTCATTTTCTACGAAAATTAGGTAAAATTTTCTAAAATTCGCTAAAATGGGGGACAGGACTAAAGTTCACACCCGAGCCGGGTGCGTTTGAGCGGATTCGAACTGGGAGGCGGACGATGCGGGAAAGGCGAACTCGGCGGCCGGTCAACCGCGGCGTGATCAATATGTTACCATGGCGACTCTATGCAGGGGGGGGGGGGGGGGGGGGGGGGGGGGGGGGGGGGGGGGTACTTAATAACACACAAAGGTTGCCAGTAGGAAGGTTTCCCCGAGCCTACGCTCTGTGCGTATTACTACTCTCTGTAAATGTATCTACCAACTCTCTGTGTGAAAGGTTCCTTTTACGTCGGCCTCTTAGATCATTTTGTAAGGAATGCTACATCTATAGCAAAATGTATGTTTCCTAATCAAAGCTCAATACCGATAGGACTGATTAAAATAAGTTTTGACTTAGGGCCAGTTTCACCAATCTGAGCTAACGTCCCGTCAACTTAACCAAACGATAACGGGAGACCGGAGATTAAGAGCGGCGTTAAGGAATTTGAGAGGCGCCTCTCTAAAGCGATAGGGAGATAGAGATGAGAAGAAAGTACTACTGCGCATGTGCGGGGAGATGAGGCACCTCATCTCCAATATGACAACTTTATTTCACCCAAACATAAGACGCTTTATCCCAAACCAACCTATCTCATCTCTTCCTCCCTATCGCAAAGTAACCTTACACATCGATAACAGTGATATTCATTTTTTGTTGTTATTCATGATTCATGAAAATTATATTTATTTACTTGTTCATCAATTTTCAAAATCTGCCATTGCGAAACGTTTTCATGAATAAGAAAAGAACTAGGAAACTTAAAATGCTGGAAACTGAACACACGGGATAGGCGGAAAAATCCCCGAGGTGGTTCAGCGTTACTTGAAGATAAGTAGCGTCACTCTAAGATGAAATGCTAATTCGAACTTCTTGGCTTTATCAGATTACCAGCCGCTGTGGCTCGCCGCAGATGATAAAATCCCCAATAACCTTATCCCAATTGACTTACCGTTTAGGAACTCTCTTAAGCTTTGACTTAGGGTCAGTTTCACCAATCCGAGCTAACGTCCCGTCAACTTAACCAAACGGTAACGGGAAACCAAGATTGCTGCAGTTAATAAGACGTTTTTAAAATTAATTTGTGATAATCTATCTTTACAAATAGAAAATGCTCGGCTCAACCCGCCAAAATCGTTTTGTTATCGTTGAATTTGTTATCGAAAGTCCTATACGCCTGAAACCCACAATGATGATATCTAATGAAATGAATTGTCGAAGTGAAGCATTTAAAATGAGGCAAGAAGCGAACACGGTTTTTGAATAAAATGGTAATTTTAAGGCTGAAAGGGGTGAGTTGCGAAATTTCTATATAGCCACGCTTTCTCTGTGGTATTCAAAGAGCACGCTGTAAAAAACAGCATCAAAATCGGTTCATAATTGTTGCTGAGCGTACAACAAATAATCATAATTTGATTTTTATAGATATATTCATGGGAAAAAAGACGATTAAACTATTCTCTCTTGTGCAAAAATTTGCAGTTTTTTTTTTTTCCTGATCGATTACAATGGTTGAAAGTACCGAAATGGGATACAAATTTATCTCAGAATCTTCTTGCTGTGTGCCGAGACACACTAGAGATAACACATAATTTTTCGTCAGTTCAGATCCGTTTTTCAAAATGATATAGCGATAACAGTAATAAATCAATTGAGCGATATAATCGTCCGCGCACTGATAAACCAACCGAAGGAGAATGATGATGGTTGGAAAAACGGTTTAACAACGTGATAAAACGTGATTTGATCCGGTGTTAGTAGCCAAATTTTAATAGCTGGAGATTATCACGAGTTGCGAGGAACAGCAGATAACCAATAACTGTTGAATGGGCAAAATGTTCGTGTTACAACACTTGTCATAACACAGGCCAAACGATCGTGTGTGCGAATTTTGGTAAATTATGGTATATTTATTTAGATATTGTTGGGATTCGGCTCAGAAGAAGAAAATAAATACTTCTTTGTAATCGCTTGTATTTCCTTTACGTTTCGGTCAACACTGTGACCATCATCAGACGTTTAAAGCTATGCCCTCTATGAAAGCAGCGTCAGAAGAAGAAGAAAGAGTTTTTATTGTAGTAACAAATAAAATGCATTACAATCGTTAATAAACTTACATCTAAGAAGTACAAAAACAAATATATATAAACTTAAAAAATAATGATAATAACATTTATACGGTTTTAGAGCTTAAATCGCCAAATTTTATTTAAAAAAACTCTTCAATAGAAAACATGCCTTTCTTTTAGCGAATTTTCTTAGAAAATAAAGCTATTGCAATGGCTCCAAAAATTTTAAAATAAAAATTTTCTTCATCGAAATCTGTTTTGAGGCATTCTGAAATGATTCCTGGATTTTAACGCTTTTATATATATATATATATATATATATATATATATATATATATATATATATATATATATATTTTTGATGAAAAATGAAAACACTCGCGTGTAATATTATTTTGAGGTATTACAGAAGGTTGGAAAAAGATAGGAAACACTTGAATAAACTTACAAAATTGAGAGAATATTTCGCTGTGTCAGCGCCGTCAGCTCTAGTCTAGACTAGACTAGAGCTGACGACGCTGACACAGCGAAATATTCTCTCAATTTTGTAAGTTTATTTAAGTGTTTCCTATCTTTTTCCAACCTTCTGTAATACCTCAAAATAATATATATACTTATATATATGTATGTGTCATTCCAGACGATAACTCTCGATAGAATTGAGATAAAAACTTCGTTCTTTCGTCAAAAAATCAAGCATTTCAAAAGAAAGGATGAGTTCGTTAGACAACACTTTTTGAGCACATTAAATTGGTCAAATTTCAAAAAATGTACTAAAAAAAAGGCAAAAAACCGCTAAAAATTAACAAATTTCTATTTTTTAGCAGAATGCTACTCAAAAAAAATTAATCGAACATGAACTAGGACATTTAAAAATTTAAGCACAAAATTGTATTGAAAAATGTACTTAAATTTCATTAAAATAAGCTAAAAATCGATAGGAACACTTGAAAAAATTGTAAAAATCCACAAAATCGTTTGTTCATTGGAATATTACTGACAAAACGTTAGTTTGCTATAAAATGTATAATAAAATTTTTATTTGTCCCCAAAGTGCTCAAATTTCAACAGAATTTAACATGTAATGTAATGTAATACGACCATTTATGAAAATTCGCTCATACGATCATGCTGCATGACTGGAACTTTTTTATTTAAACTAACAGTGATACTTTTTTGTACGCTTTCATTGGCAGTTCCTTAATTACAGATGGTAAACAATTATAAAGCTTTATGCGCCAGTAGTTGACACTGTTTTGACTGGTTTTCAGCCGATTGAAGCTAGTCGCAAGATTGGCATTTCCGCGAGTAAAATGTGATTAGACATCAAAATTCTTGTTAAACTTTTGTGTTTTTTTTTTTACATGTAGTAAGCACTGCAGGATAAAAATAGAAGGCAAGGTCAATATGCCAAGCGATACATAGTGTTCCCAACATGCGTCCCTATATCCTACTTATTACTAAGAATCAATTAGCAAGAATCCTAATTGCTCTCCTCTACAGTGACCCACTGTGGTATTGTACCAGTAAAGCGTAGGAGATAAGGCTATGGTAGCATCGATAATAGCAAGTTTTCAGAACCCTACTTGAAACGCTTAATTTGAGGGAACGGAGTAAAAACACGTTTGAACGTAGTTTAATGGCTAGTGTCTCGCAGTGGTCTCCCCAGTTAAGTTTTGGATCTATCTGAACGTCTAAAAACCTAAAAGACTGGGTTTGTATAATTATGAGAAAGAAAGAAAGAAAGGAACAAATAGCAGTGGGGCAAACAATCATATGAATTCTGTGAGGAGTCTCTCTTTACACATTGTAGGTTGCAATAATAGGGTGACCCCCTACTCGAAAAGTCAGGGAAAATCTGGAATTGTCAGGGAATTCTTTGCGTCAGGAAAAAGTCAGGAAATTTGGCAAAAACAACGAAATATCAGGGAATTTTCTCAATGAAAACTTTGTGTGATAATTTGCTGCGTTTTTAGGCATATTCTAACTCCTAAACGATCAAACTTCGACAGCGTACCCTTATCATACTACATATAATTTCATAGGTGGGTTAAACGAATGACAAAAATATTATCAAGACTGGTGGTTAAACTGTTTAAAGAGTTACAACGCTTCACGCAAATACATTGTGACATAGATTATGTCTTTGGCTCCCCTGGTTACTACATCACCTAGTAGTAAACCATATGTGAGAAAGTTCCAGTCATGCCGCATGATCGCATGAGCGAATTTTTGTAGATTATAATAATATATATAAAATATATTTACATCATGTTACATTGTTTTGAGATTTGAGCACTTTGAGGGCAATTAATTGTTAACCACCAACTTATTTATGGCAAATAAAGTCGTTCTAAATAATATTCTACGACCAAAACAGATAGGTACAAGTAAGATTTTTAGTTATTTTTCAGTTTTTAAATACATTTTTTTAGCGAATATTAATGAAATCCAAGGACATATTTCAGTACAATTTCGTGCATACGTTTTTGAATGTTCTAATTCATAGTTGATAAACTTTAGTTGAGTAATATTCCGCTTAAATATATAAATTCATCGATTTTTAACCGTTTTTGCCATTTTTGGTCTTTTAAGCTTCTTTTTCGAAATTTGATCTATTTAAAGTGCTCAAAATGTGCTGTCCAACGAATTAATCCTTTCTTGTGAAATACTTAATTTTTTGGTAAAAGAACAGAATTAGAGACTTTGTTATATTTTGTCAGGGAAATCTGAAGTTCGGTCAGGGAAAAGGGGGTGGGGCATCCTGAATAATAATATTATGCAAAAAATTAAATGAAAAAATACACATATTGAACAGATATAATATTACAACACTGCGCTACACTACTCTACACTTTACTTTGTAATTTTCAGAATTTTGAAAAACAACACATAAACGTCCTTCAAGGAGGTTGCAATGTAACCAATTACCGTCACATTCCCTGAAATTTTTATACAAATCGGATGAAAACTGTGGAAATCGAGCTCGGTACAAGGATTACACATCATCAGTTACTAATGATGACAATCATGCTGAAATTGATACCAACTCATATACATGCAAAAGGTCGGTAGAATGCCAGACACCAATGTGTGTATATGAGTTTTCGTGCAACGAATTCCCTGCATTTTATGTAGGAAAAGTCGAGACACAACTTAACCTGCGTGTCATCAACCATATATCATCGATGGTTAGAAGAACGGAAAATCTGCCTGTGAGCCGTCATGCCGCCACGCATGATGCAACATTTAACGATTGTTTTGGCATAAAAGTTTTAAAAAAGAAGAGGACAGACGAATATAAATTAATACTTCGTCAATCGGAAAAGGCACATTCGAACGTTTTGGGCGCGTACGATCCTAGAGGATTAAACATCAGGCGTTAGCCGGGTAACCATCTTCTCCATGGCAAACGTCACTCTGCATATCAACGTCGAAATTCCCACAAAGAATTATTGTAGTTCTTCATATTTTGGAAAAGGCAAATAAGCCGAAATATAAAAAATAGTTTGTGGTGTAACTTATTGTTTTTTTTCTAAAATTTGTGTTAATTATATATAATCAGAGGATCAGAGGAAACTATCAGAGGATGTTGAGTGAGGGTCGATCAATGAAAACTCTTCTAATTCGCAGTTGTTTCGAGAATAGGTAGGTATATTTCCTCATCATCAAGGCCTATTGATAAAAGACATGGTTTCACTCAAAACTCCAGAACTTGGAGTTTCGATAAAAAAGCTAAAACTTCAAAGTCTTTTTGAAATTGCAGAATATCTTTAAACCCGTGCTTTTTGTCATAAAGTTGGTAGTTGACAAGGTCTTTACACTCAAGTGCCCAAATCGCAAAACAATTGATCACAATATAGTACGATAATTTACGAAAATTCGCTGATACAATCATGCTTTCGTCATTACGATCAATTTTTATAAATATTTGATTCACCTATGTGTAATAATTTGCAAGGGTTGCTATTCGTTTTATTGTGCGAACCTAGGAAGAGGTTAGTCGGGGCCTCGTGGGTTTTTGGCTGCCACGCCGGCCATATCAAGAATAGAACCGTCTAAATTCGTCTCGTGTTGGCTACCAGAGTTCAGTAGCACCCCTTCCTTCGAAAAACCGTCTTCTTTCATGTTTGCATTCAGCAGAAAATTAAAAAAAAAAAAAAAATTTCCGTTATTTATTTATTGCAATTGAAACATAGACACTTCATCTAGCAATATTTCATTTAATGATAAGCTTTTTTGATTTTTTTGATTTAGCAGAAAATCAAAAAAATTGCCTTGCTTTTCTGAGTAAACCACTCGTGTGAGCATGAGGGGTTAGTTTCCGAAACCTAATTTTTTGTTGATTAAAAAATGGGGTTTCGATGCTATTGTTGTCTAGATCAGCGGTTCCCAACCTCGGGTACACGCGTACCCCTTAAGGGTGCATTAGTTGCCATATACAGATGCATTTGTGCGCACAAATATATGGCGCCCGTGTGACTCATCACCAAACACTGAACTAACTACCACCTCACTACTACAGCAGTCAGTTTGCTGAATCCCCTTGCTTTGGTCAGCTATGTCGTTTTTTTTTGTTGAAGATGCTGAGTGTATCAGTTTGAGTAACTTTTTTTACACCACTACAGTGTGATAGTCATATAACTGGGGATAACTGGGGTCTATTTCATAAAGCAAGCCGACTTTATGTTTATGTTTTATGTTTTAAAAAATGAGTGTGCAATCGTTTCATAAAGGTACAAGTGCAGGTTTTTAATGCACTTGAAAATTAGCAAGTACACAGGCGAATTTGGACAAGTTACAAGTGTTTCCTCATCATTTTGAACAACTCACTGTTTTACAGTTGGAAAAAATGGCAGATTTTTAACCTAAATACGTCCATTCATCAGTAAACTTGTCATTTTCCAGCATTGTGAGTTGACAATTTTTCGGTGTTTAATATGTGGGAATCATCTGCTGGAGAATACTGACAAGAAAGAGCATTCAGCGTAGAAGATGCCAAAGATTTTTTCGGCCACGAATAATCGCTCATTTCGTGGATACCTATTTTGGAGTGCAACGCGATATTTAGGATGTCTTCCGAGACACTTGAAAGATTCAAATGGTGTGCGACCCTGTGCAGTTTTTCCTGATTGGGTATTGAGGGTCTCCCCAATGATGAACCAATGAATCTTGATGAACTGATTAATCATTTCCGCTGAATGTAGGAGAAAAGTCCGATTATGCCAGCCATCAGGATGAGTTGAAATCAAATACACACTTTCTCCACTTTTCAGTTTATAATTTGTCTGTATTCCAATCTGAGGTTAATTTTTTCCGTAACCGACCTGCAGAGCTGAAATTTGGAATGGTGCGCCTTCGGGACACCTAGAATACAAAGTATGAAGGCGCACTGATCAGCTAAAGGACCTGAGAGGTCAATTTCTTTCCTAATCAACTTAAGTGCTGGAAATCGAACATTAGGACACCATGAATTCAATTAGAAGATATTCTATTCTACGTGTTCGTGATAGACTCCGTATTAAATTTCAGCATCTGTCAGTACCACAGGGCGCTAAGAAACGAATGTTGTCTCACATCTCACTCAGCTGATTAGGGTGGTTTCTCACGCTATATTTCTGTTTCACTTGCTTCTTTGTTCAATTAGGAAAATGATTATCCTTACGGCGAAGGTCACTGGTCTGCGTAGTGTCCTTCAGAACTCATGTCCAGTTGGCCCTTTCGTTATAGGGGCTTAGTTTAGTAAAAAGCGGGGGTTTACTTGTTCTTGTTGTCCAGATGGCTTTGCCTTTGGCTAAGTACGGAAGCTTATTGATTTCAGCTGAGGGATTTCTGAGGTTAATTTCTTTCATAATGAATCCACTTTGCTAAAATTTGAAAAGGTGTGTCTTCAGGACATCAAGAATACATGGTTTGGAGGCGCTCTGATCAGCTAAGGGACTTCTGAAGTTAATTTCTTTTCCTAATCAACCTGAGGTGCTGAAATTCGAAATGGAACGGTCACCCAGAATTCAATCACAAGATTCCGTTTCAAGTTTCAGCATCTTTCAGCATCGTAGGGCTAAGGAACGAATGTAGCCTCACATCTCACTCAGCTGATCTGGGTGGTTTCTCACGCTGCACAGTGGGCTAAAATGCGATTCTAGGAGGAACAAATTATTTTATGAGCTATCCTTATAAGAAATTCAGTGCTGATTCCGATTATACCTCTTGTTCCTATACCTAAAACGGTTCCTTAATGCATTTTTTTTTTGGGCAAAAAACCACGATTTTCAACATATTTTCAACTTTTCTCCTACAAATAAGATTCAAAACAATTTTCGTTCCATAAAAAAGTTATAGAGGATAAAATTCTGCGTCAATTTACCACCAGAACTACTTGAACGTGGTTTTCAACGGAAAATGCGTTAATGAACCGTTTTGGCATAGGAACAAGGGGTATATCTCTGTACCAAATTTGAAACAAACGAAAATTCTTTCAAAACAACAGAAAACAAACGATTTGATGGGTTTAAAATTTCTTATAGCGTTTGGGTGGTGCCAACTTCACAGACATATTCAAACTTGCATTCCGGTTACTTGAAAAATCGACCGCTGTGCGCTGGCTGTATTTAAATTTCTCCGCCGTTGGTCAATTAGGAAAATAATTATCCCCATATCACACTCCATAAGAAAACATTGTACTTCTCCTGACTTAGGTACTGGTTATAAGTTATGTCGTGGTTACAACGGAATTTCGTTTTATACGATTCACACAATAATTCGTACAGACGTTAAATGTGTTAGACGTAATTTCTTTGTTTAATTTTATTTTATTATAATAACATTTCCGAATGATTTTAGATTTGGTTTCTTCTCTCTGTTGACAGCTCTAAAAGTAACCGGTACCGTAAAGTGGTTCAACGTCAAGAGTGGTTACGGATTTATCAACAGGTAAGAACAACTTTTCATTAAATCAATTTATCACTCAAACCTGAAATAATTAAAATAACCGGTATTTTAAAAATAACGCCGGATTTGAAAGGGCTGTAAAATTAATTTATTTTAATAAAAAAAGGAAAAAGCGTACCCTTTGATTCTGGAAATCTTGAGATTTAAACATGAAACTTCTGGTGCAAGGCTTCACACTAACATACATTTTTGAATGTTCTTTTTTAAAGGTAATGAACCTTATTTGAACAATATTCTACCAAAAAATATAAATTTAACTATTTTTAGCAGTTTTTAGCCATTTTTAGTGATTTTTTAAAGTAAATTTTTTGAAATTTGGCCAATTTAATGTGCTCAAGAAGTTCTGGTCAACGAACTTGCCCTTTCGTTTGGGAATCTTGATTTTTTGGCGCAAGAATGAAATTTTTATCTCAATCCTAAAGAGAGTTATCGTACATAATGACACATGTATAAATATATATACATATGAAAAGGCGTTAAACTCTAGGATTCGTTTCAGAATGCCTCAAAACGGATTTCAATGAAGAAATTTTTTAAAAGTTTTGATTTAAAAATTTTCCGAGCCATTGCAATAGCAACTGGATCATTTATTGATACGATGAATCCGCTTCTCTGGTTTGGCGGAATGCGGCATGATGATTTTTGGTTTGGTCTCCATCGCGTAGGTATTGTTGTGCAGGTTGCTTTGTTTGAAATCCGTCTCTTCTCTCTGCGACTTACCACCTCCCCCCTCCACCCCTCTTATCTTTTGAATTCTCTCCCCAGACCGATCGATATCCGGACTTTTCCTCCTGTTGTGGGGTTTGGATGGGATGTTGGGGGGATTCACCCTTTCTGGGACGGCAGGATTCGCTAGGTGAGAGCACCTCCCGTCGACTTACATACTTTTGGAAGGGATAAAAACGTCCACCAAGTCGGGTGGGATATAGATGTAACTTCTTCATGTAAATATTATTTTATCAGTGTTTCCTGTGTCAAAACGTTTGCAGTGGTGTCGGAGTTTAAATTTGTTCACTGTGCTAAAACGACACAATGTGAGAGCACCTCCCTTCGACTTATAAACATTCGGAAGATACAAACCGTCCACCAAGTTGGGAGGGATATAATACATATAACTTCTTCATGTAAATGTTATATGGTCTGGAGATGGAATGTCGAATCGAGAGCATGTAGGTAATTTTTAAGGATAAAAAGAGTTCTTTTGGAGTTTTGTTCGGATTAATGATGATGCCTCACATCAGTTATATTTTCACCAGTGTTTCCTGTGTCAGAACGTTTATTGTTGCGTCGAAGTTGAAGTTTGTTAGCCGTGCCATAACGGCACTAGGTGGGACCACCTCCCTTCGACTTATAAACATTCGGAAGGTACAAACCGTCCGCCAAGTTGGGGGGATATAGGTATAACTTCTCCATGTTAATGTTATATAGACTAAAGATCTAGGGATGGAACGTCAAATTGAAAGCATATCGGTAATGTTTGAGGATAAAAAGTGTTTTATGGAGTATTGTTGGATCAAGGGTGGTGCCCCACATCAGTTACATTTTTATCAGTGTTTCCTGTGTCAAATCGTTTGCTCTTGTATTGAAGTTGAAATTTGTTAGCTGCCTTCAACCTGCCTTCGACTTATAAACATTCGGAAGGAACCAAAACATCCACTAAGTTGGGTTGGATATAGGTGTAACTTCTTCATGTTGATGTTACATGGAGTAGGGATGGAACGTCGAATCGAGAGCACATCGGTAATTTTTTAGGATAAAAAGAGTTTTTTGGAGTATTGTTTGGATTCAGGATGGTGCCCAACATCAGTTACATTTTTATCAGTGTTTCTTTTGCAAAAATGTTTGTTGTTGCGCCTAAGTTGAAATTTGTTCGATATGCCAAAACGGCACAATGTAAGAGCACAGACCTCCTTTCGACTTATAAACATTGGGAAGGAACCAAAACGTCCACCATGTTGGATGGGATATAATACATATAACTTTTTCTTGTAAATGTTATACGGACTGGAGATGGAATGTCGAATCGTAAGGGTATCGACAATTTTTGAGAATTAAGTGGTTTTTTTTAGTATTGTTGGATGTAGGGTGGTGCCCCACTCCAGTTAAATTGTTATAAGTGTTTTCCTGTGTTACAACGGTTGCTCTATCGAAATTGAAATTTGTTAGCTGTGCCTAAACGGCACAATGTGAGAGCACCTCCTTTGACTTATGAATTCGGAAGAACCAAACGTCCACCAAGTTAGAAGGAACCAAAACATCCACCAAGTTGGGTTGGATATAGGTGTAACTTCTTCATATTAATGTTATATGGAGTAGGGATGGAACGACGAATCGACAGCATATCGGTTATTTTTGAGGAAAAAAAAGAGTTTTTGGAGTATTGTTTGGATTCAGGATGGTGCCCAACATCAGCTACATTTTCATCAGTTTTTCCTGTGTCAAAACGTTTCTTGTTGCGTCAAAGTTGAAATTTGTTCGCTAAACCAAAACCGCACAATGTGAGAGCACCTCCCTTCGACATATAAACATTGGGAAGGAACCAAAACGTCCGCCAAGTTGGGTGGGATATAGGTAACTTCTTCATGTTAATGTTACATGAACTAGAGATGGAACCTCAAATCGAGAGCATATCGGTTATTTTTGAGGATAAAAAGAGTTTTTTTGGAGTATCGTTTGGATTTAGAATGGTGCCCAACATCAGTTACATTTTTATCAGTGTTTCTTTTGCAAAAACGTTTGCTGAGGTGTCAAAGTTGAAATTTGTTCGCGATGCCAAAACGGCACAATGTGAGAGCACCTCCCTTCGACTCATAAACATTGGGAAGGAATCAAAATGCAAAATGTTCGCCAAGTTGGGTTGGATATAGGTATAACTTCTTCATGTTAATCTTATATGGAGTAGGGATGGAACGTCGAATCGAGAGCATATCGGTAATTTTTGAGGATAAAAAGAGTTTTTTGGAGTATCGTTTGGATTTAGGATGGTGCTCAACATCAGCTATATTTTCATCAGTTTTTCCTGCGTCAAAACGTTTTTTGTTGCGTCAAAGTTGAAATTTATTCGCTAAACCAAAACGGCACAATGTGAGAGCACCTCCCTTCGACTTATAAACATTAGGAAGGAACCAAAATGTCCACAAAGTTGGATGGGATATAATACATATAACTTCTTCATGTAAATGTAATATGGTCTGGAGGTGGAATGTCGAATGGAAAGGATATCAGTAATTTTTGAGAATAAAGTGTTTTTTTAAATTAGTTTTGTTTGGATTTATTATGATGCCTCACATCAGTTATATTGTTATCAGTGTTTCCTGTGTCTGAACGTTTGCTGTGGTGTCAAAGTTGAAATTTGTTCGCTATGCAAAAACGGTACAATGTGAGAGCACACTATGACTGAAATCGTAATTATGATTACGATTACGCCGAACTCTGGGGTGAACGGACGGAGATGGGTCCAAGTACGATAGTAATGGAGGGATGCACCTCTAAGTTGAAGAGTTGTGGGCAGGGCAGCTCCAAGTACGAGAGTTGCCGACGAAGGCGGCCCCCCAAGTACGAGAGCTGTGGACGAATTGATGCTCCAAAGGGGTTCTTCTCCCCCGCTAGGGTCTGAGGGTGGTTTGCAGTCTAGACCCCCCCACGGAGGAGGTGGCGAGGGGTGCTGGGAAGAAATCGATACGACCTCCGCCCCCGCCGCTACCTCCTCCCTTCCCTGGAGGGAGCTCCGACCTCTTCAACCCGTTGTGAATGGGGGGAGGGGGTGTCGAACGACTGCAGGCAGCGCCTGGAGCGAGATGGATACTTCACACACACACACACACACACACACACACACACACACACACACACACACACACACACACACATATGTATATATATATATAATTCAGGAAAATCTTGTTGACTAGTAGGATTCGATAGAAACGAGGGTTTTTGGGTGGTGAGCAATCTAGTCTTGTGGTTGGTTGGAGGTTTTTATTGTTCCATATATATAAAAACGACGTTTCGGCTCTGGATCTGAGCCCTAATCATGTTTGTGTATCTACAGAATTGAAGAAACAAAGATAACGTGATAGAGGATGGATTGTTCTTACATAAATTATGCAAGGAATGTAGTTATTGGTAGGTAGGTACTTACATATCGCCTGGTAGGTAGTTACTAATTATAACTAGGTATGCATTGTAAAATGCTGAACAGAAATAGAAAAGAACAATGGTTCCTGTCACCATTCACCATTCACCAACAGTGGTTCCTGTACCAACCACAAGACTAGATTGGCCACCACCCAAAAACCCTCGTTTCTATATATATATATATATATATATATAAATCCTATATATATATATATATAAATCCATATATATATATATATACAGGGTGGAAGCGGATAAGTGACGAACATTTTTTTTTTGTGTTAGTCTGCATCAAAACTGTTGTAAAATGCCGCCAACTGCATATTTTTATCTCAATCCGTACTCGAGATATGATTTTGACATGGATATGTCTTTTGGCTGGGGTCAAGGAATCTCCTCGACACTTTTTTTCTCCACACAAAATGCAACGCTCCGGCACTTTAGATTATTATCAACTTTAAAAGTGAAGGCTAGGAAGAAATCAATGAGATACTACCGCAATGAAGTACCTAATTCCGCCTTCCTCAACAACCGACTTAGACTTGTTTTAGTATGGAACGAAAGTAGCGCGGGAGTTTTTACTTTCCCAACATCCCAACAGAGTGGAGACTAATGTCCATTTTTACGTTCCAAACATCCCAACAGAGTGTAAAGTACTAATGTCTACAACTTTGACATATCCATGATCTATTGTTTTTCCCCTCAAGGGAGAAATTTATATATGGGTCATTCTCACAGAAAAGGTTTCTTATTTTTCAAAGGTTTTTTCAGGAAAACCTTGTTTTTCCCTTTTAAACCCAAATTTCTCCACTTTGCCTCATTTAATTTTAACTTTTGACCTCATTTTCGTAATCTGCGTTGAATTTCGTATAAGAATAGTGTACTTGGGTTCTCAAAAAGTACCATCAGAAGACCTTCACATCAGCTCAAACATAGACGATTTTGAGAAAATAAAATTTCTGAAAATCTTTAAAACTTTACTTCTTTTCCAAAACAAACTCTGAAAACTGGCAAATCTCATGAAAACTGCTTAATCTAATACTCTTTCCAAAGGTATAGTTAGTTATACTTTTAACTTGTTATTTAGGGGAAAAGATTATGTTTGAATGTTGAAAAGTGTGGGTTTTTCAATGAAATTGTTGCTTTTCTCGAAAAATGACACTCTATGAACCTACGAGTATGGGGTCGGTTTTTACATATTTTTTCACTCTAGATCGAATGGTAACGCTTGCATATCTCTCCAACTACGCCATAGCAGAGTTTTAAACTTTAACTAATTTTACCCCATAACACACATACATTTAAGCCTAACAAACTAAAAATCAGTCAGTTTATGTGTAAAACTCGGTTATAACGGAGTTGGAGGGATCTACAGATGTTACTTCTTTCGTTGGGATCCCGTCCTACGTGTAGTCGTCATAACCTGACGCAAAGGTGACCACAGTTTTAAGAATAGTTAGGTATTCGCTCTCCCTCGGACTGTTGTCGTCTAATAACGTTTCCCTTCCACAATTACCTACCCAGTCAAAAAAGTAAAAACCTGTGATAAGTATAATAATTGTGTTATTAAAACAAATTCCGTTGATTATGTGAATAAAGTACCTACTTCGTCCGACACCCAGATATCCTACTTCACTACTTGGGAGTACATGCAGTCGTTGATACTTTCCCGATTTTAAAGTAGATAGAGTGGTACTACAAAAGTTGTATCTACCAATATAAAGATTCAGGCAACGAGCAGGTTTGTGTTTAAATAATAAGTGTGTATACAAAAGCTGTTGTAAGTTCAATAAAAAATTGAGTAGGTTGGTAGTAGATGGTATTTAGGTTGTGCTAGGTACCATCTCAGATCCTGGAAATTACCATTTGATTAAGCAGGAAGGAACTCAAAACGAACTAATTTATTCACGAGGACTGATTAAGTAAACTTGATGTAGCTAGTTGAAAAATTGAATAATTAGACAAAAAATAAAAAAGATTCCGTAATCGCGGCGCTCCCGGAGGGTCACCCATCCAAGCACTAACCAAGCCAAGATGTTGCTCAACTTCGGTGATCAGACCAGAACCAATGTTTGCAACGAAATATGCGTTGGCGAATACTATTTTTTCTTAGGTCGAACCTAGTTATTCGATGCCTGTGAAGATAGCTGATAAAACAGAGTGTTTTAAAATGATTTCAAACTTCTTCAACTCGATCCCGAATTCAAGAGAATCGTTATTTGAAATACTAAAGAGACTTTAGCGTTTGGTTAGTCGCGTACATACGTGTAAAAATACGGGTAGAAATACGCGGAGAGCTAACATCTGCAGTTGCTTGCTCTAGACGCTGCTCTACGCGTTAACGTGGAGAAAATCGTACGGGAAGAACATAAAGTCTCGAACAAAGTTAGCGATTCATGTGATTTTCAGTTGACTTGCGGTAAGATGGGGTGGATATTATAAAAACACCCTTATATTATCCATTATGGAAGGGCGCTGTCGTCAGCACTTCGTTCAGCTGAGCCCACCAGGCCCGCGTCTTCCCGATAAACCCCGCCCTTGTTCTCGCCGGCCGGCAACTTCCCTCATATTTCATGTTCTCTCGCTCCATCCGCCCTCATGTTTCGTGTTCCCTCCTATTTCTCATGTTCCGCTCGAAACTTGATACCTAAAGCTTCCATGGATTACAAAAGTTTGATTTCATGGTCACGATTTCTTCCCCAGTTACAAAAAGTTCCAATCAAGCACTATGATCATATGATCGATTTGTTGTAAATTATCTTGTATTATAACTCAACATTGTTTTGAAATTTGAGCATTTTGAACGCAAAGAAATTTTCAACTATCAATTTTATGGCAAGAAAACTCCTAAATAATTTTCTCCGATTCAAAAACGATTTGTAGCGTTTCTTTAGGCAGTTTTTATTGGGTTTTTAGCAAACAGTAATGAAATTTACGTTCCTTATTGCAGTATAATTTTGTGCATAAATTTTTTAATGTTCTGCTCCATCTTAGATAAACTTCTTTTTATCGTATCGATCGTATTTTTAGCCATTTTAGTGAATTTTTGTAGACAATGAAGCTATTGTAATTGCTCCAAAATTTTAAACTGTAAATTTTCAAAACTTTTCTTCATTAAAATTGAAAGTGGGCAGTATACATCTCGCCAAGGAAGTGGGCAGTATAAATCTCGCCTATGGTGTGGGCAGTATAAAACTGCCAAGGAGGTGGGCTGTACAAATCCCCCCTAGGTGGTGGGCAGTATAAATCTCGCCAAGGAAGTGGGCAATATAAATCTGCGCAGGAAAATCCTGCAGGGGTGTTGTGTGTGTGTGTGTTTTACTTATTTCGAGTTCCCTTAAATACCTATCTCTTGACTTTGAACCACCATTTAGAGGATTTAAGTTGAGTTTTAGCCTAAATCTTTGTCACACCCAGATTCTGTAGGCTAATGCACTGCGAGAATCATTAATCAGCTATTCGACACCGGCACTTCATGGGCCGGCACGGCCTGGGTCATTCTCACAGAACGGGGCAGAAGTGATGTCCAGATCATTTGTCGGCGTCCCATTAATAATTTTAAAGTAGAATAATTTTTTAAAATTTAAATATCCAACAATATTTAAACCCCGTTTTTCAAAATTCGTCCTTAAATATTTCTTTCTCATTGAAAGTACATAAGTCGATTTGTCATGAACCTGTTCTGTCCAGGCGCGACGTTACCCACTTTGGGCTTTTGTTTGAGGTCTTCCGTGTGGGATTTAAAAAAGATTTTTCTTTAAATTCGGTCGTTACCGCACGCCATATTGCGATCCAAGGATCTATTAGGAACTCTCTAATAAGGCGTTTTTAATATAATTTTTTATGATCTATCTTTATCATTAGAAAATGCTCGGCTCAACCCACCAAAATCCTAGCTACAGTACAGTCATGATTACAAATAACAAGCATTTACTTATTCATTAAAATTAATTAATTAATTGAAGCGAAGAAAACATTAAATATTTATAATAAAGTAGGACATATGAAGGTACTGAGACCTTTATGGCACCAACAGGCAACAGAGTACTCACGTAGTTTTAACACAGAAATTGAGGCCGCCCACAGTCTCATTGGCACCAATGGTATCCGCTTCTAAAACATGTTGCGAAACATATACCACCCCATGCCCCAGCTACTTGGGACCTAATAAAGCTAATAATTACCGGAGGATCCGAAAAAATTTCTTTTCGTGAATATACAGATGAACAATTGTGTGGTAGCCGGCGGCCCTCATGGTAATTGAAAGGTTAAAGAAAATCCCTGATTGTTTTTCAGCTTGTTTTGAGTAGCTTTATTTTTTTGAAAACCCAAAACTGCCCTTTCTGTGAGAATGGCCCATTTGTAGTTCCTCACTCTTGATTTATTAAAGCTACTAGATTGCATCTTTTTTATCGTAGTTTGTAAACCTGGCTTTAGTTGTTTGCAAACGACGATTACAGAGTATTGCCGCATTTTGAGAAATTTTTTTTAGAGTGTGATGGCGCGTACGCCTCACCGACTCCGCGTTATCTGCTACGATGAGAAGGCGAAGATAAAGATAATAAATATAAAGGAAGTTGAGGGGGCGGTACAAGCGCACGCTTCCACGGGCTGAGTCCCACCTCACTAATACTGTGACAATCTGATAACACTGATAGCGGTTGACGCACCAATACAAGGATGTACAACACCGCGGCACGTTGTACCGAGAGATAAGAGGCTGCTAGGGAAACGTGCGGTTATCAAAGGTTTACACGACCCTCGTCTGACACCACGAACTTGTGAAAGGTGTAAACCAGTAACGGAGACAAAACTCACCTAAAAATAAATACCCTAGGAAGTTGGGATTTGCGACACTCTGGGACGTCAAGATACGAATAAACTCAGGGCCTCTTTCCTGATCAGCTGAGTGAGCTAAATTCTCTCCTGTTCACTCTAGGTGGTTGCGATTTTGTAAAGAGCCTCTCTGGGACATTATGAAACGAATGCATTGATAGGCTCTATTCTAATCAGCTGAGCTTCCTAAATTATCTCCTATTCATCCTCGTAATGTGGAATTTGATAGGGAGCTTTTTTCCTGTGGGGCATTAAGGGATGAACAAAATTAAGAGTTTTTACGAGATGATCAGCTATGTGAGCTAAATTCTCTCCTGTTCACTCTAGGGAATTTACATTTGACAAGGAATCTTCTCTCGGACAACAAAACAACAAAAATCGAATGAAATGACTGACTCCATCCCGAGTAGCCCGTACACACGATACTTTTCATAAGATGGTGCAACCACTGAAATCGCAGGCATGATGACCTATGATCGTCAGTTAGTCGATTGCGATATTTTGACTTAATTATCTTCATCTCAGAAAATGCAGACTCGCACAATTAAGTTGACCCAAACATTAGTATTTTTAGATTCGGATAGCCGCCTTTTGCCGCAAGCAGTGTTATTACATAATAAATTTTGTAGTTTAGTTACCTACTTATTAAAAAAATTTTTCTTCTCGAGATCTACTTGATCGAGCGATCGCGATCGACCGTTTGAGCTGATGTAGGGCATTATTTAAGAGGTCTTTCATCAGTTATGTGAGCTGAATTCTCTCCTGTTCACCTAAGAATTTTAAATTTGCCTGGGATGTTCTCTCGGGCAAAAGTCGAATGAAATGGCTGACTCCATCTGAGCAGCCCGTACATTCCAACCTTTTCCTCCTAAACCACCAAAAATTTGTGATGTAGGTGACCGTAAAATATTTCCCCAAGAGTTGTTCACACTCGGAAAAAATTTCCCCAAACAAAATTTTATGAAACAACTGAATTGCTGAAAATTAGGCTATTCGTCGCTATACGATATACATGCAATATAAATACTTACATACATGCTGCACTAGTCCAAAAATTCCAAAAAAGGGGGTCAATCGATGTTCTGCTTTTTACAGGTATAAGACTAGTAGCGGGCAATTCCTCGCAGAAAGGCCTTCATCTCCTCTTAATTCGGCGGTTCCAATTGTGCATACCTATAATAATAATAATCATAATATAGCCCCTTATGCTCCTCGAAAAATGGTCAATGGTAAAAAGCAGCACATTGATTGATCCCCTTTTTTAAAGGCTTTTTGGACTAGTATAGCGTGTATACCTGTATACATGTGTGTAGCAGGTGTACCTGAATTGCATGTATACAGGGTGTCTCAGAATTAATGAGCCAAACTTCAGGGATTGATTCTAGAGCTCATTTCTGAATGAAAGTTCCTCATGGAGATTTTTTATAACGCTTAGTTTTCGAGTAATTAAATTTTTGAGATTTTGTTTGTGTTTTCGACCTCAAGTCACTAACTACAATAATTAAAACAGTAAGTCCAATTTTACTGATAAGTAAACGTAAATTCTTAAGTTTAAGAATACTGATGGAAAGAGCGTTGAATTTCCTTCCTATTGAATGCCATATCGAAATTTTTTATTAGGATTCATTTGGTGAAAAACGTATTTTTTCACGCTGAATCGTATGGTAACACTTGCGGATCTTCTCAACTCCGTTGTAACATAGTTTTACACTTCAACTCACGAATTTTTAGTTCATTTTTAGGCTCATTTTTTTTAGTTTTTAAGGGTAAAACTAGTTAGTTACAATGTAAAACTCTGTTACAACGGAGTTGAGAAGATCTGCAAGTGTTACTTCCCTAAAATCAGCCCGATTTTCGATTGTCCTTGGTTCCCGTATTCTGGGAGGTAATTCATAGTTTTTGGCTCGAATCGCTTTATTTTTTCCTGCTCTACATTCTTGCAACATATTAACATTTCTGTAGGATGTATAGTTTAGGAATCATCAGAGAAAAAAGTGCCAGTCATGCAGCATGATCTTATGAGCGAATTTTCGTAAAGTATCGTAGGCACTATATTTATTATGTTACATTGTTTTGAAGATTGAGGACTTAGAGTGAATATAAATGATTAACTACCAATGGTATGGCAAATAACTCGTTCTAAATAATAATCTGGTATATAAAAAAGTGATTTTGGGTTTTAACGTTTTGACATTTTTATCGATTGTTTAGCACATTTAAATGAAATTCAAGTACATTTTTCAGCATAATTGTGTGCATCAATTTTTTAATGTTCTATTTTATAGTTAATTATTTTTATTTGAGCAATATTCGGCTAAAAAATTAAAAATTTAACAATATTTAGCAGTTTTTGCTATTTTTAATGATTTTTTTTCAGCACCTTTTTTGAAATTTGACCAATTTAATGTGCTTCATAAAATGCTGGCCAACAAACTGGTCCTTTCGTTTGGAAAGCTTGATTTTCTTGGCGCAAGAACAGAATTTTCATCTCAGACCCAAGGAGAGTTGTCATATGGAAGGACACTTATATATATATATTCAAATGAAAAAACGTTAAACTCTAGAATTCGTTTCCGAATATCTCAAAACGGATTACAATCCGAAGAAAATTTTCGAAAATTTTTATTTTAAACCTTCTTGAATTCTTGGAGGCCTTGTTTCCTGCTAATACTGCTGTCCCTCGAAAAACTGGACGCTTGCCCTTGACCTCACACCCTCACTTTGCTGTTTGTCGTAAAAGTTGGGCTCTGGAGTAAAATAAAGCAACGCTTCAGTTTGTGGGAATGATGAAGAAGAAGAAATGAAGAAATTTCGAACATTTTGATTTACAAATTTTTGGAGTCATAGCAATAGCTTAATTTTCTACGAAAATTCGATAAAACTTCAAATGGGCAAATTAAGCCATTTTTATGAGGCCACGATATTGTATTCCACCAATTTCGAGATGGAAAACAAAGATTTTCTCGCTCAGAACGGACTAAATTTTCAAAATCTAATATCTCAAACCTTCTCCTTAAATTACTACTTGTTTCCGGCCTTGTCTCCTGGACTAAAACTGGACTGTCCCGCGAAAAACTGGACGCTTGCCCTTGACCTCGCAACCTCACATTGCTGTTTGTCGTCTTAGTTGGGCTCTGGAGGAAAATAAAGCAACGCTCCGGAGTTTGTGGGAAGATGAAGAAGAAGAAACATTTTCGAAAATTTTGATTTAAATATTTTTGGAGTCATAGCAATAGCTTAATTTTCTACGAAAATTCGCTAAAACTTCAAATGGGCAAATTAAGCCATCTTTATGAGGCCGCAATGTTGTATTCAACCAATTTCGAGATGGAAACCATAGATTTTCTCACTCAGAATGGACTAAATTTTCAAAATCCAATATCTCAAATCTTCTCCTTAAATGACTACTTGTTTCCGGCCTTGTCTTTGGACTAAAACTGAACTGTCCCTCGAAAAACTGGACGCTTGCCCTTGACCTCGCAACCTCACATTGCTGTTTGTCGTCTTAGTTGGGCTCTGGAGGAAAATATTGCAACGCTCCGGAGTTTGTGGGAAGATGAAGAAGAAGAAAATTTTCGAAAAATTTGATTTAAAAATTTTTGGAGTCATAGCAATAGCTTAATTTTTTACGAAAATTCGCTAAAACTTCAAATGGGCTAATTGAGTCATCTTTATGAGACCGCGATGTTGTATCCAACCAATTTCGAGATGGAAACCATAGATTTTCTCACTCAGAATGGACTAAATTTTCAAAATCCAATATCTCAAATCTTCTCCTTAAATGACTACTTGTTTCCGGCCTTGTCTTTGGACTAAAACTGGACTGTCCCGCGAAAAACTGGACGCTTGCCCTTGACCTCGCAACCTCACTTTGCTGTTTGTCGTCTTAGTTGGGCTCTGGAGGAAAATATTGCAAACGCTCCGGAGTTTGTGGGAAGATGAAGAAGAAGAAGAAGCAGGAGGACCCGCGCTCAAGCCAGACAGGAGCTTCAAGTGGGGAGCCCAAGAACAAAGGATAAGGCGGGAACTGGGGGAAAAAGGCCTTGAGGATGAGAACCCCCTGGCCAGCCGCTCGGCTCAGACTCCCGCGCTCTGCACCTGAACTGTAGTGTGAAAATAGAGTCGTTCAATCACCTAGAATGGTTGTCGGAAGTAGAATTATACAACTGGAAGTAAATTATTGTATTAGAATCACACAATAGAATCTCTCTTTTATCAATGTTAATAGTGAAAATTTTTTCAAACCTGTATTTTCTTTCTCAATTTAAAATCAAATTGAATATAAAGACACTCTTTAAACGTTTAAGGACAGAGTTACCACACAATGAGTGATAAAACCACATGATTTTCACAGATTCCCTTCAATAAATATGACGAAACATTCCAATTTCAAAGGTACCTTCTAGGATGCTGAGGAGGCCCCAAAAACAGGCAAAGATGAAGTACCTAACCACCAATATAAGCACTGATGAGGCCGATATCGGCTAAAGCGCTAAGCATTAAAGCATTTTCGGCTAAAAAGCATTAAACATTTTAAGAGAAGCCTTCATTGAATCTTTCTCAACCCTCAAAAACTACTACCGTGAATGAAAATAGATTCGTTCAATCACCTAGCATGGTTGTTGATATTAGAATTATACAACTAGAAGTAATTATTGTATTAGAATCACACAGAATTGTATTTTCTCAATGAATGAATCATTTTTATATAGTTGTCAATAACAAAGTAGGTAGGTATGACAATCGTCAGTTATGAAGATTAAGAATACATCATACTACTCTCTATACTTATCTTGTAGCCGTTAAGGCTAAAGGGGACGAGCCTCTAGTGGGATCCGCAGAGATAATAGATGGCGCAGATGAGAAATTCCATGACTTTTTAATTTAAAAAAAAAAAAAAATGATTGGGGATTTCATAACGATTATCCTCGAGAGTTGTAAACAAATCCTTGAACATTGGACTGTAGGCGACGAAATGTAGGATAACGAATTCATTTTGTTATTCTTGGAGGCACAAAAACCATATATAAATACTGTTAAAGTTATTTCTCCAATACAGACGCTATTTAGTTTCCGCCAAATGAAAATTGTATATAGTCCAATCAACTTAGTTTAGGAATGCAGCCAGGTACGTAAGGAGGGGGAAATTGGTAGCTTGAGATGTGAACATTTATCACATAAATCAAGCGCTTTCCAACGAGTGGCGAACGATTTCTGTGCGATGAGAACTGCGGAAGTTCCATTCCCCTAGCAACGGATGGGTTGTACGTGAAAAACACTGAAATTGTGACATAAATTTTGCGTCACGGAAATTTTTGGTTGACCCTCCAGAGCAAAGACATATCCATGTCAAAATAGAAAATAACGATTAACGTTTGTTTCGCCAAAGTTTCCGTCAATTGAAACGTTCCAGCTCATTAATGCATCATAAGTTAAAATACGTTTTTGTTTCACCTCCCGACAATGTTATTATGGACTGAATGAAATGTAGGACTGAGTCAGGAGATTTGCGTGTGAGATCATATGTGATTTCTAGACTCGCAACCACCATAGTCACGTGACGCTCGCAACCAACATAGTAACGTGATATAATTTCGATGGTGCAATTTCAATCGTGATGTGACGCTCAAAAACCCCACCGTGACGTGTCGCACGTGTCGTGACGGAAACAAATGGAAACTTCCTGTTAATCATTATTAAATGATGAAATATAATGTAGAAAAAAGTACCTTAGTATATCAATTCTGAATTGAACCCAGTTTTCAGATTGGAAAAAAAAAAAAAAAAAAAAAACGGAAGGTAGTCCTACTGATAATTTAATAATGATTAATTTTACACATTATTAGTTCATTATGGTTACTTAGCAATATTAGTTTATAACTGAGCGTAATAAATCAGCTTTCCGTGACACTAGGTACAGAGGCTTAGGGATTATGAGATGCTGTGATAAAATGAGAGCATTCCAAAAAGTGGCTAACGATTTTCCTGCTATGAAAACTAAGGGAGTTACACTTCCCCAGTAACGCATTGGTTGTACTTGAAAATCAATAGAAAACCCCACCGTGACGTGACGCTCGTGACGTGACGAAAACAAATGGAAACGTCCTGTTAATCATTATTAAATGATAACCTCTTGCGGAAGTTGAGAAAATTGGAAGAAATTTGGATGCCAACTCCTATCTGCGAATCACGCTGCAGGCCACAGACAGACATGGAACCAAAATAGATCTACATGCTCTGAAACGCAACAAGCGAGTGGGAATTTTGATTTGGACGCAAAAACAATTTTTCGTCTTGAAACACGAACACCTTCCCTAGCTTCGATAGTGAGGAAGCCCAAAAATATTCAATTCAATTCTAGTTTTATGCTCAAAGAATCGTGAAGTTTACCCTTTCTGGGAAAAGCATTAGATCATGAATATTATGTCGATTCAAACTAGAAAGTCCCAATAGTGGTTGTAATCATGTTTACAAAATTAATTGAGAAGGATCACCTGTATTTAAACAATTAATCACATAACCACGCTAATTCCTCTGATTGTTCCTAGAAACGTGGTTATGAGTGAAATCATCATAAAACGGGTAGGTAACATTTTGGGTAACGCACAGAGTGGTGTCTTGGTCAGGGTGTTTCGGCCGCGCCTGGTCCCGACCCACCCATTGCTGGATGAGCACCCTTATAGTTATGAACATAAATGTAACATGGAAAATTACGACTATTCGCTCACAATCATGCTCCATGACTGCAACTTCTTCTTGTACCAGGGAACAGGACGAAGGAGAAATGATCGGGCGTGCATCGGGGAATTCACAGAATTTTACCCCATCGTCGAGGTGTTGCGTGATCAGGGTGGTATAAACTCTTTCCTCTTCTCCCCGCAGAAAAATATCGCTAGTTGGCTTTCTTCGGAGGAGTTCACTAACCAGCCACCTATTCTACTGATCTACCTATACCTGATCTACCTTTATATACTACATAAATATATGACATCAGGCGACTCAGGGGGCATGCCCCTCCCAGAATAACCAAAGAAAATTGATTTTGAGCCGACAGAGTGAAGTCGGGAGAAGGCCATTATTGGGTCGAAGTTCTACTTTGTTACTTATCTCGAGGCGTCTCGTTGCAATGGTCTATTTAAGGCTTGATTATGCGAGACTAGCGTTTCGATGGATAAGTCAACATGTGTAACTAAGGAAAAATTGCTACAATAGTCCTATGACAACTAGCTCCTGGACGGGTACCTTAGGGGCCCATTTCCGAACTTATCTAATAATAATAATAATATTCTTTATTGTACATAGTGTACAAGTATTTCAACGATAGAAAAAGTTTTTGTTTAACAAAATAAAATTAAAAATGTTTCAGAAGGAAACAAGAAAAACGAAAGTGTGTTCATTTTTTTTCATCTTTTTTTAGAGTGCTCAATGAAATAGTGAAAAGGTAGGAATTCAAGGGAGTTAAGAAAAAGAAAGGAATGAGGAAAGAAAAAGAAGAGGGGGAAATATGTTTCTTCATAAGAAATTATGTTTCTACATAAGTATTCACATGCTTCTACAAATATCTCGTTTCATTGTAACTTGATGCGTCGAAAATTCATTCAAGATAGGATTAAATCCTGGGAGCAAAAGTGAACGTTTATCACTGAACGGCTTCTCTCTCTCTCTCTCTCTCTCTCTCTCTCTCTCTCTGCTGTCTCTCTCTCTCTTCTCTCTCTCTCTCTCTCTCTCTCTCTCTCTCTCTCTCTCTCTCTATATATATATATATATATATATATATATATATATATATATATATATATATATAATTCTTGTTTAGATTTTTGAGGGTTGGTCAATTGAATAAACAGTTTATCTAGGCCGAAACACTTATGTGACTAGGGAATGGATAACAGTCTATGATTATGATGCCTATAATTATGCCTTTTTGCCTATGATTATGAGGCTGTAAGTGTTTCAGTATAAGAAAAAAGTGCTTGTTGTATGGTCTACCAGAGTGGTGATGTAGGAGAGGAGAAGACACTAAAGATAACACTAACTAAGGTAACACTCAACTTTCAGTAGAAACCTAAGTATGTACCTCCCTACTCATAAGTCACCAAACTAATGTTCAACTTTGTTTCTTTGTACTGTACCTTATAGCCCTGAAGATGTTCAATAAGTTGGACGAAACGTCGGCCTAGATAAACTGTTTATTCGTTTGACCAAGCCTCGAAAATAAAAACAAGAATTTATGTAATGAGTGGTCAAGACAAAAAATGGCTATATATATATATATATATATATATATATATATATATATATATATATATATATATATATATATATATATATATATATATATATATATATATATACCCTCCCCCGCAACTCGTCGATATCAAAGTGACCCGGTCAAGGGGTCCGATGATGCCCCCGATTAAGAATAGAACTTTAGGTGAACGGGTAGTTGGCTTCCAGCAGCGATTCGTCGAGAACTGTTACTTTATTATATTTTTTTCCCTTTTTGTTGACGTCTCCGAGGCCGCAATTCACGCCGCTTCCATTGTAAGGATTTTGAAGATTCCTGAAATCACTTCTTTGGAATACTGAATGATTAATCTGCCATCTTGAGAAGCTGATATTTCTCATTTTGATCCTTCTTAGGGACTGCATAATACCACCGATATGTCGGAGTGTCGATACCTCCATTCGATGCTTAATACCAACATATCGGTATCGGCACTTTTAAAGAAAATATCGAAAGTATCAATACTTTTTCGGAAGTATGGATATATTGTAGGAAGCAGGGGCAAGTATTCCCTCTACAAGACAACCCACCTTGTGCCTACCCACACACTCCTAAAATTCGCCTAATTGTCCCTAGTTCCCGTATTTCGGGAAATAATTGATAGTTTTTCGTTCGAATCACTTTGGTTTTTAAATTCCCTGCTTCTTTGCCTCGTATAACAACTTTCTGCGTAGGATGTACGATTTAAGAATTATTAGAGAAAAAATAAGCAAATTAAGCCATCTTTATAAGGCCGCCATTTTGTATTCCACCAATTTGGAAAAGACAAAGATTTGCTCACTCAGAACGGACTAAATTTTCAAAATTTAATCTCAAACCTCCTGAAATTAATATCTATTTTCGGCTTTGACCATCGGCCTACGATAGGAGGTACAAAAACTGAAAATTTACCGCACTTCCTATTGAAACCGGACATTTGACTTTTAGAGCGATTTTCGCCCGGACAGCTTATAGAAAAACCGGGTTGTCCGGGCCAAAACCGGACACCTGTCAATTCTGGTTCGGAGACGGAAACTCGATCCGCAACAGGCACCAGCTTGACCTTGCGATGATTTCAGACATAGAGTAGAATTATGTCAAGCCATAACAAGTACAACCATTATAGCGACATTTGTCCAATTTATGCTCTGGTAGCAAGCAAACAAGGCAGAGGCGATTAGCTTCAACAGTATTGAATCGTCCTCCTATTGGAAGTTCGTTGAGAAAGACTTTGTTAAAAAAATTAATGATCGATTATATCTTTAATCCAAACAATTCTCTTACGTGTTTTTGAACGATAAGAGCGGAATTTTCATAATGATCTCGATGTAAATTCAGCTTCTGCATAATTTTCAGCTACAGAGTCAAACGACTCGAGAGTGCCTCACCTCGTAAAGATCCCTTGAGATGTCGAAGCTCAAGGGAAGCGATCGATTTTTATCAACTATATCAATAAATCCATTAATATAGGAGTACCATTCCTCATAATTTCCAGAAAAGGTAGGAATGCTTTAATAAGGCCTAACCAAACCTAATGCTTCATTTGTACCGTCCTAGTATCACTTTCAATATATTTTTCTAATCGATTCCCTTTCAGAGGCTATTAGGTGGTTATTATACGATACCATCGAAACAACACGGGCGTGGAAAGTGGAAGGAGAGGAAGCGTGGCATTGAATCGAGATATGTGGGACAGTCATTTGAATACGTGGGACGACTGACTGACTCAGTTTGCGAGTCGCAGTGTCGTAATATTATACAGGACGATGGAAGGGGGTTTGTCTCTTCGCTACATCCCATCATCGCAATTCATCGGACGGAGCTAAAGTGATCGAAGTGGCGTTGAAGATTTTATCTACTACTAGCCGCTCCGGCTCGCTACGCTCGCCTCCACGTCCAGCGGGGGGGCTCGCAAAGTGTGGCATGTAGGGAATGTTGGTCGCTTTGCTCGCAAATGGTAGATCCCTAAGGGTAGGTTTAACGTGTGTAGGGGATGTTGCTCGCTTCGCTCGCAAACGGTAGATCTCTAAGGGTAGGTTTAACTTCTGTAGGGGATGCTGCTCGCTTCGCTCGCTTGAGGAAGTTATACTGTTCACCCAACTTGGCAGACGTTTTTTTCAGTTGGGAATTCTTACAAACAAATTAATTCTACACTACGTGGAACCACGAAAAGTTTAGTGTGGCATGTAGGGAATGTTGCTCGCTTTGCTCGCAAATGGTAGATCCCTAAGGGTAGGTTTAACGTGTGTAGGGGATGTTGCTCGCTTCGCTCGCAAATGGTAGATCCCTAAGGGTAGGTTTTACTTCTGTAGGGGATGCTGCTCGCTTCGCTCGCTTGAAGAAGTTATACTGCCCACCCAACTTGGCAGACGTTTTTTTCTGTTGGAAATTCTTACAAACAAATTAATTCTTATAAAACTACGTGGAACCACGAAAAGTTTATTAGGGAATGTTGTACTGCCCACCCAACTTGGCAGACGTTTTTTTTCAGTTGGGAATTCTTACAAACAAATTAAATCTTATAAAACTACGTGGAACCACGAAAAGTTTATTCGGGGATGTTGCTCGCTTCGCTCGCAAGGTATACCTGTATATGTGTAGGACAAAGTCCGTATTTATTATTTGAAATGGCTCTCGCTTCGCTCGCAAGGTAGGTACCTATGTATACCTGCTCGCCTAGCAACATTGTGACATCGAACCCTTCACGTCAATTCTTGAGCCTTCTCTCGTCCACGGCACAATCATTTTAATCGCTTTGCTCGCTTCCGCTCGCAATTGACCGACTGCCCGTCACTTTTTTCGATATCCGATTTCGGATTCAGATTCGGCGGACCCAAAGCTGTATTTCGCCCGCGAAAACCGTTCCGAAAAACGTACCTTTATGGGGTATATTTTAATCGGAAAAAAACCAAGTTTTTCGGCGGACTTTTCGAGAAAACGGGTCCGTACTCTCGCATTTTTTTTACGCATTTCCCGATACTTTTTTCGCGATCCGATCGCGCCGTCGTCTTTCTCGTTCAAAAACCTACGAAACCCGTATTTTTCCGGAATTGTCAACGGCCGTTTAGAGGGGTAGGGGAAGCGGGGAAGTCCAAAAAGCGCACATTAACCGGAACTTCGACCCCCCTCCCGCCCTACTTCCCATGGTTCGGCTGGGATTAGAAAATTTTAAATTCGCTCGCTCCCACTTTTGGAAAATCCCAAGAAGATCCCCCCACTCGTAGATCCCCCCACTCAGCCGTTTGGCCGTGCATAGCGCGGACAGACAGACAAACGGAGTTTCATTCTTATTAATAATAGAGATTAGATCGCTTCGCTCGCTCGCACAAGACCCAAACCTAGATCATAAGCATGTAATATTCCTAATCACTGGGGACCTTTCATGTGTAGGAATTCCACACTTTTGACCTCAGATTCGGATTCAGCGAACTTGAAAACCCTCATGTTTCAGTTTTCAGCTCAAAATAGCGTTTAGTTTGGCTAATAAACGGGTAGGAAGATCACGCGTCTTGTGGTAGTGAAAGGTGATGAAGGGGCCGCGACCTCATCTTGCAAATGTACTTCGAAAGCCGTATTACTGGTCAGATACTCATCATACAGCACCTTCTCTGAAAACTCTCATTGCGATCTTTTTATTGAGCAAATAAAAAATAATCATGAAAATTCCCCATTGTGGCATTACTACCAAGAAAATAGAAACGTCAATTATGCTACTGCACACAGAGAGACTTCGTTCCGGATTTCAGCATCTTAAGTTAAATATGAAGAGTCCGGACATACCTATAGAGTCTCAAAACGACAGGAACTGCAAGGATAACTTTTTTCTTCAAGTTCCATTCATCTAGCTTGATCGTGTGAGCAAATTTCCGTAAATTATCATACTACGTATATTTTTTACATTGTTTTAAAAATTCAGGACTTTGAGTGAAAAGAAATAGTTAATCATCAATTTTATGGCAAAAACTCGTTCTAAATAATAATCTGCTATTTTAGAAAGAGATTTGAATTTTCAACTTTTTTGCTGTTTTTACTGATTTTTAGCATATTTTAATGAAATTTAAGTTCATTTTTCTGAAAAAATGTGTGCATCAATTTTTGAATGTTATGTTTTATAGATAATACACTTTATTTGAGCAATATTCTGCTAAAAAAAAGTATAGCTTTATCAATTTTCAGCAGTTTTTGCTGTTTTAGTGATTTTATCGGCACTTTTTTGAAATTGACTAATTTAATGTGCTCAAAAATGCTGGCAAACGAACTCGTCCTTTCGTTTGGAAAGCTTGATTTTTTGGCGCGAAAACGGAATTTTTATCTCAATCCTAAGGAGAGAGTTATCGTCTGGAAGGACACACACACACACACACTTTTTTTTATTTTAAAAAACTCCCCTCAAAGACGGAGGGGGCACACCTTTAAATTGAAAAATAAACAAATAAAAAGAGTGGGGTGGACGCCCAGGTTTACCCGACGCCGGCTTTGGGATGGGGGAAGTTGCAGAAAGATGAGTTGGAAGAGTGGGATGAAAGGAGGTGCCCCTATAAAATGACCACCAGTTCAAGTAAGACAATGCGTGAATCATAAATAATGGGTTATTAAATGAATAATTTGTTCTAGTAAAATGAGGCACAGGTAAATCATTTGACCTAGTGGAATAGGAAAGCACCTTAAAGCTGAAAAGGTCATGCAAAGCTGGTGAATTGTACAGACCATTCAATAATTTACGAATGAAAATAACTTCCTCAATCTTCCGACGATCAGCAAGCGTGCGCAAACCCAGAGATTTCATAATAGATTTGTCAGTAAACATAATATCAATAATTACTTCTAAAAAAAAATCAAGCGGTACGCGAAAACTTTTGGTCTTGGTTAATGGTCCGCCAGTTCTTAAAGTACAACCCCTGCCTGCTTTAGATCGTGGCTATAGATCGGCTGTAGATCGAAGCTTCTACCGCGTAATGAAATAATATCTGACTTTTCTTCTTAAATGACAGATGAAATCGTTTGCTGCCGCAACCATCTCTCACCTTGAAAACAAACGGATGGAAAAATTCCGTTAGAGTTGGATTTACGACCGGCAAATGGGTCGCTCTGTTGGCTGCTCGGTATTCCGTCCAACAATTATTTGTTTTCGGCAGCTATTTCTAATGTCAACTGGGTTTTATCAGGGGAGAAATGGTTAGTATTCCATGAAGGTTTATCATCGCCCTGTTTATAGATATCATTATTACTGTTCCAATTAGTCCAAAAGTTTTGGAGTAGGTAAGTAAATTTGTTTGTAGCTAATTGTCCTGGTAATTACATTCATGACAGATATCGTTGAAAAACTTTCAGCACTTACTCTGAAAAACTTGCTGAAAATAATGATTTGAAAATTGCGCTCAAATAACGATAGTTTTTAGGAACTTTCGCTTCCCCACAACGGAACCTGTGGGCTTTAAATCCAGTAAACCAGGGGTGCTCAAACTTGAACTGCTGGCGATCTACCTCAATATTTTTAGACTACTTACGATCGACTCTGAGAGGCTGCAAGTATGTGTGATGCAGGGTTGTCGTACATACACGATACACCCTACCTACCTAGGTAGGATGTACCGTAGCATATATAGATATTAGCTTTCCGCACAATTTACATTATTTTAGTCAAGGTTTGGGTTAGGTTTACTTAAGTTCTTCTCTACAATATCAATGAAAAAACTCCTAGTTATTCAAAATTGCGAGTTTATTCGTTGTTACAAAACAAAAGAGTTACATATGGTGTTAAACTCAACTAAGGAGTGACTTTGGATGTTGAAGCGTGGCACTGCATGTCCTCAGCATACTTTTCATAAGATGGTGCGTAACCACTGAGTGCCAATCGCAAGCATGATGACATATGATCGTCAGTTAGTCGATTGCGATACTTTGACTTAATTATCTTCATTTCAGAAAATGCAGACTCGCACAAGTAAGTTGACCCAAACATTTCCGTCAGTTGAAGGGCGATTTGCTTTAGATTCGGATATTTATCTTCAGATATAAAACACCAGAAATTTGTTTCAGATGCTGTAGCTTTGAGATGTATATCTGATATAATCTGCACCAACTCATTTTCAACAGAACATGAGTTCATATTAAACTGACTTGCTACTTCAGTAGCTAATTCCTCAATGTTTTTACATGAAAAAGGATAACTCATAAATGATGCTATATTTGCCAATTTACTGCAATCATAAAAACGCATTTCGAATTGTCCCAAAATATTTGATAATTCAGCCTCATACGTATCATAATTCAACTGAGGAATCCTTGCTTTCAAAGACGGAAAAAGATTGATAAAGCCGCCTTTTGCCGCAAGCAGTGTTATTACGTAATAAATTTTTGTAGTTTAGTTACCTACTTATTAAAAATTTTTTTCTTCTCGAGATCTACTCAAAAAGCACTCGCGATCGACCGTTTGAGCACCCCTGCAGTAAACAATTATTTGTTTTCGGCAGCTATTCTAATGTCAACTGGGTTTTATCAGGGGGGCAGTGGTTAGTATTCCACGAAGGTTTATCATCGCCCTGTTTATAGATATCATTCTTACTGTTCCAATTAGTCCAAAAGTTTTGGAGTAGGTAAGTAAATTTGTTAGTAGCTAATTGTCCTGGTAATTACATTCATGACAGATGTCGTTGAAAAACGTTCAGCACTTCCTCCTAAAAACTTGCTGGAAATGGTGACTTGAAAATTGCGCTCAAATAACGATAGTTTTTAGGAACTTTCGCTTCCCCACAACGGAACCTGTGGGCTTTAAATCCAGTAAACCAGGGGTGCTCAAACTTGAACTGCTGGCGATCTACCTCAATATTTTTAGACTACTTACGATCGACTCTGAGAGGCTGCAAGTATGTGTGATGCAGGGTTGTCGTACATACACGATACACCCTACCTACCTAGGTAGGATGTACCGTAGCATATATAGATATTAGCTTTCCGCACAATTTACATTATTTTAGTCAAGGTTTGGGTTAGGTTTACTTAAGTTCTTCTCTACAATATCAATGAAAAAACTCCTAGTTATTCAAAATTGCGAGTTTATTCGTTGTTACAAAACAAAAGAGTTACATATGGTGTTAAACTCAACTAAGGAGTGACTTTGGATGTTGAAGCGTGGCACTGCATGTCCTCAGCATACTTTTCATAAGATGGTGCGTAACCACTGAGTGCCAATCGCAAGCATGATGACATATGATCGTCAGTTAGTCGATTGCGATACTTTGACTTAATTATCTTCATTTCAGAAAATGCAGACTCGCACAAGTAAGTTGACCCAAACATTTCCGTCAGTTGAAGGGCGATTTGCTTTAGATTCGGATATTTATCTTCAGATATAAAACACCAGAAATTTGTTTCAGATGCTGTAGCTTTGAGATGTATATCTGATATAATCTGCACCAACTCATTTTCAACAGAACATGAGTTCATATTAAACTGACTTGCTACTTCAGTAGCTAATTCCTCAATGTTTTTACACGAAAAAGGATAACTCATAAATGATGCTATATTTGCCAATTTACTGCAATCATAAAAACGCATTTCGAATTGTCCCAAAATATTTGATAATTCAGCCTCATACGTATCATAATTCAACTGAGGCGTTCCTTTGATAAAGCCGCCTTTTGCCGCAAGCAGTGTTATTGCGTAATAAATTTTTGTAGTTTAGTTACCTACTTATAAAAATTTTTTTCAATTATTTGTTTTCGGCAGCTATTTCTAATGTCAACTGGGTTTTATCAGGGGAGAAATGGTTAGTATTCCATGAAGGTTTATCATCGCCCTGTTTATAGATATCATTATTACTGTTCCAATTAGTCCAACAGTTTTGGAGTAGGTAAGTAAATTTGTTTGTAGGTAATTGTCCTGGTAATTACATTCATGACAGATATCGTTGAAAAACGTTCAGCACTTACTCCTAAAAACTTGCTGGAAATAATGATTTGAAAATTGCGCTCAAATAACGATATTTTTCAGGAACTTTCGCTTCCCCACAACGGAACCCGTGGGCTTTAAATCCAGTAAACAATTATTTGTTTTCGGCAGCTATTTCTAATGTCAACTGGGTTTTATCAGGGGGGCAGTGGTTAGTATTCCACGAAGGTTTATCATCGCCCTGTTTATGGATATCATTATTACTGTTCCAATTAGTCCAACAGTTTTGGAGTAGGTAAGTAAATTTGTTTGTAGCTAATTGTCCTGGTAATTACATTCCTGACAGATGTCGTTGAAAAACGTTCAGCACTTCCTCCTAAAAACTTGCTGGAAATGGTGACTTGAAAATTGCGCTCAAATAACGATAGTTTTTAGGAACTTTCGCTTCCCCACAACGGAACCTGTGGGCTTTAAATCCAGTAAACTCTGTAAATACTGTGATGGATAGGATTAGTTCCTCCTTCTTGATTCTTGCAAATTACATCTAAGGGGATGTTATCTTGACTACCAGCGTTCAGGACAACATCTTGGCGTAGCAGGTTAATCGTCTCTCCCCTTTGAAGGAGGGACTCTCTCTTTCCATCACCTCTCGTTACAATCCTCGAGTTACAATTTCAGCTGTAGAGTTACCGTATTCCATTTTTTGTTCTGTTACATTAAGATAGCAGATTCCTATTTATCTCAACAACTAGGCAATAGCCACGAAATATTCAGTGAATATACTCGTAAAATTCAGATTTTCAAGAAAAAAGGGCTAACCTTTTCTAAGCTCGCTTCTCATATGTTACTGGTAAAACTTCACTTCTGTCTTCTTAGGTTAACCAAAGTTTACAAATTTAGGTTACTGTTGATCGGTTTCTCAGAATTCTCATTAGCGAATTTTCGAAGAAAAAATGAGCTATTTAGATGGCTTAAAATTTGATAAATAGCACGCTTGGCTTACAAATCCGCGTTGAGACGATTGCGACCACTCCCAGATTTCTAAGATTCATAAACAAGCGATTTTTAGGCCAAATTGACCAAATTTTTGAGTTTGGCTTCGTGCTCAAACATTTCCTCTGCAATCTCGTCACACGGCTGTGCCCTCCGTTTTATTCAGGACATGGTTGGCCTCAAGGTCAGAATTTAAGTGCCTAATCTAATGTTATCTACAACTTTTTTTTTTAAAGATTCTATTGGTCGTGGTACTTGAAACAACCCCTCCCTTGATTCCTATTGAAGTTTAGTTATACTATACTCTTTTTTTCTCTTTTTTTCAGGAAAGATACCGGTGAAGATGTCTTCGTCCATCAGGTGAGTTATTATTTGTTCTGTGGTAGATACTTCAACTATCAAACACTTGTTTTCTTGGTTCTTTTCATTATTAGTTCAATTCATCACGGTGGAAGCATGCTAGGTAGTTTGAACATTCGTCGGTGTAACGTAAGTATACAGATTTCATAATGTCAACACAACCAAAACAACAGAAATCTGCATAATTGACGATAATTCTTCAAATGGCTCTGTTGTGACGCCGTACGCTTCTGAAATGTTTTTACCTAAACGAAACCCCTTTCACGGAAGCGGAAGTTCTTTCACAATCTCCGGTCAACAGTTTAATTTCAATGTGCCTTCCCCACATTCCGGTACAGTTACTGCTTCAGTATGATAGTGGGCATGGCGTCTCCAGATTTGAACCGATTCGATTTCGGTATTAATTTATATTGACTTAGGTTAGGGCGCTCCGTTCAATTCCGTAAGAGTTTGGAATCTTATCAGTACTGGTACACAATCAAAATCCTTGGTGTTCCTTTTGGGGTAACCTAGAACATTCTTTACTCGACAGACAATAGAGTCAATATGTGTTGAAAACGAGAGGGTAATGTCAAGTAAGGCACCAAGGTCCTTTGTTTGCACTAAGCGATTCAACTGCAGGCCGCTGATGCAATACGGATGGCTGAGGAAGTGAAGTGAGCGGTGGAATGTCAAAACATTGCATTTATTGAAGTTACGAGGGAAGTTATTGGTTCTAGTGGTATTAAACCTTTTGTCACATATAGATTAAGTAGTAAAGCGTAGCTAGGTCATTCATTTCATCTCATTAATTTTCATTCGGTGGATGCAACATTATTGTTGATGTACTAATTCCTGATGCGCCAATGTCATAGATAAATGATTTGCGTATTAGGGTTATTCCAATATAGAATATTAACCCATTGTGTAATAATTTGCATCCTCCATGGTGTAATGTGCAGTCCATTGAGTTTGTGCAAATCTTAATTTGTAACATCTTTCGTTACTGTTATTTATCTCCGCGACTGTGGGAGCCGGTTAATTTTTTTTTTTTTTTTTTTACCATGCAGTAAGTATGTGTAAACAGCTTAGAAAGTTCCACGTACAAAGGCATACGGAACAAATTTATTTTGTAGTAATAAATGACTTTTTTTAAGCTATATTTACCTATATTGGGCGTCCTTCCTATAATATGCGAAGCCTTGCTAATATTACCTACCTTCAGAGGGACGTCCGATTGAAATAGATTTGAGACAAATAGGCTGGGCTCCAATCGTTGAATTCGCTTTAAGGACGTCCCTCTGAAGCTAGGTAATATTATCAAGGGTTCGCATTTTGTAAGAGGGATGCCCTATTGAAATTTATGACCGTGACGCATTTTTATGAGTTGTATTCGTGTAATCGTCGACAGACGAATATGAACATAATCGCAGTTGACTCAGAATCAACGAATAATTATCGCGATTACAATCGTATTCGACGATAAGATTATGCCCAACACTGCCTCCGCCTCACCGACCTAGTGGACGGAGGTCGAAGCGAGCAATTTCTGACCTCGGCCATTTTCTTCAACGCACGTGCCACCTCGGTCTCTATGATTCGCACTGCTCGAATAGCAAAATACGCTCATCGTCTACGATGGGACCAAAGAAGCAGTATAGGTATTTTAAAATTTTGAATGAAATTAGCATTATTCGTTCCTCACAACTTTACCATTGATAACTAGAGAAAGTTTTGTCCTTATAGACCCTATAGATGTATACTGTTTGGCGAATTTCAGTGGGTTATGTTTTTGCGGAGTTGCCTTCAAAGCAAGGTTATAGTGAGCGTTCCCCATGGGTACGAAAAAGGTATTTTAACTATTTTTAGACAGAAGAAGATTACATCCAAAGAAGTTGGCATCAAACGCACACTCCTGCTAAGAGTAGTTTTCATACTGATTTTTCAAAGTTACGCTCACTGGTGACGTCAAAGCACCCCTCCCGCCGGGGCGGGACCCCCTTGACTACCAGTGTGACGTCACCAGTACAATCTTTGAAAAATCATTGGGGAAAAAAAAAAAAAAAACTACTCAACGTAGGAGAGTGCGGATGGTATCGAATTTCATAGAATGCAATCTATTTTCATATAAAATGTAGGAAACAGTTTTTTAGGACGTCCCTCTGAAGCTATGTCTTATAAGCAAGGGGTACGGCAAAACAACGGGACGAAAAATGAAATCCGCCCCATAGTGGATAAACCTCTAGATTTTAGCGCCGCTCAGCCGACCTGGTGGACTCCCAGCTTTTATTTAGGCATAGGCCCGGCGCGAACCTTCCGCTTTGATCAAGTGTGTGTACCACAAGAAGAAAATCCGATGCGTGTCGTCCGTACGATGCGGATAAGTGTGTCCCTACCTCGAGACGAAACTCCAGGGATTGAGTTTTGTACTTATTTAATACCAATGGATCGGCCTTGCACCACTCTTCGATCAAACTGTCACAGTGATGGGCATTAAGCAACAGAAATATGCCCTTCATACCATAAGAATGGGCCAAAATGTCGTCAGCAAAGAGCCTAATGTAGCCACTGTCTTGAACATTAAAAGCTAAGTCGTTGAAAAAAATCTAGAACAAGCATTGGCCTAGCGCGGACTCCTGTTTTACTCCACATGGGATTAAAGTTCCCTTGGAAACTTCGGTGTCGATAGTGATCACTTACTACCTACTGTTAAGGTAACTTTTGAAGAAGGACTGAGCAACGTCGTCAAATCCATAATACTTTAGTTTCTGTGTTAGTAATTCGTGGGAAACTAAGTTGAATGCTTTAATCAGGGACGTCCGACCATCTCATTCAACAACCCAACAAAAATTCAACATACTTGTAGTACACGCCAAGTGCGAGGCATCCACGAGGGAAAGGATCTACCTGGTGAAGCATCCGGTCGGCGGCACCTGGTCACGGGATGGGAGGACGGATGGAGGATTTTACTATCCGGCGCGTGGTGCGAGATGTGTCCTGAAGATGATGTTATTTATTTCGCAACTCCCAAAACCCCTTACAACCCAGTTTTTCTATAAACATTAGCAAGTTTGCGCATGTGCCTGGAATGCTCAAATCGTCTTCTCCCAACTATCTTACAAATTTGAGCGAGATCGGACGATTGGGGCATGAGAAAATCATGCTTGATGAAATTTACGTTTGTGCATGCAATACTAGGAGGGTACTGAGGGGTTGAGACTTCAAACCATAACCTGCCCTTTCAACCACAACCAAAGTTGGGATCGCGGCCCTGGGACTTTAGACTGAACAATAAATTTTCAGGGGGCTATAAATAGGTTTTCTTGGTCGATTACAAAGATTACTTCACCTAACTTAGCTGTTGCGTCATTTCTTGGTTCAGGAAGCTGCTGCGGCAGCTCTCCACTAATCCAATCAGCCTTCGAGACTCTTCAAATCCTACTGAGGGCTTCATCTGGCGCCAAATAGGCCTGAGAGGTAGGTGACATGTGACGTCACACTCACTAAGTATGGCTTCTTTCGGGGTATCGTGTTACATTTTCCACGTTTGCTTCATTCGACGTTCCACTCGGTTCAAGACAACGAGCCGAAAATGAAATTACATGGCCACTGCATACTATATCTGGTGATTTGTGATTTATAATTAAACAAGAAACAGTTTCGAAAAGTTGTATTTAAATAGGCGCTTTTTTAAAATTTGCAATACATCACCTTCATCTTCAGAAACTCCATGGATATGTGCACTATAACCTCCAATTATGTGTGAAAACGCTGCGAATTATTACACAAAGGTTTAATATTTCTATAGTTCAAACCTTTACAGTTCCAGGACCCCACAATTTTACAGTTTTTAATAAATTTCAAACAATTTAGAAGATAATGAAAAAACAGGTAAGTCGAGAACGAAAGGAATACTTTACCTGACCAATTCGCCTCCGTACCTTGTAATTGTTTTCGGGGTGTCCCAAAGGAGCTCCATCTAAATTTTAGTCCCGTAGATCGATTAGGAAAGAAATTAGTCTCAGAGGTTTCGAAGCTGATCAGAGTCCCTCCATATACTTTGTAATTGTTTTATAAACGTCCAAAAGAAACTCTATTTCAGGTTTCAGCACCATAAATGGATTAAGAAACAAATTAGGCTCAGAGGTCCCTCAGCTGATCAGTGTGCCTATGTGCACTGATATTGGATTCCGGATATCACAAAGGATGTTTATTTCAAATTGCAGATCCGTAGGTTGTCATCAACAAGCCTAGGTGTGTAGATAAGGCACCTGTAGAGTTAAAAGTAATGCAAATAATTATTACATCCACACATTTAGTAGGTACCAATTGAAAATTCGTGAGTTAAATAATGCACCTACCATTGCTTCACTAGCCCATCCTTACGGACAGTCGTTAATGAACTCGATTTCCCGTAGTCAGAGTTCCATTGGAATTATATCACCCAATAATTCCATTGGAATTATATTAGCTGATAATTTTGCTTACAAGGCATATTTTATGTTTTCCAAACGACAAACACTTATAACTCTCTAGCGGTTGTTAATGGAATTTAGCGATTGACTCGCTAATTCAAATTTCACTTTTTCAAAATTTTCGAAAATTTTTACTTATTTTAAAATTTTTGGAGCCATTGCAATAGCTTCACTTTTTACGAAAATTCGCTAAAAACATGGTTTTCTCGGAAAAAAATCCTTTAAAACAAACCACATTTCAGCAATGGATTGTTTTCCATTTGCAGTTTAGATTTTATTTAACCGTTTTAAACCGACGACTCTGTATAATATCAGTTGCAGCTTTTTGTAGTTACAATCGTTCGATCCTTGCAGATTCAAGATAGCAGATGTTGCTTGTTAATCCATTAGATAGCACATTATCACATTTTTTGCGGGTGGTGCGAATTGTTGCGGTATTTCGGTGAAACAAGCTTTTGTTCATTTATGGATAAAGCAAGATATCGAGTGTAATGGTATACGAATCTCATTTTATATATAAAGGAAGATAGCACAATCATGTTGAATCTTAATCGACGATAAATTAGCTGTCCCAGAGCCATATTCTTATGTTAAGAAGGTGCTGATGTCTAAGACAATGAAGACATCTGGCAATTGAATGACTACAGGAGCGGAATGCATTTGGGGAAAAGAGAAACTAGAGAGCATACGGAGGCGATGCGTTTGGAGACAAGGGGCACCTTTTTTGGGGGAAATAAATGTTAACGTTCAGTAAAGGTTGATGACAGGTAATTTATTTGTTGCTTATCAGTTTCTAGCAACTTGGGAAAAATATGAAGCAGATAGACCCCCTCCTCACTTATCTGTCAACAATGAATAAATTTAAAAAGGGCGAGGATGAGAGTGATGAAGATGACTATTGTACCCCTTGTAGCCACACTTGAATTAGAGATGGAATTCACTATCGGTTGGGTTATTAGTTTTCTCTAATGGAAAGACTATAGTTTTTTCTCCATATTGCTGGATATACTCCTGAGGATATGGAATTCTGATATAAATGTGTGAGCATTGGTTATCGTATTTCCCCTGATTACTGGTTACATACTGGTTAAATTTGACACCGTAGTTAACGGCTGGAACTTATCGGTAATTCGACCACTGACGACGATCGATCCCAATTTTATGCCTCGAGTGAGTTGTGTTTGTTCGTCAACAAATCATGACGTTATCATGTCACAGTGACAAGTTGAGAGGCAACTAGAGAATCCTGAAGCACTACAAATCATTATTGTTCAGTCCGTTTACGTCATTCAGAAAATCCATATAATTTAATCATAAAATGTTTTCCCGACTTCGTGTTTTAAAAATTATCTCTTGTACCTGAACGAGGTACACAGAGCTGAAACTGAAACATCGTCAATCAAGTTGATATATATATATATTTTTTTGCCATCATATATATTTATTCGGAACAAAATGAAATTAAAAATTTAATCCTAAGCGCTAAATCTTGAGAGAACATTGAAAATGTTTTTGCATCCATTAAAACTGTTAACTGCAGAGATTATTTGGTTTTTATTTTACTCCACACAAGTAATTGACAATACTGGTTTATTCGAACTGAAGTAAGTTTACTGTAGTTTTTCCTCTCAAAGTTCTGCTTCCTGCGTTGAATAAGAGAGAAAATCGCTTTGGAGCTCACTCAGATGATCACTGACCACATAGGCGTCTTTAAAATTCACCATTGAACCACCCTCTCAAATTTCAGCTTCCTGAGTTGAATAGGAGAGAAAATGGCGTTGGAGCTCACTCAGCTGATCAGTGATCACTCAGGTGCCTTCAGCATTCTCCATTGAGCCTTCCTCTCAAATTTCAGCTTCCTGCGTTGAATAGGAGAGAAAATGGCTTTGGAGCTCACTCAGCTGATTGGTGCCCAGTTGGTCTTCTTCAGCATTCTCCCTTGAGCCTCCGTCTCAAATTTCAGCTGCCTGCGTTGAACCATGTATGAGAGTGGCTGTCATTTCGTAACGATAGGCAATATTGTCTCGTAACTATCATTTCGTCTCATTAATACGTAATATTTGGCCGGGTTATTATGGCAAAAATATGTTCCATGTTAACAATAATTTAAATAATGAGCGACTTCTAAATGCACATGTGTATATGATTTTCAAGTGTACAAGTTCAATGTTCAGTTCTAAAGAAATATTGGTTTCAATAACGAATATTTTCAATAACTAACCTTTGTAAACGACCGAGTTCCAGTCACACAGCATGGTCTTAATGAGCGAATTTTCGTAAAATACCTATTATATTGATTAGAAATTTGAGTACTTTAAGTACAAAGAAATTGTTAACCAATTTTTTCTTTTTAATTTAAGTACATTTTTCAGCATAATGTTGTGCATGAATTTTTTAGTATTTTGTTCATTGTCGGTAACCTCTTTTTGACTAAAATTCTGACAAAAAATGTGAAATTAACAATTTTTGCCGTTTTAGTCTTTTTTAGAAATTTTTTTTAGCACATTTTTGAAATTTGACCAATTTAATGTGCTCAAAAATTGCTGACCAGCTAACTTTCCTTTCATTTGAAAAGCTTGATTTTCTGATGCAAGAACGGAATTTTCATCTTAATTCTAAGGGGAGAGAGTTATTGTCTGGAATGATATGTATTAATTGCTATGCAATTCTTAGGCCGACCCCCAATAATTTTTTATGTACCTAACGTCCCAAACTTTTTTTGTAACGTCCGTGACGCGAAGCGCGAGTTCGTAGGTTCGAATCCCAGCCAGGCTTGAAAATTTTTTTATAGCCAAATTTTTTTATATCAATTTTTTTCGCATCGTAGGTTCGAATCCCAGCCAGGCTTGAACATTTTTTTATATACAAACTTTTTCAGGCTAAGAATTGCATAGCAAATTATCCTCGTTTTCTACGCAGTAGAAAAGAGAAAAGATCCGGCGAGGCGCGAAGCGCCGAATATATATATATATATATATATATATATATATATATATATATATAAAGAAACGTTAGACTAGGATCGTTTCAGAATACCTCACAACGGATTTCAACGAAGAAAATATTCAAAAATTTTTGGGACCATTGCAATAGCTTTATTTCCTACGAAAATTCGCTAAAACAGGATGTTCTGCAGGTTGTCTACTTTTAGAAAATGCACCGAAATTCAATTCCAACCCTGAATAAGATAAGGTCCCGTTTCTCCATAGAAGGTCATAATTATTCAAACGTAATAACAAAATATCAGTAATTTTTATCGATTTGGTGTGTGAAACCGAACCGCGAATGACGAGTGGGACTCACGCAGTAATTTTCCAGAACTCTCGAGGGGCCAACCGAAGCTTGAGTTAGTACGACAGATCCCCCGAGATAATTAAACGGTGGCCCCCAGTGGAACGTGAATTACGACATCCTGTCGACCAATAGCCGGTGACTAGTCGACCGCAACTGTCTGTCACCTACGCTGGAAGGCGAGCGAATGTCCTCACCATAACAGACTTAAGAGCCTATCTTCTTGAAACATCGGCTTAATCAGCACAGTTGTATGCTTGGTTGTAAGAATGTTCATCTTGACAGGGCAATATCAGGCTACATTTAGTGGTATATATGGAGTAGAAGTGATATTCGGAGGAGGACAACTTGTTGTCAGGGGGAAGAAACATTGATGCGAAACATCTCGCTACAGTTTTGAATTAAATCTTTGATAATCATCGTGGAATACAAACAGATATTACGAAGGATTCTACGCTGGGAAAAGGCTAAGACTAATGATATAATACTAGAGGAACCATCATCTTCACAACAGGCAGATGAGCCAGTCTTCTCGAAATATTGGCATTGTCAGCTAGCGCACTTATCAATACTGTCCAAGATCAGGCTGTATTCAGGATTCTATGTTTACACAAGAGCAAAAGAGGTTCTGGATGGAGAGCCAAAAATTGTCACCATAACATTCTGATGAGCCTATCAACATTAGTAGGTGCGAGAAGAGTTATAGCTATATGCAGTGTTATATGGAACATAAGTGACATTTCGAGAGAGGGCAAGGTTTTGTTAGGGGATGGAACATTGATGCGGAACTCCTTCACTACATTACTACAGCTACTCCTACAACTCCTTCACTACTCTTTCACTACAGTTTTGAATTTAATCATCGTGGAATGCAAGCAGGATATTTCGAAGGATTCCATGTACCTATGGGAAAAGGCTAAGACAGATGAAATAATACTAGATCCAATGAAATCCATCGGGCAAAAGAGCGAGCCTTTGTTTGTCATTACAATGGGACCAACACTCCCAAAAAAGCGACACCTTGGACTGTACCCACTCGAGCTATTGGTACAAAATGTCAACAAACTCGGAATGCCCCGAGTACTTCGAACAGTTGTAAACTATTCATGTGTTCGCCAACATTATTTACCACCAATTGGCATTCTGCTTTTTACCAGACAAGTCAACAGAATGCTGCAAGAACGTTTGACAGTACCTCGTTTGTTTATGCACTGAGGAACAGTTGATACTATGTCCAAGCCACTGTGTACTCGACTTCAAAGAAACAGCCCACCAGGGCTTCATGAACGTGTTCCCTTTATCTGAGGTCACGTGCTTTAGCTTCCACTTTGGTCAGGCAGTATACCGGAAAGTACAACGGATTAGGCTCATGTCTGCGTATATTCGAACACACCAGCAGGCCAGCTGCTGAAACATTCTTTCGGTTTTCCAAACTTGCCGCTCATGGAGTGGAAGAAGCCTTTTTAGACATTATTAAAACAAATTATCAGCGAGTTTCTAGAATACATGGCTGCCACTTACATTGGACCACTCAGCCGTTTCCCGCCAATCTTATGGGCTAGTCCACTAACAGCGCAAATGCCAAAACGACCAACGGTCCTGAATCATTCCACCGCCATCTCAAGGACCAGTTCCATTCCCCACACCAATCCGTTCTTGCTGTGGAGCAAACCCTCAGGCTATTCCAAACTGAAACAAATATAAAGTTGCATCCATAAGCGGAAGGAACCACCAGATCCGGCCAACAACAACAACGTGCAGTGTTTCTGGATATCTGGATTTCGTACTCCACTGGCAAAATTTCAAGATCGGGCTACTTAGTTAGAGTTAACTTAAGTTAACTTAACTTAAGTTAGAGTTTTGAAGCAGGCGTGCAAACTGAAATAATTCGATATTTCGGTGTCTTTTTTTTTTTTTTTAATTGACGTTCACCAATACTGACTGGCATGATGTTCATCTGTAAATATAGACTTCAGCTAGACTCACTTAGCTTCATCTCAAATCCAACCATGATATATAAAGTTATGGAACCGTTTGCCGCAGACGATACATTGACTTATCGTGCATTGAGATGCTTGAAATCAAGAGCAGTATATTTTGAAGATTTCAGGTCATCAAGCTTGATTGATGTCATTCAATTCATTCGAATCTCTTAGCCCGCCAGTAGTAGCCTCCAAAATGAACTGATCATCTATTGCGACTCGACTCCACGCAGAACAATAGTTTTTTTGGACGTCACTTAGAAGTTTATGTCCCGAAAGACACCGGCTTCAACAAAACAATTAGACAGAAGAGAACACAATAGAGTTTCGAAGACGGCTTGGCAGGAGACCAGATAAACCTAGTGGGACCATAAAATCATATTTTATCGCCCATTTACGTCAGTAACAAATGTTTACTGAATCGCATAACCTTCTTCTAACTCTATACCTACTTTTGAAACCATGCCTTACCTAAAAGTCAGAGATACGTCGAGATAATGAGATTGTCCATTATTTCCATCACAAAATTTCAATGGTTCAATGCTCACAGAGTGTCTTAAACTTAATGGACCAAACGCTTTTGTTATAGCGAATTTTCGTAGAAAATGAAGCTATTGCAATGGTACCAAAAATATGGGAATCTGATTTTGGTTTATTATTTTATTGCAGATTCGGAATCTACAAAAATTTCATGGAAAATGACCCATCACCCGAATTCTCGTGTGCGAAAGAAAGCGAATTGTGAAATACCTATCGAGTTTTTGAATATATTCAATGGCCACCTGTAATGAGTAATTTTGGGGTATTTTTTCGTGCTGAATCATTTAGCGATGTTGATTTTTTGATATTCGCAATCCCATCCTGGGAAAACCGGAAGTACTACAAGAGTTTGTGTTTAAGAAAAATGTTACCTACCAAAAACCCGTTTTTATTTACAAAATGGTAGCATTACTTAAAATTAAAAGCCCCCGTCTGTTGATAGTCCTTAGTGAGACAAACAAAACAAAACAAAAATCATTGAATTCGGATGAATAGTTATGGAGAAAAGTGCACCGAAACTGAAAAAAGTACCTAACTTTAGGTGCTTGTAACGAAGTACGTAAAAGATCAATGTTAATTTTATCCCGTCGTTTTGTTCATCAACATTTATCAACCATTTTTAATTGTCTACTGTTTTAAACCGCACAGAGGCTTTTGTATAAACCACTGTTTACACTGAGATTTGGTGTTTCCTCGTCCTATGTCAATCTGTAATTCATTGTCTTATATTTTTTTAAATGATCATTCAAGTATTGAATATAAATTTAATCTATGAGTTTGGTGGTCTTTATTGTTGTTTAAGTGACAAAAGATGAAATTTGTATTCATTTTGCCGCCATGAGTTGACTGGCGGTAGGTAATGTCCGAAACTGAATGCTCATGGTTAGGTTACAACCGTTATTTTGCCTGTTAACCCCCCTCTTTTTCTCTCTCTCTACACACTCCCCCCCCCCCCCCCCCTCTCTGTATTGTTTTGGTCTCTTTGCGTTGGTAGGTGTATCTCTCAAGTGGTGTCAACCAACCTTTGAGAGCAAATCCAATTACGCAACCGTAGAAAATTTGAGTGTTGCGATGGAATGAAACCAGGCAACGTCACATCGCGTGAATAGATAATACAGCTGTTCAAATTTGTGAACAATAACACCAGAAACTGCTCAGGAATTTTCTTCTGGAGGCGAATTTCGTGGATTTGGGTCAATGAACTTATTACAACGCTTGTAATATGGGCGTGTAAACACGCCTAAAGTAGAGGAATAAATAAACTATAAATATTGGAAAACTCAAAGTTAAAAGAAAACTAGAATAGAATCACGACATTCCCGACATTCAATGTAAACAACTACAACTAATGAGATAATTTATTACTTATGATGAGTAAGTACCTAGCAATAATACACTTAATTTTACCATGATTTCACACTTTTTGCCCATTTTCAACGTCTTTTCCCAAGCAAATCGCTGTCTACTTGTTCTTTGTTCTCTTGTTCCAAACTGATTAGTTATTCAAACATTTCGTTTTCCTTTTTTGGGAAGTAAAATAACACATTGTCTCCACTAGATTTGCATCCGAATACACTGTAGCACGATTTATTTGACTCCTATACCGGGTGATCCGGCTTACGAGGGTTCATTTTTTTTCCCCTCTAGATTTCGCATCCATGATTGAAATCACCACTTCTAGAATTGCGCTTCGTGGTTCATCAGCTCTAATCCGAGAACGGAATAAATTACTGCAATTCTGGTTTCACCACCGTGTTCAGCTCTAAAAGATCTTTAAAATGAAATGTCACTCGGCAAAAAAACGTTTATCGAGGCACGCAAAATGTGTTCCTTTGGGGTAGTCCAAAAGAAAAAATTGGATTTGTTTCCTGATTTTTGTTTGCATTAATCTTAGTGTCAGGCAACGCAAAAATGCTCTGTAAGTTTCACTTCGATATCACAAAAATAATAAAAAGTGGGGGTGTGGGATACGTTAGTCATACCCTGCACACCCTCACGAGATAAAAGGGAATAGGAAAAGAAATGGTTCATTATTGAAAATAATTATTGAGAATAAGCCCTAAGGGTTCCTGAACCTAGGTACATTCAAAATTATCAATGCACATGTCGTCTTTCTATTCGCTCCTGTCTACGGAATCTGTCAGCATCATATCGAATCCGCCCATCTTATAAGAATGAATCGAGGAGTATTAAAAGACAACAATACGCCAACGAACACCCCCCCATTCTTCACAGAGGACGCATAATGCGCATTTGAGAAGAAAAAAATGAGTAGGAGGTGGGGGACCAACGTAATTCTTCTTGTTGAGAAAATGGCGTCTTTTGTACGTCTGGTCTCTCCAACTTGTCCCCCTCCAGCCTTCATTCAGATCGTGTTGAAACGGCTTATGCAATGGAAATGACCGTTGGGTTTAGAGTTTCCGTGTAAAGCGAGCCAAAGATAACTCGCCGCATAAATCATCCCGCGCATGCGCTGTGACAGAACTTCGCAGTAGCGAGATTCGTTCCTACCTCGTCACACCCCTACCCCGCAAACTACGAATAAGCAATGGAAGATGAGTCCAAAAATAGTTACACAAAGTTTTATTATTTCTGTATAGCCCTTCTACGCAAATCACCTGTCTATAATAAATTGCACTGCCAAAAAGTGCCCCCGCAAATCTGGTAATGGTCCTGGGAGATTTCGAGGGTGCCGAATCCGAAGCCCGTTTTTCCTGTAGGCGTCTAATTTTTAAAGTACCTACCTGCATTTTTGAAAGAAATCACTAAAATTCCAAGATAATTATGTTCAATTAAAAGTTGCAATCCTTGTTGGAAATTTAACACTAAACACGTTTATACCACAGATAATGGGTCTGAAATGCCTCCTTAACGTGCCTTTTGCCTAAAAACTGCCAAAAAACTTGGTTTTCCCCCGATTTTTCTACAGTTTTTTAATAGTTTTTGTACAAATTACACCACTTGGCGATCTTAAAAAAAAAGTGCTATTACTTGGACCATTTCTGCTCTGCGTGGAATGAGACCAACAGCAGCTCTGGAGGTGGGATAATTGATTGTTTGCGATTTTCCTACTTTTTACCCGGAGGGTCAAAAACACCATATTTTTAATTTTTCAGTTTTTTAAATCAAATTGTACGATTTTTATTGGAAATTCAATTGTTGATCACGTTTACACCACAAATGATGGCTTAAAACGCCCGCTCAACATGTTTTTTCGTCAAAAAACTACAGAAAAAAAGTGTTTTTTGTGAATTCACAGAGAAAAAAATAAATTGTAAAAAACTGAGAATTTATATATCTTGTAGTTCTGTAGTCAGAAATGGTTGCCTAACCAGCATTTAATAGAAATCACAGGGTCACTGCAATGCTGAGGGGGGCAATAATAATATGTAATTAAAAATTATAATTACGTATTCTTTCTCTAATCCTGACCTATTAGCCTTTTGCGCCACACTCATTTCTCAATTGAAATGTCGACGTTTGTGTTTTATAAGAAACATTCCCAATTCTTTTGATTAATTTAGGATTTAATAATAAAATACGATTAAGGACCATCTATATTCCAGCTTCGCGGATCTGATATGCTATCTTGTTGTGGGAGTTGTTATAACTGGCACGATCCAAAATGATTTCAGTACAGGTACCATGTCATCCTCTGCTGTACTGGGACCTCTGCTTTGAATTTGACACATGAAGACTACCAGCTTCAAACTTGTTGATTGCCTTCAGTTTTACCAGAGTTTTAATTGTTCCAAGCTAAATTAACAACAGTTAGGCAACTTGTAGGATGTCTTCACTTCAGCTGGACAAAGCAAAAACTTTTATTTCTCGAGTGAAAATTGTAAATGTATTATTACAAATTCATTCTTTCCCTAATCTATGATTAATGCCAGAGTGTTATGCGTGTACATTTTTTTGCCTTCTTGAAAAGATTTCATGATACTGTTGATGTAGTTTGAGCTCGAAAGACTCTGTTGGCATATATCATACGTGTTCTGTGTATCAAACAAACTTTATTACACCATTTTAGGAGTGATGAGTCCAGATTTCGGAGTTCGGCTGACTCAGTGAGGTCGATCGAGGAAGATTCAAGCAGGATTAAGGATGGGATAAAGAAGTTATCACCTGAATTTACTGACCTAGTGAAACGAATTGTAAGATTGGGCAAAAAGGCTGAAAATAAAATGATTTTTGATAAGCCTACTTCTGCCAACCGTATGCTCATAGCGTGAATCTTACAACCTCATGTACTATCGGCTTCTTTTTATCGTAGCACGGATCTGCGGACCGGTATGACTGAGTTGCGTAATTGTGAGGTTTACCTTTCGATTAGATATGTTTCAGGGATTCCAACCATAATACATGCTCAGATGCTTGAGAGTTCCAAATGCGATAGAGAGATAGAGATGAGGCCTTAAGGCGCCGGAAAACGCTACTGCGCTTGTGCGGGGAGATGAGGCGCCTTATCCCAAACCTACCTATCTCATCTCTTCCTCCTTGTCGCAAAGTAACCTTACACACTGATAACAGTGGTATTCCATTCTTGTTGGTTTTCGTGATTCATTGTATTAATTTTCTTGTTCATATTTTCAAAATCTGCCATTGCAAAACCTTTTCGCGAATAATAAAATAACAAGGAAACTTAGAAATGGTGGAAACTCCCCCTTGGTGATTTAGCGTTACTTGAGGATAAGTAGCGTCACTTTCAGATAAGGCACTCCCTCTTGACTTCATCAGGCTAGCATAAGGTGTGGCTCACCCCAGATGATAAAATCCCCAAGCACCTCATCCCAATTGACCTATCGTTTAGGAACTCTGTACTTACCAGTCAAAAAGCTCAAAGGAAAGAGGGATTCTGGAATTACCAAACTAACTGGATTCTACCAAAATGTTGAAGGTCTCAACGCAAATCGTCAATCATTCAACAACAGGCACCTCACCTGACATATGATTTTAATGCTCACTGAAACATGGCTGTCACCATCTGTTGAATCTAAGTTCTATTCATAATTTATAATTATTATAACTAATGTTTTGTTATGTACCATATTTATGTTTGTTAATGCTTTGTTGTACATAAACATAAATGTATATACTTTTCAAGGGTATCAGGTGACCAGAGCCTGTCCTCTTCCTCTTGTAGATACCATTTATTCCTCCATGGACCATGCATGGTGTATAAAAGTACAAACCGAGCTGGGCCGGTTCAATTCTGCAACCTGAAAACTGAAACCATTCTTTTCATATCCTCAACGAGGCTTCGCGGTCGGGGGAATTTTCGTTGATACTTTAAAGGACCCATCGCTACGGCGTATCTCTTCCCTACACTCTACGGGGCTTAGTGTTCCGGGGTGTACACCCTGTCACTTCACGAGTCTTCGTGCTCTGAGGTAACTCCCTTCACACTCTAGGGCTTCGCATTCCGGGGTGTATCTTCCTCCTCTTTTACAACATCCTCTTTGAAATTTAGGATATATACTAGTCAGGAAGTCAATAAATCGAATTTACTAATCAATCACCTCGAATCTCAACATGCTTCATCTTTAATTATGTTGTGTTTAAATTTACTTGTTCTTTATTAGAGAGTTCCTAGTAGATCCGTCGGTCTCAATACGGCGTGCGGTAACGAGAAACAGTACCGCACCTTAAAGTCACTTCAAGTCCTTAACGGATCTAGTTGTAACGCTAAATCCATGGAAGGAGGAAATTATCCCTAGGAGGTTATTTGAGTCCTTGGAAGGAGGTTATTTTAGGCGATTACGTTTTTTTCCGGATTGCGATCCGTTAACATATCTGTACGGAAGGATACGTCACCGTAACTCATTGCGTCAGAGTTGCGGCGCCGGATCCTCGATGCCTCACGACGTATTGTGTTGTACGGATCTACTAGGAACTATTAGAGAGTTCCTAGTAAATCCGTAAAACACGATACGTCGTGCGGTATTGACAATCCGGCGCCGTAACTCTGACGCAATGAGTTACGGTGATGCATCCTTCCGTACAGATACGTTAACGGATCTCAATCCGGGAAAAACGTAATCGTCTAAAATAACCTCCTTCCATGGACTCAAATAACATCCTAGGGATAATTTCCTTCTTCCATGGATTTAGCGTTACAACTACATCCGTCAAGGACTTGGCGTGACTTTAATGTGCGGTAAAGTTTCTCGTTACCGCACGTCGTATTGAGACCGACGGATCTCTAGGAACTCTCTTATGTTGTACTTAAATGAATTCTTTTCTGTTATGTTGTACTTAAATGAATTCTTTGTAATTGGCTCTAATCATAATTACATTCTCAAGACTTTGTTGTTATGTTGCAGTCCGCCATAATCAAGAATAACCCAAAGAAAGCCGTGAGGAGCGTGGGGGACGGGGAGACAGTCGAGTTCGACGTAGTGGCGGGCGAAAAGGGAAACGAAGCGGCCAACGTGACGGGGCCCGCTGGGGAGGCCGTCAAGGGGAGCCCCTACGCCGCTGACAAGAGGCGCGGCTTCAGGCAATGGTTCTTCAGGGGTGGACCACGATCCAGATCCACCAGGAAACAAGGTATGGAAGTCTGTAAGTATACTCACTCAACTATAAGTAGATCTTGGTTTCAGGTTTGTGTATTCGAATAAGATACGGGCGAAGTCCGATTGCAATATATACATGAAAAAATGGATATACTAGAGAGTTCCTAAAGCGATAGCGAGATAGAGATGAGGCGCCTTATCGTGAATGGAAAACAACTACTGCACATGTGCTGGCAGATGAGGCGCCTCATCTCCAATAACACAAATTTATTTCACCTGAACATAAGACGCTTTATCCCGAACCAACCAATCTCATCTCTTCCTCCCTATCGCAAAGTAACCTCACACATCGATAACAGTGGTATTCATTTCTTGTTGGTATTCATGATTAATGAAAATTATATTCATTTTCTTGTTCATAAATTCTCAAAATCTGCCATTGCGAAACCTTTTTGTGAATTAGAAAAGAACTAGGAAACTTAGGAATGCTGGAAACTGAACTCACGGGAAAATCCCCTTAGTGGTTCAGCGTTACTTGAAGATAAGTAGCGTCACTCTAAGATGAAATGCTATTCGACCCTCTTGACATTGACAGGTTACCATCCGCTGTGGCTCGCCCCAGATGATAAAACTATCTAGACCTATTCGCAGGCTTATTGTCAATATAGCTGGTCTCTAACAAATAAGATACATTTGAATCCAATCTGAATTTGAACATCTATAACTTGAACCTGAAGGTGCGAAGAGGTTTTACTCTTTATAAATATAAATAGTTTGTAATAAGATTTGATATAAAAAGCAAAATACCATCAGGCTAAAGAACACTACTATCAGGTTGTTTAGAAAGTGTTCACTGAATTATTTCAGTTGAATATATATAAACGAGACAGTGTTTCCCATTCCTATTATCAAAGAGGAAAAATTCCAAGAGGTGGCGAACACGTGGTGTCGCTCGACATTTGCAATATACAGTTTGAAATGGAGATAAACATTATGAATCACAGGAAACAAATAGTATGTGAATCATAATGGAACCGTATACGTCGAGCTCGCAAAAGTCCCAAGTACTGTATATTGATTAGAACCATGAAATTTTGCGTTTCTTTTCCGTTTCATGCTATTTGTAGACGATTGGTACAATTTTCTCAATTTTTCTCTGTCTGTCTGTCCGTATGTTTGTCCGCTTCTCACGGTTACAGGGTCCATTGGACAACTGATATGAGTGGCGAGAAATGTCTGTATAAATCCAACTTAAATTATAGGCTATTTGAAGTTTTTAAAATTTGAGCCAGAGGAGGTCTTTTAGGGGAGGGGGAGGGGGTGAAATGGGGTATCTTGGACACCTTGAACGAATTGGGGATATGATTTAGCGAATATGTTTGGATTATTCTAACTTAAATCACAGGCTTCTTGAAATTTTTCAAATCTGCCCCATAGGGCAGAGGGGGGGGGGGGTTAGGGGAGGAGGGGGTGTATCTTTGTAATCACTGAACGAACTGGGGATGTAATCTGTAATTTATTGACATATAGGACATATATCCCACCTCGCATGTCAAGTTTGACAGTATAGGCGAAAGTAAGAAAAACAAGGAACAAAGTAAATTAAAACTAAAGCCAGAAGGGCATCTAAATTTAAAGCCTGAAGGGCAACATAGATAAATCATAGAGTTACAGAAATATGTATATGGGAAAAATATGTATATGGGATCCCACAAGCTACTTAAAATTTTCCCCTATGGTTCATAGGGGGTGTTTTGGGAGAGGAGAGGGGTAAAATGGGGTATCATGGACATCAGTAAATTAACTGGGGACCTGATTGCTATATGTTTGAATTACACTAACTCAAATCACAGGCTACTTGAAAATTTTCAAATCTGACCCAAGGGGGGTGTTTCCTTAGAGTTGGAGGAAGGAGTTGGGGGGGGGGGGGGGGGGGGGTATGAGGTATCATGGACATCACTGAATAAACTAAGGACCTGAGATTCTAACTTGAATCACAAACTACTTGAAATTTTCAAATCTGAACCATAACGGGTATTTTGAGGGAGGGGTGTGGGTGGAATGGGGATATCTTGAACATCATTGAATAAACTGAGGACCTGATTGATAAAATATGTTTGGATAACACCAAAAAACCACAGCCTACTTGGGAATTTTCAATTCCAACCCATAGGGGTGTTTTTGGGAGAGGGGGTTTGGAAAGGGGTATTTTTGACATCACTGAACAAACTGGAGATCTAACTGGGCGAATATGTTTAGATTACGTCAACCTCAATCACAGGCTATTAAAAAATTTTCTAGCCTGAACCATAGGGAGGTGTTTGTGGTAAGAGAAAAAACGGGATAGGGGGAGGGGGTGGATAAATGGAATAATTTGTTCATCACCGAACTGATGATCTGGCGATCTGATGTTCGGACGAATGAAATTGGACTAGTCTGAACGATCTTTTGGGTTACCTATCAAGAATATTTCTAGTCTAGAATAGGGGGGGGGGTTTGTGGGGATGGAGTGGGGGTTGATCTCAGTAGTTTGGTCCACATCTGCCCGCACATGTGCAGTAGTTGTTTTCCATTCACGATAAGGCACCTCATCTCTATCCCCCTATCGCTTTAGGACTCTAAGTACTTTTAAGTAAAGACTTTTTTGAATCAGATCTATTGGGGTATCCCAAAATGTGATGGGTGAGTGGGGGCTTGCTTCAAGTCAACCTGTGCAACGCACGGGTGAACCAGCTAGTGTACTCTAAAATCAAGGTAGTGATAGCCATTTTAGTAACTTGAAGGTAGAAAAATTGAATAAATCGAAAACAAAGAGTTTAAAAAATCTCTAAAAGAAACTTTTGATTGGAAATTAGTTGCGGAATACGTGGGTGAAGTTTTCCGGGTATATCGTGAGACACCCTGTATATGCATATGAAAAAGCGTTAAACTCTAGGATTCGTTTCAGATTGACTCAAAACAGATTTCAGTGGGAAATTTTTTCGAAAACGTTGGTTTTAAACATTTTGGAGCCATTGCAATTGCTTAATTTTCTACGAAAACTCGCTGAAATCAAGTTAAGGACTGACGAGCCTTTGTATTACAAGTATTTAATATGCATAGCGTACTTCATTGTCTGATTGAAAATGTTATCTCCAAACCGAGTTATGTCCTTTGCAGCTGACGGAGAAGAAGGAGGTGAAGAGGACGAGGGAAACCAGAACGACAAGCCACGCCGTTACAGAAACAGGAGATTCGTCAGCGGTGGCACTGGTTACTACCCCAGAAGACCAAGTAACAGACCTGTAAGTGCCGAATATCTAGAGGTGTGCATTCTTGGCGATTTTCACTGTTTTGGCGTAAGGGAACTTATTGCAGTAGGTACACTTTATTAGGCGCATTAGCTCTTAGCTACACGCGCTTTTGAAAATAATATCAGTACACGGCGCAGTACTCGATACAGTAATTTTTTCTTTGCTTATAGTCTTTTAAAGCTATTCAAATGAAATAGGATAATAAGCGAGAAGCATAAGCCAAGAACCATAAGAGGAGAAACAAAACACAGCTTAACTATAATAAATTGGTTACCACAACACAGATCAGGTAGCTACGTACGAGAGCAATTAAAGAAGACAAGAAACAATATAATAAAACTTGAACATAATTTAAAAGCAGATGTTTTTGATAAAAGTCTTGCAAACGTTAGCAGTGACATGTGCACCAGTCCCAACTAACTTGAACACCAGCGGACGGTTTTCATAATGACATTTACGAGAACAATGCTTTCCTTGGCTTTTCAAGCGAGATAATAATCCACAACACAGAACCTCAGAAAAGTATTTACTACAGAAATCACGAAAATGCGACCTGAACGTGGATTTTCAAGGGAAATGGTTAGTGATTTATTTAGTGTTTTGGAGCATTCATATAATATAAAATAGAATTGAGGCAAATCAAATAAATGAAAAATGAAGTGAAGCAAACTGAAAATTGAAAGCCAAGCCGGCGCTGGTGGATAAAATGTGTCAGTCGTCTGTTTTCGTATTTTAGCAGTAGGCTCAAATCAAAAAAAGTATGGGGGGGGGCGTAGAGGCTCTGGGAGCCATAGATAGGCCTGATTGGTCGAGTTTCATAATACCATGTCTACCTCATATACACCTTTATTGTAAGCTCCAGCTTCACAGATAACACCTATTGCCACTTCTATTACACATTGTATTCTTCTACAGTAATTACTTCTGGAAACGTTTGTAGATTTTGTTGCATTAGAGACATTACAGTTGTATTGTATTGCTTCTTAATATTTAATAGGGATCAGGGGTTACACTATGAACTATGATTGATATTATGTATATTCACTTTCTCGTTATAGTTATATATTTTTATCATTATTATTATTATTATTTTTTTTTTTCAGGACAAGAATGGGGAGAAGGAGGGAGGGGAAGGGGGCGATGACGGCGGGGAAGAAGACGGCCGACCCACCGGCGAACAGCGGGCAGAGAGAGGGGCACCCAGGGGCCGAGGGGGTAGGGGACGGAGGTACAGGTACTCATTGGTTCACTTTATTTTTAGATCATCCTTAATTATTATTCATTGAGAAACTATATGCAGATGAGTAGAGACGTTGCGATATCATCAAAACTCGATAGTTTTTTCAATGTTTATATGATATCAAGATCATTAGGTGCTATCAAGCGACTTGACGTTCAGGAGTAGCATTGTCTCTCCATTGTCACGGCGCCACCCCTTGCTCTGCAGCGAACTAGTGTTGTTGTGATACATCTGGTACAAAAAGTCTCCTCAGTGGCAGAGTGCGTAGAGCGTTTGCTGTTGAAGTTGTGGGTCTCGGGGTTCGAATCCTGTATGACCACTTTTTTCTCTCTCTCTTTTCTTCAAACATCAATCTTCGAACATATTTTCAAACTATTGTACTAAAAGGATTGATTTAGGATATTTTTCCTCTAATTTTTTTTTTTTTTTTTTTTTTTTCTTGAAATGCAAGCTTGCGAGTATCCAGATCGCCAAACTATACGCATCAATTTAATCTAATCGTTTTACTGAAAGGATTGATTTAGATTTTCCTTTCATTTTTGTTGATGCTGGCTTGCGAACTGATCACCAAACTATATGTCACATCATTCTGTTCTGTTTATCTAACTAATATATATATTTCACTAAAAGGACTGATTTAGAATATTTTATTTTTCTTTCTTATCTATTTCATCGGATACTTTAAGAAAACCCAGAATATTGGCCTTATGTTATGTACACCGGTAGGTAGGTAATTTTATGCAGTTATGTGAAATGTAAGAAAAAAGAAGATGGTGCCACAACCAACGAGCCCACGCTTTGCCACTCATGCGTTGTTAGCCGTGATTGGGAGGCGATGCTGGTCGAATAGGGTGGGGCCCACATCGTCAAATTCAACATCAGCGAAGGTAGAGGAGTCTGACCGCCCCGTTGATACCTGTATGCTGCTATCAGGAATTAGCTTTCTTGGTTGTTTGAAGTAGGGGTGTCCCCCATTATCACTTCGAAGTATCGGGAAAGAGACCATTCTACGTCACGTCGCGTGGGACCATTCTACTCTACGTTAGGTCGTGAGGTTGACTAACTCTTTTGGTTGAGACGGGAATCGTCACACTCCTCTTCTTAAAAACACACTTATTTAAAGAATAACTGCTTTAAATAAGGGCGTAACATAATATGGGTTCCCATCTAGGAAATTTATCTGGAAAACTACTAAGCTAATCAGATTCCTTCATAAAGTTCCTACTCAAATAGTTCTACTGGCAGATAACTTATACGGAGAACTAGATCATTGGCAATTAAGAGTTATTGTGCAAGTTTAAATTAAACATATTGGTAAGTAATGCATGCATTACAGGGACGTCCCTATAGATGTATTGTATATAATTTTGGTGAGATTAAGAGAAAAATATCATTATTTATCTAAATCCCCCCCTTCCGATTGAGGGATTGGAGACAGTTTGGCTTCAATCTGTTGATCTATTTTTAAGTTGATCTAATTATAATTTCTCCCTAAAATGATATTCGCAAGGTTATTAAGGGCACATTGGTAGAGAAGAGGAATTTATATGTTCTCCTACCTTTGGAGCATTTATGTATTACCTATTCATTCAACACGTATAAGTAGAGTTGTGAAGGCCCTGATATCGCCAAATTCTGAGTTTTGAGTTTAGAATATAGAGAACGAGTTACAGCATTTTATTCTCTTGATTAGGTACTGAAGTAGACACACGTAGCGTGTCACTTGCAAAAACAATCGACATCGAAAAAAAGTATCTTTGAAAGTTGAAAAACGGGTTTAAACCTCCAAAAATAATTTTCTTTAATTGAATAGATTAAATTGCAATCATATCGGTTTGTTGTGAAGTTCTACCCAATGTTTTCTTCCAGAATTATAAGGTTCTACATTGTATGGATTTATAGATTGGGCGCTGAGTATTTCCTCTGGGTACATTACTATCTGAAATCAGTTGCTATAACCATAAATCTTTTACCTTAGAAACTTTTTCTTATATTTTATCAAGAGTTTATCAACAAATTCGTGAATTTTAATTGTATTGTTTGTTTCCCAGATATCCCGTCTACAGAGGAGGGAGGCAAGGAGGCCCACCGAAGTCACGACAACAACAAGTACGTTAACGACCAAAGTTCAAGTAGTGTTAGTTATTAAGCCATGGATTGATCTTAGTTTGAATTCATTTCGGTTTCACTATGTTGAACCGAGTTCTTAGGAACGAGTTTTCGACTGAACTCGGATCATGGAAAACTCCAATTGAATCACCGTTGATCCAAGATCGCAGTTTTACATTCTGTGACATCGAGAAGAGATGCCTTAGCTCGAGAGCTGGAAGGCCTCGAGCAAAGGGGTCCGGCGTTCTCCCACTCGGAGAACGAGCACCTCTTAGACTTCATACATAACGATTTTGGTATTCTCGAACCTAAAATAACCGACGCATATTCATTTTGATATTCTCGAACCTAAAATAACCGACGCCTAGGTTTTCGTTCGAACTATAAAGACGAAAGATGGAACAAATTGGTTGAGGATTCAATTCCAGTGCTTAACAATATCGAGATTGGTCAAAATTAAAAACACTGGGAAAATCTTAAGGGGAAAAAAGTAAAACGAGCTCTTGCCAATGTGCATGACAACCCTTGCGCCACAGGTGAGTTAAGTTGAATATCCCCTTTTATCTCGTCTAATCAAATATTCATTATTAACATCATTGGAAATCAAATAAAGTTGTTATCGAGCAACAATTGATCCGTGTTTACACCCGTAACCGGCCAGTTGATTGGAGATCAGCCTTGAACTTCCATGGTGAAATCCAATATTGCGGACGATCTCTGTTCAATAGTCAAACTGCGTATTGAACTCGGATCAAAACCTTGGTGGAGGCACTATGAAACAGGTGAACTAGGTTCCCCAGTCAGCTTCTAGAATGGGTTGTAGATGACACATAGGCTGTACATAGGAAGCCAACTTTTTATGATTGAGCATTGGTTTCAAAACCTCAAGACTTGATTTACTACAACTCCTGGAGTACCTAATTTCATTAGTTGGACGATCTCAGATCTCGACAAATATTGACATCTACGCAAAAAGAGCACTGAAAATATCTCTGTGCATATTTTTCTCCATGTTGTCCAGACAAGAGGGGCTTCTAGCGTATGAAATGAAAGTAGGGTCGCTGATTGTTGGTAAGAACCCATATGAAAATAGTAAACTGAGAAGCAACGAGTGCAACGAGGGTTATTAATAACCTCAGTTAATTATTTATTATTTTAATTATTTATTTAATTTTGTTTTTTCAGGGTGACGGAGGTGATGGCGGAGCAAAGGAGGGCGGGGGTGGCGAGGGCGTGACAGCTGAGAGAGGCGGGCGCGGAGGCAGGGGACGCGGACGCCCAAGGTACCGCCGCCCCCAGAGGAGCCAATCCCAAGCCGACAAAACACCCAAGGTAAATATTCTATGTTACCTTGATAGCCTAAATTACGATTTATTTATTTTACAAAACGGGTAAGCCCAATACAATGTTAATTTAAACAAGATTATAATACTTAGTATGAATAAATTGAATAAAGTGAGATGAACTAAATACACTAAACTGAATACACACATACAAAAAATTAAAACTATACAGCGCTTCAGGAGCCCTCGCCAGCTTTCCTTGCCAGCAAATTGTAGGTACCTACAAACTGCAGGTGGAGGTGAACCTTCTAGCTGGTCCTCCCAGCTAAGGGAGCTGGTATCCAAGTTTATAGCAAAACTTACATGCCGAGACACATTGCCTAGGTACAAGTCCCCAGTGATGTGATCTCTTCCCCTATCCACCCTGGGCCCCGTGTCCCTAGGCTGGTGTGTGGTCAACCACTGCCACCACGAATCCTACCTCATCAGGGTGGCAGGCTGGTGACCCTTAGGCATAGTACCAGTGTGCCAGTAGCCTGGGGCTATCCCCAACCCGTGGTATTGGTTTTGGGATGGGAGATCACCATGTTACTGGATTCTCCAGTGTCTCCAGATGCCTGACCGGGTAGCAGGCCCGAGGGCAGAGAATTCACGAGTGCTTTGATGCCCAGTTAGTGGGTTGGCTGTACTCACCCAGCCAAGCAAAGGTGGAGAGATACAGCAGGAACAGATGGACTAAAAAAGTCAATTTCAGGATTGTGCTCAATAATGTAGTTGGCTAGTCTCGGCAATCTTCATAGAGGGCGCTGCTAGAGATAATTAGTTGCCGAGAATGGCATCCATTTTCAAGTTATAAGCATTCAAACGGTACCTATGGTCAACTTTGTAATTTCGTTCCAATTTGATTGAGAAATTTAAGCTGGAATGTGAAATAGCGTGGTCTTGGTTGGTGGAAGGGGTGGAAGAAGCTAACATTGATTGGTTTTGAGTTGAGAAAGTGGGATTTTGAGACTGAAAACAGGATTTTCCTAGTGGGGAAAAATTTACAAATTCTGATCTCAAAGGCGGATTGAGATAGAAAATTGCGCTTGACGGCGTTTTACTCAATTTCTGATCGTTTAACTTGAAAGAAAAGGGAGAAAAAAAAACGCATCCGAATCCACCCTGTAGAGTTCAACATGTTCTCTCGTTCGACGCCGGGAAACCTACCAACAACTAGGTAAAAAACTTTTAGCCTCAAATCAACGTTGATTAACTGTGACAACCCATACCCCTGTGTATTGTTCCTTTTAGTGTTAGTTTTAGGAAAAATTGGAATACTTTTAATAAAAAACATCATTATAGTAAGTTGGCACCTAATGTAAAAAATGTTGGCCAAGTTGGATGGGTAGTTCAGCTTCCTCACATATTGTAACATGGACGTATAGAATTAGTTGAAGAACTAAGTACGAGTCGAAATGATTGATAAATCGACGTTATTAGGAATTAACGTTTCCGCATGCGTAGAGACTACTACTAATCCAACGGCAATGAAATGTGTAGCGGAACGTCTAGGAGCTAGACCGCACAGTCTTTGAAAATTCCATAAGAATCGGTCCGTTAGTCTCGGAGTTTGTCTGTGTCGATCAATTTAATTTTGCGCACGCACTATAGTTATTACTTCACCAATCGCGATATAATTCATAGTGAATTCCCCTGCTGCATTTACCCATCTACTCCGAACGAAATCGGAGCAATAGATGATAAGAAATCGGTTATAATATATTGACGTTTGCGCATGCGCACAGACTACTATTTATGTGACGGAAATGAAACTTATAGGGGACCATCTAAAAGCTATCCTGTGCAATCCTGGAAATTTAATCGAAATCATTCCATTAGACTCGGAGTTTTGCCTCTGTCAATCGATTTTAGTTTCACGCATGCGCAATCGTTATTACTCTACCAATTGCGATATAATTTATAGGGCATTTACCAAATTACCAACCGAGTTTGAACGAAATCGGACCTACAGATGATGAGAAATCGACGTTATGAGAAAACCACGTTTGCGCATGCGTACAGGCTACTGTTGATTTGACGGAATTCAAAAATTATAGGGGACCGTCTATGAGCTAACCCGCACAATCCCTGAAAATCGCACCGGAATCGGACTCCAACTTGGTAGATTTTTGGGCGTGACAAGGATTTACCACAGACAAACAGACATACATCAGACAGAATGACACGGAACCAAGATTGATCAGCAAGCTCTGAAACGCAAAAAGCAAATCGAAATTTCGATTTTGGCGGGAAAAATTGTTTCTACTTCATTCACGAACACAAAACAAAATGTAATACCTAAGAAATTCAGTTAAAGTACATTTAAATACAACATTTAAAACATAAATTGAAAACGCTGAGGAAAGTTGGGAAAATTCGAAAGAAAAAAGTCAGTTTCACGAACAAAATAAAAAAGTCTTTTATTAATTCCCGGTATCTACAGTTGGGGAAATTCGGATTTGATTTCCAAGTAGGTGTCTTTGAATTAAGGGTTTTATTGCCGACATCCCCCCCCCCCCCCCCCCCCCCCCCCGGTCCACCAATATAGCGAAGCACCTGCCCAATTGATTATTGTGAATAAGTAATGCGAATTCACCATTCAGGTTTGAAGTTAGCGTTATTTTGTTACTTAAACAATAGGTGTATGGATACTTTGGGGCACACATTGGCAGCTAAGAATTCAATGCAGTATCAAATGCATACTACGCCCCTTTTGAGGTATTTTGCACCTTGTAAATATGAAACTACATTGAGCGAGTTTCCTCAAATCATTCAGGTTATTCGTATTATTTATTGGTTCGGTTTTCAATGCATGATTATTTTTTTAAGTTTTTTTGTTTTGTAATAGGACGATTTTATTCGAGTTCAGTTTATTAATTTGACTTTCTTTTCAACTGGTACTCCTAGAATGTTTTTAAGTTTTTACTTTGATAGTTTTAAATTTTTGTTTCTTGCACGCAATTTTTTCTTTTCCTTTTCTTTTGTTTTGTTTAAAGAACTCTGAAGGAGGTCCAAACGAGGGTAGTCATGATGACGCGCCAGCATCGGCGCCGCCCAAGGTAACTACTCCCTACATTATGAGTACATATTTTATCCTACACTTATAAGATGGCTCCTCAATCAGGAAAATATGAAAAAGCCATGAAATTTCTTCATACGTTTAATTTTGACACTTCATACCATTTCAGTTTGACTTTTATGCACCTACATGTTTTCAGTTATTGTCCATTTTTGAGGTTTTAGCGAATTGTCGCAGAAAATGAAGCTATGCAATGGCTCTAAACATTTTAAAATAAAACTTTTCCGTAAAATGCCTTCAATGGAACCCTGTTTGAGGCATTCTGAAACAATTCCGTAAGTTTGCGATTTTTTTCTTAAATGTGTCATTTCAGACGGTAACTCTACTTAGGATTGGGATAAGAAATTCGTTCTTGCGCCAAAAAATCGTTCGCCGACAAATCACAAGAAACTCCTATCTCAAAATTTACGTGTTCATTTCAGGATATTATGTAACTTGTATTTTTTTTAAAATCCTGTAATATACAAATAAGGTCGTTTTCCCTTTTTTCCATTTTGAATATAATACTATATCGATTATTCTAAGTAGATTGAATCTCGCCCTTAATCGTCAATATGTATTTGAAATTATGCAGTTTCTGGTGTTTTGTTTAAGTCAACGACAAAATATTTGAATAATTAACATTAAAATGCATGGAGGAATAAATCGATACACTTTATTTTAACCTTCTGAAGGTTTAGTTATTCTGTATTCCACTTTTTATTTAGGTGAATTTGGGCTGATAGTTGAAAACGATTTACCTACGAATTTACACACCAACCCATTGAGGTTTTCCATTTATTCATTGAGTTTGTCGGTGATTCATGAAACATAATTTCCTTAGTGTTATTTAAATCAGTATTCAAGTGTTTGCAATTGAAAATGTGTAAATTTCGTTACTAGAGAATCCCATTATAGTTACATCGTAGTTTTATTAACATCTTTTTACACTTGTTCCCATTCACAATTATGTTGAGTTTCGTTTTTCCTAGCATTCTAAGGTTTTATTCGGTTCGTTGAAGTGAAATATATTGAAAGTAACGAAGGTTCGTCCGTTTATTCAAAAAGCGTTCGAGATCGAATTTTCGCGAACTAATTTCTAAAATTGCAATCCGCCAATAAATTTTGTTTTTGCCAATAAAATATTGACTGATTTTTCCTCACTTGGTTTTCGTTTCTTGTTTTTATTTGTGTTTCGTCTTCAGTATCATTTCCAACGTTCAAGTTAGAAACCTACTTAAAAGTTCCAGTCGTGCAGCATGATCGTATGAGCGAATTTTTGTGAATAAATTATCGTTTAGTATAACGTTGAATTGTTTTCGAAATTAGAGCTTTTTGAGTACAAGGAAACCGTTAACTATTAATTTTATGGAAAAAACGTATTCCAAATTATGACCTACTATTCAAAAAGAGGTTTTAGATTTTTTTTTTTTTTTTGCAGTTTTATAAGTTTTTTCACAAATTTTAATGAAATTTAAGTAAGTTTTACTGCATCATTTTGCACATAAATTTTATTTGCAAAAAAGATTATGTTAACTATTTTTAGCCGTTTTTATTCATTTTTAGTGATTTTTTATAGCAAATTATTTGAAATTTGACCAATTTAATGTGCTCAAAAAGTGCTGGCCAACGAACTCATCCTTTCTTTTGGAAAGCTTGATTTTTTGGCGCAAAAACGGAGTTTTTAACTCAATCCTAAGGAGAGTTATCGTCTGGAATGACACACACACACTTATATATGTGCGTATGAAAAAGTGTTAACCTCTAGGATTCTTTTCAGAATTCCTCAAAACGGATTTTAATGAAGAAATTTTTCAAAAATTTCGATTTTAGAATTTTCATTGTCTACGAAAATTCGCTAACAACTACGTACAAGCATACTGGAACGTACGAGTATATAATAAAACGTATATAATAGAACTTGAAAGCCTACTAGAATCTCAAAAAAAGAAGGAAAACTGAGTGTAATAATAGACAACTGAGAGGATGGAAACAGGAGAAAACACCAGGGTGGTACAAGAAAATAAACGTGAAAATAAATCGTTCTCGAGATATGATTTTTTAAAGGTTTTTTCAGGAAAACCGTGTTTTTTTCCTTTTAAACTCAAATACTTTACTTCTTTAAATTTTAACTTTTGACCACATTTACGGAATCAGCATTAAATTTACTATAAGAATAGTGTACTTGGGTTCTTAAAAAGTACCATCCAAAGGCCCTCACATCAGCTCAAACATTGACGATTTTGAAAAAAGAATAGTTCTGAAAATCTTTAAAACTTTACTTCTCTTCCAAAACGAATCCTGGAAACTGGCAAATCTCACGAAAACTGCTTCGTCTAATACTCTTTTCAACGGTATAATCAAGTTTACTTTTATTTTGTTATTTAGTGGAGAAAATTATGTTTTAATGTTAAAAAATGTGGGGTTTTCAATGAAATTGTTGGTTTTCTCGAAAGATGACCCTCCATGAACCTACGAGTATGGGGTCGGTTTCTATGTATTTTTTCACGCTGTATCGAATGGTAACATTTGTAGATCTCTCCAACTCCGTTATAACCGAGTTTTACACTTAAAATCGCAAATGTTTAGTTTGTTTGTTACGATTAAATGTATGTGTGTTATGGGGTAAAAGTAGTTAATTAAAGTGTAAAACTCGATTATAACGTAGTTGAGAGATCTGCAAGAGTTTCCATTCGATCCAGCGAGAAAAAATACATAGAAACCGACCCCATACTCGTTGGTTCATGGAGGGTCATCTTTCGAGAAAACCAACAATTTCATTGAAAAACGCACATTTTTTAACATTAAAACATTATTTTCTCCCCTAAATAACAAAATAAAAGTAAAATTGATAATACCGTTGGAAAGCATATTAGATGAAGCAGTTTTCATGAGATTTGCCAGTTTCCAGGATTCTTTTTAAAAGAGTAGTAAAGTTTTAAAGATTTTCAGAAATATTATTTTTTCAAAATCGTCAATGTTTGAGCTGATGTGAGGGTCTTCGGATGGTACTTTTTAAGAACCAAAGTACACTATTCTTATAGGAAATTTAATGCTGATACCGAAAATGAGGTTGAAAGTTAAAATTAAATGAGGCAAAGTGGAGAAATCCGAGTTTAAAATGAAAAAAACACGGTATTCCTGAAAAAACCTTTAAAAATCATATCTTGAGTACGGATTGAGATAAAAATATGCGGTTGGCGGCATTTTACTCCATTTTTGATGTAGTTTCACCCAAATTGTTTTTTGCATCTGCGAGGGAATCACCCTGTATAAATACAAGAAAATATCCTTTAATTAATATGTGTCCTAATTCCTAATTTTTCACAAATTGGAGAAGCGGTAGTTTAAAACTATTCCTGCATTATCCTTCCAACATCATCCTCCCTGAGCTACAGTTTCAGTCAACTGTAACCGTTTACTAAGACAATCAAGGAGCTCTCTGCATTGCCAAGAACCCAACTCAGCTCTCAAGAACGAAACATATCGACATACGTCATCATTTCCTGAGTGTTGAAGAAAATACTATTGACATTCGACAAGACAATGTGGGCAGGCCGGATTAGAATCGCTATCGCAGCGAACCTGGCGGCATGGAGGTAGGTTTGGTCCATTATAAGTTTGGTCGCAAGCTCGCATCTCAAATTGCGTAACACCAAACAGTCAATCCCGTATAGTAAAAATTCAGATTATTTGGACATACCGCCAGGTTCGCTGCGATCGCGATTCGAATCCGGCATGCCCCCATCGTCCTCTTAAACATTCTATACCTACCAACAGAATCTATGATTGCTCTTGTCTTGATAAAAGGGTTGCCTGGAGGAAAACATCATGTATTCATTAGTGAACTTGGAGTTGCCAGTTTGAGGGGACGTGTCGTTTAAACAAACTGACACTCCAATGTTGAATTATTTAGTTAATTTATTGTGTAATATTCACATGTTGATAATTATATTGTGTTGTCAACAAATGAAATAACTTCGCCTCTAAAATCTATCAAAGGTAGCCGTTCACATTTCACGTGTAAAATAATTAACTTTGCTGAAATTGAATATTCACAAAATAACACATATATACAAGAATAGTGCTACTCAATCCTAAGATCTGTTGAATGTTGGCAAAGGCGAGCGAAATCAACCGTGATCCACACCCACTGATAATTTTGCAGCATTTTTGATTTTTCATTATTTTCAATTTTGTTACAGGAAACCACTCAGGCAGTGCAAAACACTACTGACGAGAGCGCGGCTTAAACAACATGGGAAAAAAAAAACATCAAACACCTTTTTCTATTTAATTTTCTAATTTCATTTTCCCTTTTTTTCATGTGTAATATTGTTTGAAACAAACAAGAAAGCATCTCAAGAATTTTTGACTTTTGTAAGAGCACACAATTTTGTTTCTTGTTCCTTTGCCATCTCCTTCTCGAGCGAGAAAAAAAATTGTTTTTTTTATTGTTGTCACTTTCAAACAAAACAAATCAAGAAGTTGATAACAAACAAGTGTAGTTTGAGAAAAAATGGAATGACTTAGATCAAAATATTGGTAGAGTTTTTTCGAAAACTAAAATCTTTGAGGCCTGCACTGAACGAATGCGCGTAACAAATGCGTCGTATGGGTTGACAAGATATAAGTTTTCTGTTGTAGCGAAGTACAAGTACTGTATACAAGTAAAGAAAGCAAGTATTCACGTACTAAAGTGTACAAATATTGCGAGACCGACGTCATGTTTTTTGATCAAAATCTTCTTCTTTGTGCGACGTCTGGTTTTAAATAGTAGAAATCGGAAAAAAAAATTCCATCTAGGAGGGGAGTGGCAGAGTCGTTTTGTTTTTACCTAACTCTTAGTGCATGCTATGTCTTTAATTTAACAACTTTGAGAAAATGTCACGAAAAAATCACAAAATCGGGTCATTCTTTAAAGATAAAAATGTCATCTACATAAAGGAGGAAAATGGTTTTTTTAAATTTTTTTCGATCTCAAGAAAAATTGTGATTTTTTTCTTTTTTAATGGAATGATATTGTTTTATTGTGTACCAAATATAGTTTTCCAGTGATCCACTCTAATTGGGGGAAAAAAACCATATTTTTGTTCTCGATCCGATTTTTGTATTTTTTTGATTTCAAAGAGTTAGTAAGTGTTTTTTGCTCCTTTAAAAAAAATATTAATCTTAATCGTTTTTTAAGGAAATAAAATCATAGAAGTCTTTTTAAAAAAGAAGTGAGTGGCAAAAAACAACTCATTTTGTATGAATGGTGTTTATAATATCGTAGCAATTTTGAAACGACGGTTTTGTTACCAACAAATGCAGGTGTACGTAAGAAAATGTTACATAAATATTTATAAAATTCACAAACCGGTTTGAAAACTAAAAGAACTATTTGAGAAATACGAAACATCTCCGTTTCAACTCAATGTAAAAATCGTAGAAATTGCTTTGACAAAAAAATCAATAAGAAAAACAAAATGATTGTTCTCGTGTAATGTAATACATTAAAAAAAACTACACTACTGTAAGAATTGTTGTAAAAAGGGCTCGAAAAAACTTGATATCAACTTTTCATTAGATGAAACCTACCCCTCCTGTTAAAAACATTAATTTTGTCTTTACTTTTATCGACGTAAAATGGAAATATTAAGGAAAACAAAACTTTTCTTGAAGATCATTAAAAAAAGGCAAATTTTTGTTTTTTGACAAAAAAATGAAAAAAAGGTAGGACGACGGAAACAAACCTCCTTTTTTTGAGTGTGAAAAATATACACCACTACCCCCCTTCTTCAAATGAAATTAAATCTTAGAAAAAAGATCGGCTTTTTTGGCATAATTCCAAAAACACGTCATAAAATGAAATCTTTGACCGGTGCGAAATAAATTCCCCCTGCTATTGTACAAATAAAATCTTTTTTCGGTGAATTTTTCGTTCTTTTTCGTTAATTTATTTATTTAATATTGATGAAATGAAGTCAATGCGTTAACATCTATGAATTTTTTTTTTCTCGTGATAAATGATCATCACAGTCCCACCGTTTAAAGTAACTTCCCGGTCAAGGCAAAAAAATATAGGTTTTTTTTTAAACTTATGAAAAAATATCGAAAAAAAAGAAAAAAGTAAAAAAAAAAGAAAAAAAAAATCGTTTCAAGTACCAAAAGTTCTGAAATCTTTTTAATCTGTGGAAATATTACATCCCCTCCCACGTTTGATGGACGTTAAACGGGTGATTTGGAAATGATCTTTGTAACTAGAGGTTATTACGTTACAATAGGCGGTGTATGTGGTTTGTAATTGTCATGTAAAGCCAGTTCAGGACTTTTTTTGTCGCCTGTGATAGGTTTTACGACTACGTGTCGTTTGCTTACGCGATTGAGGTTACAAAAAAACCGATTTAGGTTTTGTTTTTTAACCTTTTGTAGGCTCTCGACACCATTGCGGGCTTAGTACATCGCTTTGTAACTAGTTCGAGGTGTTAATAATAGGCGTTGTGTGATTTGTAACCATCATGTTACGCCTATGTGGGTTTCGTTAGTCAGCTGTGATCGGCTTACCTCGACAGAGTGCGTCGTTCGCTACCATCTGGGATTGAGGTAATGAAACGCCTGTTATTGTTTTGATTTTCAACCCTGTTCAGGCATTACGCATCAATACAGGCTTTGTACGTCACCTGTAACCTTTATATTGCCGATATGAGCTTCACGTTTCTCATATTCAGTCGCACATAGTCTATTATTCACCGCGCAACAGTTCCAAATCATCCGTCACCGAACGTTCAACTGGCAGTTTTAGGCCAACGTTAAAAATCAAGAAAAACATTAATCAAAGGTTTTGATTTTGTCATCCGTTCAATGCCTGAATGTTTTTTTTTAATTTAAAATAATGTAACATCTTTTAATTTATTTTTTACATCTTTCTAAAGGAAAAATTGAAAAACATGTAACGGCAGTCGTTAAATGTAGTGAATCAGTTCAGAAACTGAGTGTAAAGGTTAATATCATTGTACCCTTCGACTGCCCGATAATAACGCTGTAATGAAGTGAAGGAAATGAAGTAATAATAATGTGAACATCAAAACTCAAAAAACTCAAGTGTACAAAAAATACCCAAAATTAATTTTTCACGTAACATTTGCATTTTGAATAAACAAACCAAAAAAAAAGTAACAATGTGTTTTTTTCATTTGTACCTAGTTTTAGTTCCTACCTTCCTTAATCTAAGTCATCAGAAATCATAGGCGTAAGGTGCAAGATAGAAAACTTTGTAAGATGCTGCTGATATGGAAGAAATGGTTGATTCAGCTGACTACTTTCAAGGAATTCAGTACAAAGGAATTCTTGCCGAAGGTTGTCAACTAACAACGACACAAAACAACATCACGCAAAAATGGCGTGTAACAATGACATATATATAAGTAAGGGCCGGTTTCACCAACGTTTTTAATCAACGTTTACTCATTAAACCGAAGATCTCAGTTGTTAAACAACGATATTCGGTTTCACACCGATCATCATGATCAAAACCAACTAGCCGAATTCGGGTGGTAAGCGTTCAAATCAACGATTTACTAGGTAGGTAGTAGTTCTTTTCGCCATCTTTGTTTACATGACCGAAATCCTTTTTTTGCTATGTTTTCCCATCTGTTTTGCTACATTTTCCTAACTATTTCCTACGTGCACGAAAATGAGCCAAATTGGATTGATTAGAGCATTGGTTTTTGAGGACGAATTTGACGAGGACGATCAAGACTTTACTTCACTATTCCCCGTAATCGTTGGATTAGAGAGCGTACGGCGGATTTCAATCTCAATGAAATCTATTTCTGCGGAGGTACCTACCGACTTTCAAAAACTGCTGCTTTGTCAGTCCTTGAACAAATTGATGACAGCATCGAATACACAAGTCACGGATAAGGATATAGGTACATACTTAGAATGTACAAATACAGTTTTGAAACAGTGTTAAAATAGCCAACGGCTCATTACTTACAATTTGAAACGACACAATTCAGCAGTGGCTGCAGTTTTAAAATCCATCGAATACCAACCACTGCTTTTTAGGAGACCGACTCCAGAAATTTCCAATCAAGACGAATCAAAATCGCATCTGGATATGGAACTCAAATCCAGAATCCTTGAAGAAACCCATATATTATCATCATCGCTGCACTAGTTTCGAAATGATAGGGCAGTAAAAGACTACCCCTACGAGTTTGTAAAACATTATGCTACCAGAATGGATTAAAAAAGATAGAAGCATTGAAGATTTCAGGTTGGTAGCAGCTGTTCCCTCAGTATTATCTCGTTATCACCCTCATTTTGCGGTCAAATGCCTCATTATTTTGTGCATTAACCTTCTTGCTGACCAAATTAAGGCCCGTTTATCAATTACAGCGGTAGCTTCCAGATAAACCTCAGGCAGATACCTAGAGGTTACCGCAACCTATCAATCAAATTTGGTAGGGCGTTTATCAATCAACTTTATGCCCTCAGGTAGCTTACCAACAGATAGCTAACTGCTCAGATAACTTCGTCTGTGGGAAAAAGGGGTACCACTACTACAACTATGATTTCCCCACAAAACAGCCTTACAACACTGGTATTTCTAGTTCTTCATGACGTCCATGGGTAAAAAGTAGATAGGTATAGCACAACAACAACACCCTTACCCTTTCGGTTTCATCTGTGATGCCAAGGGATCTTAAGTAGCAATTATGTACTCACCAAAACCATAGAATCTGAGCGTAAGGAGAAGTTTTGTGATTGGCGATCTGGAGTTGTTTCTGTCACCGCGGGATTCTAATTTCCCTTCAATCAACTCCAGCACAAACATCGTTTTTTTTTTCGATAGTCGGAAACGTGTATGTTTGCACACGTATTTTGGGCTGCTGAATCGATTTCTACCAGTCTGAAAACCTCATTTTTTCAGGATTATCGTTGATGAGAGGAAAATTGTGCTTAAATGATCGCAAAAAAATTAAAATTACCAAAATGCAGGGAGTCATAAAAACTTGAAACTAGAATTGTTGGCATATGTATACGTGCTCAAATTAAAAAAAAAAAATATTACTACCTATTGATCCCTTCTTACCTAAACCGAAAAACTAACAAAAATCAGTCCTACGTTTGAACTTTGAACATATTAGCGCTCAAAAACTTGTTCAAATTTGAACTTTTACTGTTGAAATTGAGTTGAAATGTCATCTAAAGTCGTTGTTTTGCACAAATTTTGCTCAAATTTGTTTTGCATAAATTTGCTCATAAGGTCAAGCTGGATTACCATAATATTGTGTTCCAGCACTTTACAAGGGTTCTCTGTGATCAAAACTTATTTAGAACAATCGGGCACGAGTTCAAAATTTATATTTATAGGTACCTGTGTTATGGCATGTCAGGACACGTAGGTAATATCCTGCCTGTTTAATCCATGGACTAAAGGAAATGTGAATTTTAAAATATGAAAAAAGAAGGAGTGAACAGTCCCAAAAACAGGGTTTACATTTAAATATCATAACGGTAATTCAGATATCACATCGAACGTCTCTGATTACAAAACAATTATTATGCAGTTTATTATCATGCCGAGTCTCAAAAGCTTCAAAAATACCCAACAACGGCAGTGGAGGGCGTCGACCAAATTTTCAGGAAAAACATTTGAATATGGGTCCGACCGGAGTGTACAAGTGCCAGAACGACCGGAGACTACCTCAACTTTTCGCAGCCTCCCAAAGATGAGAAATCACTATATTTTTCTAGACACTATTCATAATTCACGGGTGACTTATACTACGGTCCGAAAAAATTGAAAACCTCATCTATATCAAACTAAACATGTATACTACACGTAAATTTCAAGTTGTGCAAAATTCCCTTAGTACTTCAAATTCACAATGTAACATTTAACACTGCCTATCCAGGCCCTGAAACCCATCGGGTAGAAAATGGCCCTGATTAGTGCCTCCCGAAAGCCCCTCCCTCACGCTTGATAAAAAAACCGAGTGCTAGGTTTGCTTCGGTGGGTATCTAGGAACAATATAAAAACAAGATAAACTCGGCCTTTTCGGGCCTCGCAAGGGGCTTCGCCCCTTGCCCCCGCTGGGGTGGGGGCCCAGACCCCCCGGATGTTATTACTTAGAGCCAAAAGTCAAGAAACATGGAACATGCTAGGCAGAAGTGACCAAGTAACAAAAACAAAAATTTTTCAGGAGCTTCATGCGACAAAATAGAATCGAAATTAGAAGGAATTACCTAGGTATGTAATTTTCTGTTATGGTGCGCGTCTACAATTACTATAACCAAGATTAACTTCTCAACCAAGTGACAACAAAACAAACGGCATTGTTTACTATATCCATTTATAACATGAATAAGTATAAAACTACGAGATGAATAGAAGAACAAGTACGAAAAAAATGCGTGATAAATCGAGAGCTTTCCAACGAATGGAGAACAATTTTTGGCCCATAAACACTAAAGAAGTTTTATTTCCCCAGCAACGGCTTGGTTGTACGTTAAAATCATAAGAAAAAATAAAAAATTTCGTGGCACATCTGCGTAACGTTTTTCGCTAGTTAGTCCACGGCTAAAGCATGTTCCATGCTAAAATTATTTCCACAGTTTCATTTTTTGAGGTTTTTGCACAGTTCCGCCCACTGTGCGCCACACAGTGCTTCGAGTACATGGTCGGGATGGACAAAATTCCGTTTTCTACGGATTCTTATAGGAAATTGGACGCTGATCACGAATACACTATGTATTAGGGGTTCCTGAATGAATGGCTTTCATGGTTATTTATCTGAAAAACCACTTTTAAACACTTTTTTGAAGTTTTCAGCCAAAGGATAAGGATGGCTTAAAATCAAGAACCAACTCAAAAGGTAAGTTGAAGAAATTTATTTACAAAACAAGAAATAAAAAAACAAATTGAAACGATAAACTTTCATTCATCATATCATAAACCAAACTCATCAAAATTAAAGAAAAAATTTATCAACTCTTCATAAAATTAATTCCAAATATTAACATCACAGCATTTTAAACTGAAAATATAGAAACTCTCTTTAAGTAGATAAGTACAATTAATATGGAGTAGTGCCTAGGGGGTTATGACATGTGCTCAAAAAATCACTAAAAATGGCTGAAAGGCTAAAAACAATTAAACATAGTTTCTAACAGTATGTTAGTCAAAATAAGTTCATCAACAATGAACTGGAACATTAAAAAATGTATGCTAAAAAAAATGGAATAACGTTAATTCTCAACCCTAAGCCGGCCTGAGAGATTCGCTAGTTAAGGGACGACGTAAATTGGAACCATATTTTCTAACAGAAAAACAGCCTTGAGTACCTACTACCTACAATTTACAACCACTTGCGAATAGATCTTTCTTTTTTTATGTTTTCTTTGTTTTAATGATTTAGCCCTCACCTCAACCAAAGGGGTCATTAACGGCATTGAACATGCTGCAAGTCACTCTGCAAGTGACGGAGCCATGTTGATCATCAAAAAACAACATTCTGCACAGAAAGGAATCGCCATGCTCTGCCACAAAGTATACAACAATGACCTCTGGCAACCCCTAATGATAGTTAATAAAAAACCGAAAATTAAAAAACAATTACCCAGTTTGCGTAAGCATCAAATAGAAATAAGGTAGGTTTAAAGTATCTAGAGCACTTTTATTTTCTTGAATCAGAAGAAAGGAAACATGACTAAATGATGCAAAAAGAATTGTAAAATTGGCATTCGTAATATTTATGGGATTTCATTCATCACCTGGATGTCCTAGAGTGGCTCCCTATACAAATTTCGTTGTAATCAGACAGACGACACTAACTTTTACACCTCAGCTGACCGGAGGAGCCTGTAAGGTCATTCGTCTCTTGTGGTCCCAGAGAGTCTCCTCTATCAATTTTCAACGGTGGACAAGAGAGATTTTAGCTCACTC
>CM061042.1:22336573-22652921 GCA_030762985.1 Adelphocoris suturalis
CCAGTATCTCATTTTGGACCAAAAATTGACTCTGATCGTTCTTTCCCGTGACCCTTCACACATAAACTCTTAGTTTACTACCTATGTACCGCATAAAGTAGGTATTGCTACTCAAACTCTCTCCCACGCAAGTTCGTGTGGATCACTATCGTCCAAAAGCGGACCAAAATTATTGTATACACCCGATTAATTGGAATCGGATTGAATTTGTTTTTGGGCGTTAAATGCACGCAAATTCAGTATTAATTCGTTCAAACGTATTCCTACACTACAATTTTGATTTTCTAGAGTTGTTGAGGGTGCTCTTGGAGCAAGATCTTGCGTATTTTATTAATTTTAAAACTAAAACCAAACCCCTCCTACCTTGAACAACATGTTAAAAGGTATAGCAGCAACAAGTTTACATGAAAGACAAGAGGATGGGTTCCCCTAACCACTGATATCAATAAAAAGACTTATACAGAGAAAATTACATGATATACAATCTACCAAATGGAAATTGTAACACCAAGCAACCCCTACGTATAAATCTAAGCTCTGACGAGGCCAATAAAGGCGAAAGCGCTTAGCTAATAAATTAATACGAGAAGCTGATCTCTCTTTCTCACCCTCAACAACTCCAGGATGTATTCCTCAAAGCCCACTACCCCACATATAATTTTGATTTTTGGATTCAGTCCACAGAAAAGTGCTGTTTTTGTATGTCTTCTTCGTACATACTTCCAGATATTGCCAGTTTAGTATTTGAGAGCTAAACTCCCCATTCTATTCTACTAAATTCTTGTCCATTTTGCACCAATCCCTCCAAATCTAACAGTCCCCTCTAAACCTGTCACTAATTTAAGGGAAAATTGTAAATAATACTCCTGTATCCGTTTCTGTTGTTTACTCGTATTTTTCTTCTCATGAAAACCCCTAGAAAATTGTTTTGAAAAAAAAAAACACAATATTTTTCGCTCTCAAAAAAAAAAGAAAAGAAACAAGTAAGAAAGGATAATATAAAGAAATATTTTACGAAACTAAAGCGTTGCAGTTCAATATTTTTCATTGCTGTATATTAACGATTATTTAACTGTACCTATTTATTTATATTTCTATTTGTAAATAAATATCTTTATTGTTGAAGTTATATTGTTATCTCTGTATTCATTAATTTATGTTTATTCCTTATTCTTATTTACTCAGTGCCTTAAAATTTTTACAGTTTTTTGCAATGCAAACCTCTAAAGCTTCCACAGAATTTCAGCAAGTAGGCACCTACCTATTTTTGGAAAGTTGAGGAAGATCTACTCAAAATTCCACAATTTTCAAAATTACATTTGTGTCTGGTGCAGCTCTTGATATTTATGTGTTTCTACGAGTGATTTGGTTTGTTCGCTGAGACCACCAAACCAGTTTACAACCAACTTGAGGCGTTCGTTGAGTTCCCTGACTATTAGAGCGCGCAAGTAGGTATGGAAAGCGCCAAAGCGATGGTTTGTTGTTTTTTCACTCGGAAGGTTGCTCCATGTTCAAAAAACCATCAGAATCATTCGCACAGACCCCAATCCCCAACCGGTTCGAAATCAATTTGAAAGTTGGCTGAAGTCGCGCATGCGCACTTGAGCAGTCTCCAGTCAGTTTGAAATGATTGCAAGTCACTGCTAATCGCCTCGGCGAACAAACCTGTTGAGATAGTTGAGTTTATAATCATAATAAAGAATGAGTGTGATAACACCCATAAAAATTATTTTCTTTTCGCTGCACTGATGGGTAACTTTTAAGCTTATCGTGACATTTTTGGCTGAGGTAGTCTCGGATTCTTCGGTTTTAATCACACTTTAGTTTACTTTACATGAGAGATTCAGCAATCAAGCATTTCGGATTTTACTAAGTACCTACTAATATTTAGGTACCTGACCTCTAGTCAGCTGAGATAATCGTTCCCTTGAGTCCAACAAACCAAGCCTGGAAGATTCGAAATCGATCGATGAATGAATGTATGAGGATACCTGTCTACGTGTAGTTTCATAATTGCCTTATAATTTATATTATTTGGTAAACTGTGCCTACCTATGCAAGTAGTTTGTTTTCCGAGAGTTTTTATCATCGCATTCCCTTCCGTCAGACCGGGACCCCTTGCCTTTTGGTGATTCTTCTACCTACTATTTGCCGAAACTTGGCGAATTTTTGAAAACATCTATCGATCGTAAGTTCTAAAGTCTCAACATTCTCAGAATGGAATTAGTTACACAATAATAATTGGGGCCTTCAGAACCTGGAAAAGCCAGGCGTACTCCCTGAGATCGTACCAAATGGAAGATGAATATTGAAAAAGAAAAGAGGTAAGTAAGTAGGTACCTATGCATATTATAGTCATTATTCGTTATCCACGACAGCCAACCTTTATTAATTTACGTTCTTGTTGATTCACAATCAATAGATTATTCCACACAGAATATACCTACGTAAAATGGATTCATACTGTTTCAGGCTAGGCCCCTCAGGTCCCCCTATGTACCCAACTTGCGGCCATTTCAACAAGTCTTTCAAATTCAAGACTCTAACAAAATTGCGTAAACGAGCAGTGTTGATCAAACCTTCAAGATATGAATGAAATATGAATTTTCAGTGTGTTGCACTGTCTTCAAAATGGGTCATGACTTGAAGGTTTTCGATTGGAAAACCATGGTAGAGACCCATTTAAAAAAAAATGACATCTCGGCACTTCAAATTCAATGAAGCTAAGTGATTTGTTTTTACTAAATCTCGGCAGCTCAATGTGTTCTTAATAGGAGAAGTAAGTTACAACAGCGACGTTCATAATGGCAAAATGGTGACGAAAAAAGGTGTCAAAATCAATGACGTCCAGCTGCCAGATGAAGTACCTATCTTTTGGTGTTACCTTGAAAGCACCCAAGGTTGCAGATGTCAAGAAACTTTTTGAAAAACACTTCGGTGCAGACTGGGGCACCGTAGGAGATGCTAATTTTACAAGGATTTAATTGCTGCAAATACTGAGGGTTCAGTTTCAGAGCTCGAAGAAGAAATTTGTAAAGGGCATGAAGAATATAGTCTTCTTGAAAGAGTTTGAATTAATTATATTCAATTCAAAATTTTCACTAGCTGAGCTCAAATCTTCTAATTTACAAACAGACTTTTTTTTGTGTGTGTGTGTGTCAATAATTCATTGTTTTTGAATTAAAAAATGAGAAATTCGATTCACAACTGAAGTTCATCGTGTTATTTTGTCAAAACAGTCCATATCCCCATGTACCTAGTTGTGACAAAACGTCCTTTATCCTCTTGGTCATTACAAAAGGTTCCATATCCAAAAGTGTGTACCACAATTCCGCCTCAACATTTAATTTCCTATTAATTTTCTTTGTTTATTTTATTTTTATAAGTTCAGATGAATACGTTAAAAAAGGTTTCATAGATAGATATCATTAATGGTTTGTCCTGAATAGTATTTTGCGAATATTGGGGAATCAGTAAAACTGGATATACTTAGGCCCTTTTGCAGTGAAACACTTCATATAACTCCGTAATTTATACGCCGATATTTTTCGACGCCGTTACTCTTCGATGCCGTTCTACACAACCAATAACACAACTCGTTTTGAAGATGTTACCTGTTTAAACCTTGTTTTAGTCCTTGGTTGTGGGAGTAAAGGATAATTCAATCATCTCATTTGCTTTATTGGGTTGCAATTTTATTTATTTGACATAATATAGTGCTCAGTATATAACTTTTGTCAATATTTTTATAATGAGTATAATAACTTCTCTTCATTTAAAAGTGCAAGGTAATTTATTTTGCGTCAGATAAACATTTAAGGAACGTATTTTTTAAAATCTGTTTCTTTAAAATACTTTTTTTTGCGTGTTAAATTACGATATAGGTACATGCCATTTTTATAACAATGTCTATATTTATGTCTTCCGTCGCCACATCTTAAGAAAGTGATACTAATAACCATTAATTTTTGGTCACGTTATGAAATATCAAATCAACAAGGTAACAAACTATGAACAAATAACGGATAACTCAATATTTAAAATTATTTACACAAGGTGTACCTAACTCGGGAAAATCAACAATATTAATCATTTCTAGAAGTTTTACTAATATTTTTTCTCAGAAATCTATCATTCCATCAAAAACCAGCATCTAGAATCACACATTGAATGTTCACGAAGCTAAATTAAAACGGATGTATTTTTATGTCATTCTTTCATGTTACATGTACGACAGATACCTACCTACTTCAAATCAAACAAATTTCTAAATTAATGTCTCAAAGTATGTAGAGAAAAAAATAAGTACCTAGGTTAAGGAAAAATAGGCAGTGCGAGAGGTATTCCAAGAAATAAACTATAGCGATTTCTAAATTCAATAATTGAAGTACAATAATTACTGTAAGCAAGTTGATCCAATTCCTACCTTCAATTAATAACTTGTCATTTGTGCAGAGGGGAAAGGGAGTTTGAGGATAGACTAAGGTTTTTCGAAAGTGTTTACATAGGTACCTATACAGTTTTGGCTTTCCTAATTTTAAATAATTTTTTGTACCCTTGCAATTATTTGACGAACAATTAAATAATCGCAAAATAATATGTACCAAAGAAAAACAATGTAGTTGATTTGGACAATTTTTGTTATATACTTACTGGTATTTTAATATTCTATATAACAATCAAATTAAAATGCCGATCAAATCAACTAACTTTATGTCATGTATCACATCAGAATACTTAAGTACCTAGGTAACTTTAAAAAAAAAAAATAAAAAATAAAATAATAATAATAATTCATTGCCTAGTTCATTATAACGCAGTTTAAAACTCAGTCCATTTATAAAAGATGTGTAAAATTGGAAATTTCATAATGGCCACAAATGAGATCAAATGAAAATCAACTTAATTCTAACAATTTAACTCTGGTTTATCAATACGGTTTCTCAATTTGGACTTAGTATGAAATGGTCAATCCATACTCCCATTGCATTAAAATATTGTACTCAATTTTGCGTATTACATGAAGAGCAATTTTAAAAAACATTAAATTAGGACAATACTAAAATACAATATTCCAAATTTTTTTGTTCGTTTTGAAATTCCAAGGCTCAAGGGTGAACACAGTGAGGTGTATGTAGGTAAATTGGATTTTTTTTTAAATCAGTAGTTGAGTAGCATATTAGATTTATAAAACTATAAGTACCTTAACACTTTTATAACTGAGAAACAATCAATAAATTTTCTGACTCGTTAACTTTTCAAATTTTTTAAACATTTCAATGATAGCACCATTTGATTATAACCCTTTAGAAGCGGGAATTAAAATTAGCGTGATAACTTGATTTTTCAGTTTAAATTCATCTTTAAAGTCACATTGTGAGTTCAAGCGATTTCGAAGTAAGCTGAAACCAAGAAAAATTGTTGAAATAAAAAGCGTAATAAATTTAGGTGTTTTAATGGGGTATAAAATCACTTGTTTTAATTAATAGTAATAAATGATGCCTGAATGGGTGAAACATCAAACCTGACCTAATGTAGATGGAATTCTTATACATGAACGGGAAAATTGAAATTGCTACTGCTAAAGAGTGTAAACTGCCTATGAAATAACTAGATAGGAAGTTGAACAAAAATATTAATAAATGAATGCACCATTCAGATGAAATCTATTCAAAAAATCTGTGAACTAAATTGCAAATTTCCAAGTCAGCATGCTACAACCAATACCGTCCAACATAAATGTTGAAGTTTAATACAGGTAGGTATATTTGAAAAAAGAACAAAACAATAATAAAACAACAAAGATTTTGGATTATTCAATCGATTTTCATAAACTTTCCACAATTTTATGAGCCAATCATGAATTCTCCATCAAATCCAACAATAATCCCTCATTTCTTGCAATTACAAATTTGAATCGCAATTCAAATGTATTCGTCCAAATCAATGAATGAAAAACATCAAGTATTTCCCTTACAAATAGTTAATTCCCTACAATTCATGGGATAGAAGTTTCTTAGAAAATATTTACATCTCGTCGACGCCAAGTCAAAACTATTTTTAATGCATTCAAAATATTATATATTCATACTTTCATTTATTTTTAGTTTCACGTTCTTTCACTGTATCAAATTTGTATTTTTTAAATTTATTTTTAATGTAAAAAAACGTTTGGTAGCAGTATAAATATACCCATATGATTTCTTATAGTTTCTTATCATAATGTTAATTAGTTACAAGTAGAAAGTGGCCCCTTCAAAATAAAATAAAGTATGGAAATAGTGCATTTTCTCAATACATAGTAATGTTGGTAAAGATGGGTAGTTAGATTGGTGTTCCCACCCCTTCAATTTTCACAAATTGGATTAGTTCGTTTCTTTATTCTCACAATGTCCAGAGAATGGACTGAGTGGAGCTGCGATAAACCCGATAAAAGCTTTGAGAAAAGGGATGAAAACAAACAGTGGGAGGCAGATTGTGGAAGTCATAGTAGGCTTTGCGGCCAACAGCAATTGAATTGATCCATCCAAGTGCACTGTGATGTTTTTTTACCGTTCCCGTAACCTGATCCGTCACACTTATTCCATATAGGGTTGTGATCCCCTAAGACGGGAAACAATTCATGACCTTGGAGTGAGATTAGATCCACAACTCGCTTCTCTCATCAGACTGATGACATTACTTGTAGAGCCATGAGAATGCTAGGCTTTATCAAAAGAAACACTCGTTTACTACCATTCCAGCTCTTGTGGCGTTATATCTATCTCCCCAGCGCCCAATGTCACCCACAGGTGACGCTTTTTTGATGACGTTTAAATACTGCTGGTAATGGTTTGGCTGCTTGATTAGCATATTTTCACCTCCTTCAAGTATCCATCAACACAGAAAACCAACAAGAAGTTCGTTTTGAAACCTATGAATCAGGTTATGACCTTCCAAAATTTGTCTTTTCACCATTTTCTGGCGCTTGCTGAGTTAGCTCTCGTTTTTCGTTCACCATGCCCAAAAAACGGTTTGTATTCTATCTAACTGCTTTCACATTTTGGTGCAGTTAGATAGTTATGTGAACGAGATCTGTTAAAATATTTGTGAATGTACCTGGGTTGGAAGGGAAAATGAGCTGTGAAAATGGAGTGTCCGTTGGGCACTGTAGCAACTTCTGTTGCAGGAGCTCGGCATTGGCAATTCACACATGTGACGTGTTTTGGGTTACTGTTTTCAATGTTCAGCTCGTTATTCTCATTTTGTTGGCATGAAAAGTAGGATTTTCCGTGTACCTACGTTTCATTTCATATGTATCTACCTGTTTTGTGGAGTTCCATGTGTATCTCACCATAGTGAAAACCCTAACTTGCTGCAATAGCATACAGCAAATCAGAATCCTTTATTATATTTTCCCAACAATTTTCCCAATAATTGATGAAAAGCGAAGAGGAATGAATGTGATGCTGACTATTTGGAGGATGGGAAGACTCGCAGGTCTCCTTCGAGGTCCCCTTCCAGCCCGGAAGAGCAGCATACTCCTCAAACAAAACTGACCAAAAAGCAGACTCGGACGGTGGCTTACAAGAAAGGACCAAAAGAGAAGAAGACCAAACGTGAAAACGTGGTTAAAACGCATTTAGTTCTATTTAGAGCCTAAGTAGATGGAAAAATATGAAAATTTTGAAATTCCTCTGGTAGGTCATCTTTGGGCGCTGGAGGGATATGTGTCAATTGTCCGGCCAATCGTTAAATATGTAACAATTGTGTGGAGCCCTAAGTATGCCGTCTACCGAAATCATCTTAGATGATTCAGTTCAGGACTAGATTGGATTGGCCTCAACTCCATTCACGACGCTTTACTATGGACATAAATTAACGGGAGGGTTGACTGCCCCGTTCTCTTTTGGAAATTGGCAGAAAATTGGCATCTGCGTTCCCCAGTACCTTAGCCGTTCACCCACTCTCTTCACGCTCCAACCAACTGCTTGAGAAATCTACTCATGAACCGCCTTGCACGTGAGATGAATCTAGTTCTCCAGAGTGCCCCAAACGCCGACGTGTTCTTTCAATCGTGTACTTTATTTACAAGAATTGTAAATAGTTTGCCAAAGGACTTGATTTCGTGAACTTCTTTAATATTACCTTCTCCGTATTTTTTGTGTGTTTCCGATGATGATTTTCATCTTAACTCCATGTGTATCATACGGACTCTGAACTAGACTTCCTCTTTAGTTCGACTAACCACTGCGTGGCATTCCCAGCGCTCCAGTCGCCATGAGATTTTACACAGATCACTTTTCTGCTTAGATTAGTGGTCTGGATGCTCGCTACGCTCGCATCTCAAAAATACATAACATCAAGTAGTCAATCCCTTAGTAAGAATTTAGATTAGTTGGTCAGGGTCTAGAGTCTCGTTTCTCAAATTGATTGTTCGCGAACGTCTCTTATTCGAACCTGTTTGAGGTTTCTGTTTGTAATTGGTGGAAAGTGCGAGTAGGTACCTAACTACCAAAAAATTCAATGTTAGAAATAGTAACTTCTTTTGAGAGGGTTTATTTGATAAACGTGCTTATCTACAAAAATGTAGACGAATCTATTTTAGGTAGGTTCCTAGGTAGTTTTATATTTCCTTCGAAGAAACTTATAACTTCTGAAAAAAGAAGGGGTGGTCAACACCAAATTTACTCACTATAGAAATCTACGATAAAACAAATTATGAGTATCCAATACAATGAAAACTTCAACTTTCAAAAATTAAATTCACCGAAACACTAGGAGTTTTTACAATTATTAATAATTCATCAATTCACTTCATATTAATTTAAAAAAGGTAAGTGGCAATAAATGAAATTAAGACAATTATAATATTCAACTCATTCAATATATGATTTTATGAAATCGGGTTTGGTAATACAAGTTGGTATACGTACCCTTACGAAGGAGGTACGATAAGAATATTAAGTAAGCTTACCTAATTCATTTGTCTCAAGAAAATATAATCAAAGATCACACAAACTCTGAAAGAAGTTGCCATGTTTTTGTGTTTTCTCTTTTTTAATACCTACATATTATTTTCTTCACTAAAATTAAATTTTTAGTTTTAAAAATGAGCATCTCAATTTTTTTCTTATCGTTTAATTTGCCATGCTTTTGGCGAGGTTAATCGTCAAATTCAGGTACCAAACCAGTTTTTATGAACGAGCTAAAACGGTCTACCTGAATTTTTTGTTCACTGGGACACATTTTTTGTACACCCACAAGATTTGAGTTAATCCTAACGTAACAAGCCCAAAAACGGGGATCGTATGTTAGTTCACATGTGGTTTTCCATTTCAATGCAATGCTATCAAATACCTACCAATTAAATTGATTGCCTGTTTAATGACTAAGGTCTATAAATGATGGATGGTTAGTACCTACTGGTCAGAAGATATCATCTATGTACTTTTTGAATGAGTTTCTATTAACCAGTGCTAATTTTTCAGTATCCAGTTAAAAATTCTTGATTCCAAGATATTTTTGACTCTAGAAAGTAATGTGACTGACCAAAATTTAAGATTGCCCCACAACCTCTTTCTACAAGTATTATTGGATTCCGGAAATTCCCTTACAATTATCGTTCCATTATTTCATTTATTTATATGTGTTTCCCTAGGCACTCGGAAACCATTCAACATTTTATTCCAAATATTCAGAACATCCATTCCAACCCAGAATATATAAATTTTTTAGAAACGGGATACGGCTGGGTCATATTGTTTTGGTTCACAATGCACAACAGAGTCAGTTATCAAGAAAACAATTCCAATAGGTCGTCCCTCTTACATTCTATGCCTATATGACCTACCTTCAGAGGGACTTCCTAAAAAGTGGTCTTTATCAAACTCAAGTTAAATCAAGGGGAATTAAAATTGCCTATCAAAATGAACTGAAAATTAAGAAGCATTTATAATCATTTGTAACTGTGGTAGGTTTCGTTGAAGTTAGCTTTTTTAGTTCTTCTATTGAATAATTGTTCGAGAAATTAAGTCTTTTCTCAAAGCTTCGAATTTAGATACATAAACTCCATTAATTTTCAATAAAAGGACCACTTTTAAGATTCAAATTGACCGTATTTAACCTTCATTTACGTTAGTATGTTTGAGATAGAATGATTGCTGACAAGGTGGACTTAATCAGAATAACAATACCTACTCTCCCTACCTGAAACTGAATTCATATTCTTGATTTTTAGGAATTTATAAAATCTCAAACCCCCTCCCCATCGTTCATAAGATTTATCATGGCTCACTCATCGTCCCTCCACCTGTATAGTCACTGGAATCCAAAAATGCTCCTATCGCCATCGCAAACCGGCAATAAATTTGAGATAAATGAAAAAAAAAAAAAAAAAAAAAAAAAAAAAAAAAAAAAAAAAAAATAAAAAATAATAATAATTTTAAAAAATGGTCCAGTTCTACACGTTTGAAGGGAAACATGATAAACTAAAATGTTCGAACGTTTTCAGCAATGAATCTATACAGTAACGAACTCTAAAACAATTAAAATAATTTTGAAGTTATTGATTCAGATAAATATTCGTTCATAAGGCCATACTGCATGTTTGGGACTTCTTAAATGTAGAATCCTTTCAGATTAGAGAGTTCATAAACGACAAGTCAATTGAGGATGCTTGGGGATTTAATCACCTGGGGCTAGCCACACCCATGCCTAGCTGCTAAAGTCAAGATGGTATCAATGTCTTATTTTAAAGTGACGTTACTTATCTTCAAGTAACGCTAAACCACCGAGTTTAGTTTCCAGCATTTCTAAGTTTCCAAGATCTTTTCTTATTCACTAAAAGGTTTTGCAATGAAAGATTTTGAAAAGTTGTAAACAAGAAAATGTATATAGTTTTCATGAATTATGAGTACCAACAAGAAATGAATATAACTGTTACCGGTGTGTAAGGTTACTTTGCGATTAGGAGGAAGAGATGAGAAAGGTAGGTTCGGGATAAGGCGTCCTACGTATAGGGTGGGATAAATCTGTCTTATTGGAGATAATATCTCCCCGCACATGCGCAGTAGCGCTTTCCGTTCTCGATAAAGTGCCTCATCTTTCCCTATCGCTTTAGAAACTCTCTAATAAGAATATTCAATGACCCTATACTGGCATTTTTGTGATCCTTGACCAAATACAGAACGTTCGATTTTTGTCCTAAAGATGAACAATTGAAGTGCAATTCGCAATAGGCTTTTCAAAATATTTTTTTACAAATGTCAGAAAAGAGTACAAATCAATCAAGAAAATTGTGATGCTCAGCGTTTGTGTTTACCAAATCATAAGTAATTTTTATTTATTTTTTCTCGTAAAACCTGATTTTGGTCAACGTCGAAATAATTTGTTAACAATACAAATGGGCCAAAAGAGTGGTGCATTGATCAAACAAACGACAAACATGAAAATCAATTACAAAAATAAATTATTTGCTATTAAAAAATATAGGAAGTTGGTAGTCAATTTACTGTTTATTATGAATACAAGTTGTATGTTTTAAAAAACCGTAAATAAATTCTTTCAAATTTTTTTACCCAAACAATTATTGTACATTTCATCTAGGTCCTTCATGCTTTTAGACCCATACAAATGGTCTTGACTAAAATCACAAACAATTTTGACAAAGCGTGTTAAATTTGGACTGTGCCAATTTTATAAGTGCACAGCCGGGTTTTAGTGACTTCTCAATCCATTTATTAATAATCACTACTTCGTAAAGAAGCCCGATCCCCTACTGTCATTTTAATATAAATGTCATAAATACTTATCATCGTTACTGCAAATTAGGCAGTACTTAATTCATTATTATTTATGTTTGCAGTTCCTCTCGAATTCCTAAACTCTATGGATCGGTGCAAGCAGGTACTCATTCATGTTTTGGAAATTTATATTTCACGTAATACCGTAAGTAAACTTTTTCACGACAAAAAAGGAATACCTACATAAACATTTATCTATTAATTCTGTTTTGAACGCCTACAATAACTAACGCTAAGCTAAGTGAAGTTAATGTATAAAAAATTTAAAAATAATGTCATAAATTTCTTTGATTAAGGATTGTAACATTAGGTACTTTTCAAAAATGTGTGAAAGGCAAAGGATCTCGATGTAGTTAAACTTTGTAAAACAAATCTTGTTCTGAAAAAAGACGGATTGATCGCAAAATTGCAATAAAAATGGATGGAAATAAACGTTTAGCTATGTAGTTACATACCTAATAAATTGATTCATGAATAGGAAGTACCTTCTGAAAAAAATGAAAGGGTGCATTAGAATTGATGACAGAAACACTAAGACTTAAAAAACAAAAATTCCGTCACAAAATGAGAATTTGTATAAACCGGATTTGAATTGGATAGATCCATTGAAATTTTGTTTCAATGAATAACGATGCTGAAATTATACGGAACAATCCTATAGTACAATTCAATGGATTGATTAAAATAGATAAATGTCTTCAAAAATAAGATTTGTCTATAAAACAGTGGTTTTGGCGTATCTCTCCAAAAAAAGAAATTGAACGCTCGTTTACAATAACATTATGATTAAATATAACTTTATTAACCTTATTTTTGTGGTTCATTAAAAAATCATACCACCTTAATATTAGTTTGATATAAAAAAGTTTTAAAATTCATCGAAGAATCCCACCAAAAATTGTCGACAACCTCAACGAATTTTGTAGATTATAATAATACAATTTTATTATGAACCCGTTCTCGGTTGAACAAATGTTTTTAACGTCACTTTTCTCTTCCGTTCAAAAACAGTGAAAGTACTCCTTAAAATCTATAAAAGTACAAAACAACTATCACATTTTCTGGTTTTTATTATAGTTTTAAAGTAGATAATTTTAATAAGGATCGACGGGAATTCGCCGATTTCAAAAAAACAAATCAAAGCACCACCCTTTTAACAGCTCAATGGTATTTTAGGTATACCAGTAACGCGTTTAAATTGGGTTTATAGAATCAATATTAATTTAAGATGTTTAGGTGAAGCGATTCTGAAAAGATCGCTGACTTTTGCATATGTGTAATGCATATGAATTCATATGAATTTGAAGTTGATGTTATTCAAAAATATATTATATAGTACAATCAGAATGTAAAAGGTTGAAAATTACAATGCATTATGCATGATTTCCTTAATGTTCCATGTGGTATATGGAATCCAACATAAGGAGATTGTTCCCTACTGAGAATGTATTTTTGTGTTGGTTGCTGTTCAATCCAAACAATCTCAAAGAATTTCTCATGATTTCCTCTGCTTTTTCATTTTTTGGTTTTTCGCACGGAAATGGTTCGAGGGTTCGTGCAAAAAAAATGTGATTTTCCGTCTTCAACAAGACGGAAAGGCCAAAGAAAGACAAAGTGCGAGGAAAGTAGGTTTTAAACGGGTTATCACTCGATACAATTTCGAGCGGCTTATTGGAGGTATTTAGGTGATTTTGGGGTGCGATCAGCCGATGATGAGCGGGCGGGAGAGAGAGGTGATGTTTCGGTAGGTGGAGGTGGGACGGTAGGAATAGGAGTTGCTTCTGCTCACGGATTGGCGAACTTCGCGAGCTGAGTCTCGAGCGTGGAACGAACAGCGTTCTGGGACGCCGAGAGGTCGGGCTGAAGAGTTGATGGGGAGGCGGGTGTTCCGGTCTTCGCGGATCTCCCGCAGGAGCTCAGCTTTCGTTGGGACGGAGGAGGACTGCCGGTCGGCCGGGTAGTAGCGCTTGAAGAGGTCAAAGTTGTTGTTCAGGTCCTGCAGCAGGAGGTAGGTATAAGTAACTGTATAATACTCAATTGTAAAATGAGAGAAGGCTGGTAATGCAGCTATGCACCTGTACTAACATGTACCAGACTTACACGCATAAGAACAGCACCATATGAAAAGGAGTAGTGACCCCTTTAAAGAAATGAGGTGATTAGCTTGCTACATCCAGAGGATATCCCTAAAGCTGCAAAGCTCCAGGAAAACCCTAAGAGCGGCAGTTGCAAGAAACGAGAAGGGATAACTACCAATACCCATTAAAACCATTAAGAGATTGTAACAGATATGAAGATCAACAACACAGTGTGACGCTGCCTAGAAATGATATAAGTAACGATTTTAAGCAAAAGCTAGAGGGAAACGATAGTTAAATGGGAATATGATGGTACACGGACAGACGGACACATATGTTAGCGGATAGTAAAAGTCCAGTATCAAGAGGTCAAAGTTGTTGTTCAGGTCCTACAGCAAGAGGTAGGTATAAGTAACTGCATAATACTCAATTGTATAATGAGAGAAGGCTGGTTTGAATGCAGATATGCACCTGCACTAACATCTACCCGACTTACACGCAAAAGAATAGCACCATATGAAAAGGAGTAGTGACCCCTTTAAAGAAATGAGGTGATTAGCTTGCTACATCCAGAGGATATCCCTAAAGCTGAAAAGCTCCAGGAAAAACCTAAGAGCGGCAGTTACAAGAAATAATGAGAAGGGGGAACTACCCATACCCATTAAAACCATTAAGAGATTGTAACAGATATGAAGATCAACAACACAGTGATGTTTGACTAGAAATTATATAAGTAACGATTTTAAGCAAAATATGATGGTACACGGACAGACAGACACACATGTTAGTGGATAGTAAAAGTCCAGTATAATATGGGGGGGGGGGGGGACGCTTGAAGATTTTAAAGTTGTTGTTCAGGTCCTGCAGCAAGACGTAGGTACAAGTAAGTTGGTATTGTAACTTTTATTTTAGCTAGTTGTTTATTTTATTTCATTGATTTTCTTTCAACAGTTGCCTACGCCTACTAATGTAGTTATATTTGGGTGATAATGACCAGAGGCTCAGTTCAATAATTTCTAGAAGCCAGTGATCTGCGAAGATGGGGAATCTAATACGGAAATAATAAACCTTTGTGTAATAATTTGCAGCGCTTTGTTATCTGTGACAGCAAAACTAAAAAGTTCTAGTCACGCAGCTTGTATTTCGTAATGTATCGAATTGTATAATGTTATTGTTTTGAAATTTAAGCTTTCTGAGTGCAAGGAAATTGTTAAATATTAATTTCATGGCAAAAAAGTATTCTAAATAATAGTCTGTAATTCAAAAAGAGGTTTTGGATTTTTAGCTTTTTTGCCGTTTTTATCGATTTTTTAGCGCGATACCCTCAAAACGGAAAAGTAGTACGATATACAGGATAAGCACGTCTGCCAAATGGGAGTGGCACATAGCTTCCTTGTTTATCTATCATGAATGTATAGATCATTGAATAGTTTTTAATGATTTTGAAAAATTCCATAGCGGAAAAGGGTAATAATTCAAGAAGTAGCGTAAAATGTCATAATTGGTCATTTAAGAAACGGAAAAATGATGCTTAATGTAATTTACTACTAGGTATAAGTAACTGCATAATACTCAATTGTATAGCATTTCCAAATTGAATTCGACATTTTCCAAATAGAAATGGACATTTTCCAAATAGGTTTCGACACTTTCAAAATACAATTAAGGAACTCTGTGATACTTTATAAATAACGCTTTATTACTAATATTGGTAGGTAGGTCGTGAAAATTTACAAAACAGGTTTCCTGAACTGGAGTTAGAGAACAATTTTTTCTGAATTTGAACTGATTTTCAGTGAAGAGGTCGTCCAGCTGCTGCCGCAGGTAGAAGGAGGAACATGTTCATGACATAATTACTACAGTCGGATGAAGTAATTTTTTGAACGCCCTTGAACCTTTTTGGAAAATGTCGAATTCAATTTGGAAATACTATATAATGAGAGAAGGCTGGTTTGGATGCAGCTATGCACCTACACTAACATGTACTCGACTTACACGCATAAGAATAGCACCATATGCAAAGGAGTAGAGACCCCTTTAAAGAAATGAGGTGATTAGCTTGCTACATCTAGAGGATATTCCTAATGCTGAAAAGCTCCAGGAACAACCTAAGAGCGGCAGTTACAAAAGAAACGAGAAGGGGGAACTACCCATATCCATCATAACCATTATGAGATTGCAACAGATATGAAGATCAACAATACAGTGTGATGTGGACTAGAAATGATATAGGTAAGAATTTTAAGCAAATTTTAGAGGGAAAATGGTTAAATGGCAATATGATAGTACACGGACAGAAGGACACACATGTTAGCGGATAGTGAAAGTCCAGTATAATGTGGGGGAGGGGGGGGGGGACGCTTGAAGAAGTCAAAGTTATCGTTCAGGTCCTGCAACAACCGAGGTGGGTATATAAATTCTTAATATCGACTTACACTCATAAGAATAGCACCTTATGGAAATGAGGCAATGAAATGGAGTAGTGATCCCATCAAAGGGTTGAAGTGATTCGCTTTCTACATCGAGAGGTTATTCCTGAAGCTGGAAAACTCCAGGAAAAACCTAAGAGCGGCAGTTACAACAAACGACAAGGGGGAACTACCCAAATCCATCAAAACCATTAAGAGATTGTAACAGATATGAAGATCAACAACACAGTGTGATGTGGACAAGAAATGATATAAGTAAGAATTTAAGCTAGAGGGAAACGATAGTTAAATGACAATATGATAGTACCTACATGGACAGACGGACGCACATATTGGTTTTTATGCTTTACATCTTTGGTACCTATACAAGTATACAAATTTCTGTAGGATCTAAGGTTTAGGACTTATTAGAGATAAACTTTAACATGGGAAAATTAAGCCATCTTTATGAGACCGTCATTTTGTATTCCTCCAATTTGGAGATTACAGACCAAAGATATTCTCTCTCAGAATGGACTAAATTTTCCAATTTAATCCCAAACTTTCTCTTGAAATTTATACTCATTTTCGGCCTTGGCTCCTGGACTAGTTCGACGGACTGGAGATGGATTGGGCATTGAGGACATACCTAATCATTTCCCGTCTGTCGAACTGGCAGGGAAATGAGTGAGCGTGAGCTGCCGTTGTACGAGTGTTTATTTAAATTTGTAAAATGTTTATTTCTATTTAGAAAAGGTTTATTTCAATTTTTGAAATGTTTCAATCTATTTGTAACAAATTTATTTCTATTTGGAAAATGTTTTGTTCGATTTGGAAAATGTTTATATTAACTTGAAAAAGCTATACATAAGACCTACATCCAGAAAAAGTCCCTGAGAACCTAATTTACAAAATGTCAGTTACAATAATTTTCCTTATTCCCTTCGGTCAGGTTATCAAATAAGAAAGTGTAAGTGTGATGTTGTTGGCCTTACCTGGTGTATGTACTTATCGAACCATTTGGACGGGCTGAGGAGGCCGACCTGTTTCTTGAACTGTCACACTTCTGTCAAATACTTGACTGGGCAGACGCCCTGTCGGTTGTCTCCCGATCGGATCATCACCATCCCGTCTACTTCCTCTCCAATTTGAATCACAATCTGAAAATTTAAATGAACGCCTCGAGTTACCAACCTTAAACACTAATAACTCTCACTAAAAAATAAATAGAAAGCTTTATGACAATGAGAGGTGATGGAAATGTAGTGGTTCTTCCTTCAAAGGGGAGAGGCGATTAACCTGCTACACCCAGAGGATATTCAGGAGGTTGAAAATAATCTCCACAATATGCCAAGGAGTAGCATTGATAATAGCAATCCAGGCGACTACTAATGTAAGTATTCCAATTTATATTGACATGCGACATTAAGAGGGAATCATATCCGATTTTTAAGAAAATCAGAGTTTGTCACCTGATGGTGCACAATTACCAAATTTTAAAATTTAAAAAGAGTTAGTCGTTACCTGGTCCCTGAGGAGGGTGGTGTCGGCGACTTGAAGGTTATGCGTGACCTGGAGAGCTCGCTCACCAGGCTGCACCTTGGCGACGTACTTGCTCGGAAAGTAGCCAACCCGGCCAAGGCACTTGCCACGCCACCAATCCGGGTCTGAAGTGTCAATGACTGTCAACTTGTACCCTGCTCTGTTGACAACAGAAAATAATGAAAAATCAAGTACATTAACTAGGTACTGACAGATGTTCATCTTATCAGTTATAGGCCAATGTAGCTTCACACAAAATGTTCAACCCATTACGTACTAATACACGTAATAACATGCTGCTAATAACATGCAGCAACTTCTTGCTGATTTAAGTAATACCTATATCGTTATTAATTTTGGTTTATTAATTTCAATAATGAACCTTTGTAATCGACCAAGAAAAACAAAATGTTAACCCCCCTCTCAAAATTTGTTGGTTTACGTTTCAAGATTCTTTAAATCCTAAAATTAAAAAAAAAGTCTTCTAGCTTATTAGTCACGTTTGTACTTTGTAATATTATTCTAGATGTCCCAAAGGAGCTCAATTTCAAATTTCAGCCCCTTAGGTCTTATCGACCTAAAAAATCGATCGAAGAATTGTCGATTTTCTGTTTGCAACCAATGAATAAAAATCTTGAATAATGTTTTCTCTCGTCATATTCTTGCTTAAATACCAAATTTCAGCTTCCTTCGACGAAGAGAGAAATGAGTTCCCGAACTCACTCACCTGATTAGGGTGGGTCCTCACTTGGTCAATAGTACACATCATGCCTATAGAGGCTCCAAACTAAATTTCAGTCTCTCAGGTAAATTAGGAGAGAAATGATCTCCTCAGCTCGCTCAGCTGATCTGGATGGTTCCTAACTTTGTCAATCGTACACAGCATGCTTATAGAAGCTCATTTCCAAATTTTACCTGCATAGGTCTATTAGGAGAGAAATGAGCTCACTAGTGCAGCCCTCATCTTGCACAGCAACGCGAGCGTGCAAGAGGGGGGGGGGGGGGGGGCTGCGTGCTTCATTCGTACACAGCAGGCTTATAATAGATGATCAATTCCAAATTTCAGCCTCCTATTACAAGTCTATTACAACTTCAAAAACTGGTGCTTCTGGACTGTATGCCACCAAGATCAATGCAAAGAAGTATCTGTCACGAGTGGACGTACCTGGTGTGATATAGAAAGGTACAAGGAGAGTCTGTTTACTTTCAATGGTGGTTTCAATTGCACAAATATCTTCAACACCATCATGTGCTGTAGAAATACGCTTCACGGTCATTTCTTCATTAAACTACAATGGTCAATAGGCTCAGTTTGAAGTTTTAGCTACAGAGGACGGATTTTCCTGTTTTACGAAAACTAAGGAGTTACACCTCCCTTGCAGCGCAATGGTGGTATCTTTAGTGACTCACTAAGTACCGTCGAGGCAATTAGGGACACATATCCATATGATGAATGATAGTTACCTGAGGCATATATAGAATTATACAGCCTCAAGAGAGTGAGCTTTTGTCCTGTGGGAGATTGATCAACATATTGTAATGGATCGTATCCTTCCCAGGGGCAGTCCTGTTTGATTTCTTCATTGCTCTCTCTAGTTGGTATATCAATTGAAGGAATGGACGACAGCACGAGCTGAGAGAGAGGTGCCATCTCAACCTCCGCCTTGTGTTGCCTAAAGTCATCCGGGTACGCTTCATCACTGGACACATGGGCATAATGAGAAGCCATTGTGTCAGCAATGTGCTTGGGTTCCCGAGCCACATTACCCTGAGATGTGGTGATAGATGGAATAGTTGGTGGCGGGAGACCCTTCATTGCCTTCACCTTTCACGATACATCTTTAGGAGGAGTAACATCCTTAATTTCACTGACATATGAGCGGAGGAGCTAACTTGGGCCTGACGCATAAGCCGGCGCTCACGTGCTCTCGCTCGCTTGAATATAGCGTAATTTCATTATTATTATTATTCATACAACGAATGGTGTAGGCCTTACTTCATATCTAAATTATATTAATACTAAAATATATAGGTATACAACTTACTTGAGGTCTAGTTCATCAGCGTGGCGGGCTTTGAAGTTGTACAGGACGACATAGAGGTTCGTAGGGAGGAGGCGATGGGGTTTCTGAAATCAAAATGAAAACCTCTCTTTTACTCCAAAATCTATATCAATATACAAGATCAAGGTATGTGACGGTGCACGATTTTATTGAGATTATATATGTACAGAGTCTAGGCGCCATCTGAAAATGAACGAGATACGAGGGAAGTCAAGAAAGTAAGAACACAAACCCCCTCCCCTCCCACAATGGTTACACTTTTTTTTCGACTTTGGGCACTACTGCGGCTTAGGGCTGAATGTAGCAATCAAATCAAGATGAAAACCATTTCATTACGTTAACATCTCCATCTATGAGAGTTTTCGCTTCCTCACAACCGAAGGAGGGAAAGCTTTGTGCGCGTGAAAGAAATCAAAAAACAAAATTTGTCCTACGGAATCAACATTCCCTTGTTGCTTTTTGAGTTTCAGAGCTTGCTAATCAATTTTTTGTTCCGCTTTTGTTTGGCCTTTAGTTACAATGTAAGCGTTGATGGAAATTTGCTCCGAATACTTGTGAATTTATCCGGGAAAAAGTGAGTGTACGAAAGTTAATTTTGTCAGTTTTTGTAGGTAGAGTCAGGAAGATGCAGGAAAATAAGATATCGAGATTCTACTCGTATATAAACCGAAATTACTGAGAAAAATGTTTTTAACTGTTTTGATTTTTCAAGTGGAGTGTTTCATTGTTCATTGTTTGAATGATTCGAAAACGAATGAAAACGAAATTTCCTCCTACCCCACACCTGACACCATGTTAACTTTGTTATACGCCCGGGTATGGTTAATAATATATGCAAACCATTTGAATAAGAAACTATTTATTAAGACAAAGGACACCATCAGCAAGGTACACGCACAGAGACGCCATCTTGGCAAAGCCATATATATCTTAATCAAGCAATGCTTAATTAATCTATAACAGGAGGGACGACGTACGATGTCCACAGCGTGATAGAACGTTTAGGAGATGAGGACTTCTAGTACCCTAACGACTAGCGCACCGAGGTGTGAACGCAAATAACCCAGGAGATTCGCAAGAGGTTATAGGAGAGACAGTCCCAGACTACATACAAGCACATTTTATCTGAGGGTTTAGGGCACCACTGGTGAATAAAGAGGTCGATGGAGGGGATGTGGCTTGGAAGAGCCGCTGGCGTCAAATATCGAGACTGAAGGGTAAGCAGTATAAAATACCACAAGGAAATGTGGGCCGAAAATTGGCAACTTTGTTGACTTCCGAAATTCTGAATGTTGTAAACGGAGAATCCACTTCAGAGAAAATACTAGTTCTTTGTGCAGTAGTTCTAAAAAGAGAAAAATTAATAAAATCAGGCCCAGACATAAGGAGGTCTCTTAACAAACGAATGGAACTATGGGAGCAAGGCAAGTACGATGAGCTGGTGTAAGTGCATCATAAAAATATTAACATTATAGAGTTGGATATGAGGGTAGTAAAACGAATAACGTTTTGATGAATGAACCAAAACGTCCACTGATCTTCTTGTTGACCTCAAGTTTGGATTATACGCACTAATTTTTACGTACATCCACCTACTTTCAGCCTGATATGGCAAATAGTCTATTTCCCATGATTTCCTTCCCCTAAAGTGTTTAAATTACGCACTGTGCGTCGGTCACCAAAGATGGCCGGCAGCTCGTTTCCTTATCATCCACACTCGTCCTACCTTCTCGAAATTTGGTACACATTAATTTGACGACGTTCATAACGTTTGGTCCATATGCTTGGAACATTCAGCGGTGGATTTCCGAGGGAATGAATCTTCATGGCGAAAAATCGAATCACACATCTCAGTTCACACTTTGAATATTTAGTGATAAAGGTGGTGGAAGCGTGCGATGACTCTATATCGTAAATACCTCTCACAGACAGGTTCCCTCAGTCAATGATTGAAACGGTTTTCGTCTTGATTTTCAGGCAGTATAGTTTTCTCGCATATTTCAAGTAGGACTTATAAAATTAGTTGAAGAAATGAGTACGAGTCGAAATGATTGACTGCAAAATAGAGCAGTAGGTAATATATATATGTGTAGACATGCTTATATACAAAATAGGGTTATATTTAAGTTGTGCACATGCGTAATCCGTACCATCAATCCAAGACATTATCCATCTGAAGTATCTATATATGTGATTGGTAGGATATTGTTTAGAGGCTATCTAGCACAATCCTTGAAAACTTCATCAAAATCGGTCCATTAGTCTCCAAGTTTCAACCAACATTAGTTTTGAGCATGCGCAACAGTTATTACTCAACCAATCGCGATAATTCAAATGGCATCTTCGTTGAACATAATTATATCCTTTCAAAAATCATATACCTGCAACGGATTGAGACGGAGCGGTTGGTGGAATTCTTCTTCATTTTCGGTATAGTTTCAGACAATTTTGTATTTTGAAACAAGGAATCACCCTACTGATTCTTAGGGCCGGTTTTACCAAGTTTTCGATCCGGGTTCATGACGCGGTTTGAGTATTGAACGGAGATCGCAATATTGGATTTCACCAAGGAAGTTCAAGGCTGATATCTGATCAACCAGCGTTCAGCGTTGAACGCTCGATCTCGGCCGGTTACTGGGGCGTAAACTCGGATCAATAATAACACAGGAAAAAAAGTGATGTCGAGTAACAAAGAAAGTAACAGTGGACTGGGGGGTTTTCGAGGTTGCTGAATTGGAAAATGAAAGCCGTTTTTCAAGATCGGCTCTAATTTTAAAGTTACAGCTCATACGCATGATTTTCTTATGCTCAGTAATCTGAAAAACACAACTAAAAGTTCTGCATCGTATTTCCAGGTTTAATCACCTTACTTTATGTTTTTTGGGGTACTCAATCCGAATATGAAACCAGATTTTAATTAAGTAGCTTCGTTCAGACGTAAATCTTGTTTAAATCCAGTAATAATCAAAAATCTTACATTGTTTATTTAAAACTCTAAACATCGATAAACTGATGATGAGTACCTACACTACATGTAGATACATCGGTACATGGATGTCTTATTTTTACTCCTGTGAAATATGTGTTTTGTGCCTCAACCTATGAAGTGCTGTGAAGTTGGCCATTAGACCTACAACAAAAATTCTGTTGTTATTAACTGCTGCAGTCATTACCAACTGCAGAATAATCCTATTCTACATTTCGGTGAAAATTTTATGTTTTTAAAGTATGTAAATTGAAAGTCTTAATTGGGAGAACCTAATGTAGTTTATCAGTTTCAATAATGAACTTTTAGGTTTTATCAACCATGAAAAAGAAATGGGAAATTTGGGTTAATTTATTGTGCCAAGAGAAATGTTAAAATTACCTACTCGCCCTGGGTTTAACTCAGAACCCATGATTTCACTTTTTGCTGACCAACTCGATTTCCTCAATTAGGTGGGACCTACGCTTTCCCTGGCACGCGAGGGAGTCATAAGGAACTGCGATGTTAAGCTGGTACACCCGATATTTGGTAAATAGTTGGTAGGTAACCGACGTCAATTGTTTTGTTGGTTTAATAATTTAGTGTGTTTCTAGACTTTATCAGAAAACCCACCTAATTAGGAAAGAGTCCATCATTTTAATCGACTCTTGATGTTCCAGAGGGTCACCCCCCAAATTTTTGGTTGACCCCCAGAGTTAAGACATGTCTATAGACCAAAATCGCCAAAAACAACGTTTTTCAACACTTAAAAAGTTATTTTTCTCTAAAACGAAGAAAAATAGAAAAAGTCCGGTTGCAAATTTAAATTATAGTAAATTAAATATCATACCAAAGGGGTCTGTTTGTGAAATTATTGAAGATTAAATAATAAAGAACTCACTTGCCAATAATTTAATACTACCTACCATCATATCTGACTTTGAATCTGGCCTACATAATCTTCTTTTGAATCTATGGAAAATAATTTGATAAAATAAATATGTGTTCTTTACAGTATTTTTAATGTAGAACTCAAATTTGCCACCGGATTTATTCTACCATTTTTAGTTTCAAATAAAAATCACCTCTATTGTTGAAAAACGATGTTTTAGGCAATTTTTCCGATTTTTACTGGGTTTTTGGGCCTGAACACGAAGCTAGATAATTAAAATCCGGTTTCATATTCAGATTTAGCACCCCAGAAAACACAAAGTGAGGTAATAAGATGAAAAACTTTCAGTTGTGATTTCTCAGATTACTGAACATGAGAAAAACAGGCCAATAGGCAGTAACTTTAAAATTCGAGCCAATCTGGAAAAACGGCTTTCATTTTCCGATTCAGCGACCTCGAAAGCTCCCCAGTCCACTGTTCCTTCCTTTGTTACTCGACATCGCATTTTTTTTGTTCCCCCGTGTAATTCTTGATCAACTCCTCACCAAACCACCTAATAGAAATTTGGCTAAAATTCTCGTGACGTGATCTTTATTTAACTTTATTTATATTATCATGTTGTCGTGTGTGTATTATTTATCAAGCCATAATGGCAAGAGCTCTCGCTCGGGTTTTTTTCCATTAATTTGTCCTTTTTTTCCACTTCTCCCAACAGAAAGACAATATTAACAACTTCATTTGATTTCCAATGACGATAATAATGAATATTGGTGTTGACGAGATAAAAGAAAAGGTATAATCAACTTTACTCACCCGTGATGTAAAGGTTATCGTGCGCGTCGGCAAAAGCTCCTTTTGCACGTATTTCTTTTTTAAATAGATTTTCCTGACCAATCTCGATATTGGTAAAAACTGGAATTGAATTCCTCAAGCCAATTTTTTCCATCTTTCGTTTTCAGTGTGGACCGAATGAGCGTCGAATTTTTTAGATTCGAGAATATCGAAATGGTTATGTATGAGGTCTAGGAAGTGCTTTTTCTCTGAAGTGGAAGAATGCCGGTTCCCTATGCTTAGTCTTTTGATCCCATCAATAAATATAAATAATCGCACAATCTCATCAATCAGCCTAAAAAGCCCAAGGCGAATATGCATTCGCGTGACCAAGGGAGTGATAAGTTAGTGGAAAAAAAAGAAAAACCCGACCTTCCCGCTCTCTAGATAAGGCATGTCTCAATGTCACTGAAACACTGTAAGTTCAACCTGGGATCTTGGATCAGGAGCGTCCCCAGAAAAATCTGATCAACCGCAGGGGGTGCCAACCAATCGATTTTAGCCGAATACCTGTTCCTGCTCCGAATACCGGTTGTTCATTCTCCTGCTGTTGTTCAATGTAACAGCTCTTATCGGCTAATGGACCCCCGTTCTACTCGCAGAGATTCGCGGACTTAATGGAAAAATGGGATATCACCGTCAAATGTTCTCCCCCATACAACTCTCGCTCAAATGGTCAGACGGAAAAATACGAAAACCAAAGCCCAATATCCCCGTCAATGACGGTCAGGAGTTGACGACACGTACTAGCTAGCCTCTCTTAGGAGAACTCCCTCAACTACATCTGGCATGACACCTATGGCAGCCTTATTAAAATATTCGGCCCGAATCATTATAGCATTAGTCATGTGTCCTCCGCCTCTGAGCACTCTCAATCAGCCAGTAAGGCTTGACTGTAGGACACAGAAAATTGTGCATGCCACTCAACTCAGGGTTAGGAACCGTTCTAACGCCTCAAACCCTACTTCTCGGAATATGGCTTTGATTCCTGATAGCCTTCAACCCCTTGTTCCGTCTTTGCCCACCATCCACCACCAGGTCGGGAAACCGGTATTTGGAGCAGGAACTGGTATTCGACTAGAACCGCTCGGTTGGCACCCCCTGCGGTAGATCAGGTATTCGGGAGACGCTCCTTCTTGGATCAACGGTGGTTCAACTGGAGTTTTTAATGAGCCGAGTTCAGTTGAAAACTCGTTCCTATAGGAACTTAGTTCAACTTGGTGAAACCGAAATGAATTCAAATTGAGATCAAGCAGTGGTATACATTGAACTTGGATCCTGGTAAAAGCCCCCGTTTTTTTTTGGTGAAAGTGGCCCTTAATATATCTTTGTATATATATTTATGAATAACTATCCAAAACAACTTACAGGTGAAGGGCAGGGAGACGTGCTGGCGCTGGAAATGGACTTTTCGTTGTCGTCCGGCAGCTCGACTGAGCTCATCCGCATATTCCGGGCAGAGAGCAGCCGTCTCGAATGAACTGGGCTCGATGGGGCTGTAAAATCAAAGAAAATAAATTTATCGCACCATTTGTAAATGTCTAACTCATACTGAAACGAATACACAGTTTTTTACATCGAAGTACATGGACATATATTATAACAATACGTCTAGATCCTCTAACATCAATCAGTTTTACTTATTAATAAATTATTTACAAACTGTATATTATCATTCTCATAAGTGTTCAGATTTTATAGTGGAAATATGTCGGGTTATGAATACATTTCAAGCATTCCACCAAGTATATGTAGGTAAGGATTCAATATTAACCTTTAATGTTGCGAGGTATCCATATGAAAGAGCGAAAGCAAGTAGTTAATAGTAGGAGTTATATTCTATAACGATCTCTGTTATTTTTGTTAAACGATCTCTGTTGTTTTGTTTCGTTGTAAATTTAAAATATGTTGCTATTTATTATTACTTTTATTGATTCTATGTGCCTAACTCAGACATCTACCTCTCATGGTATTCGTTTAGACACTGTTCACCGACATTCCAGCCCATCTAGACACCATCTAGGTCACACTGGTCTCAAGGTATCCAAAAACAGTCCATACTGTACCGACCTGTATTTTCGAAAGGTGACACTAATATGGTCCGTCGGAGAGCCCCGAAGAATCACCCTATCAAATTTTAACTTCCTAGGGTGAACAGGAGAGAATTTAGCTCACTCAGCTGATTAAAAAAAAAAAAAAAAAAAAAAAAAAATCTCAATCGTCTCTTAATGAGCCAGAGAGACTCCCTACCGAATTTCAACTTCCTAGAGTGAACAGGAGGGAACTTAGTTCAATCAGCTGATCATGAAAGAGCATAGGTACATAGAAACATACATGGATAGATAGATAAAACAAACTTTGAGGTTTATATATAAGAATTTCCCTCTTGATGTCAAGCGTTACTAAGTAGAAATCCCATTCACAGACAAGGAACAGGCGTGCGTGCAGTAGATCGTATCTCTCGCTTAACGTGAGAGGCGGTAATCGAAAGTGAACAAGACGGATTAGAGACAGCCACTAGTCTACTTGTCAGTTGGTAAAAACATCTCACCACTCAAGGACACTTATAATTTATTGATGTAGAGGTTAAAACTCATCCAGTCCCTGGTTTTTAGGATGTCCCTCTGAAACTAGGCTTCGTCAATGAAGAGACGACTTATTGGAATCAATCCAGGAGGTGTGGGACGACCCAAGCATGAGAAAAAGTAACCCGATACACATCCGTTTTTTTTACAAATTAAATTCAAATTTTTATCTCAATGGTAAGGAGAGTTATCGTCTAGAATGATACTTTTTTTTTACAAAACTCCCTTTAAAGGTGGAGGGAGCACACCATTAAACTGAAAAATAAACAAATAAATAAAAAAAGTGGGGAGGACGCCCAGGTTTACCCGACGCCGGCTCTACGGATTAGGGAAGTTGAAGAAGGATGAGGAGGAAGAATGGGATGGAAGGATGTGCCCGTATAAAATAACCATCAGTTCAAGTAAGAACCCCTCTGGACGCGGGTGGTGATACCACGGAGTACTCCTGCCGAAATGCAAAACTCGAGTAACTCGGTGGCGCTTTTCCTGCTAAACACCCCGCGCCATGCAGACCCATTGGGCTTGATGGCAGTGATATCCGGCTTCTTCCCCAGTCACTCAGCATGTGATACAGTCTCTCTCGACATCCCAACCGCTGGATGACAAAGCGCCTGCTATCTGCTTGGCAACGGCATCGTGACGGAGAATGCCGCCACCGTGAGTACGAGGACACTGCTGCACCACATGATACAGATTCTCATTTTTACCCTGAAATGCACTGCAAAGGGTGTCCACTGTCCCACGACTACTCTGTGAACACCTCACCGACGTGGCTACTGTGACCACCCGGATGGCGTGAAAATGGCGATAGTCGCAGGCCCCAATGCCCTCGGAAGCCCATTCAACCCACTGGGAAGAAATGGGGGATTCAGAGTACTGTCAGATCTTCTACTGACTCATGCAGTGCAGCTGTGAACTCAGTAGATGAGCTGGGTTTTGGAGCAGTTGGTGTTGCTCGATCACACCACAACAACTGCTGCCTGACAAAGTCCAGGTCAGCAGCAGTGAGAGCGACCTCCCATCTCGGGCCCCAAAGGGCGAGCAGGCGCTGGCAATGTAAAGATGGGATGCTGGCTGAGAGATAGACAATACCGAGCCTTCACCGGTGCGTGAATATAGGCACTTGGGACACCAAGTGGGTAGCCTAGCCAAGAGAGCATACAGCAGAGCAAATTTCACGATCTAACTCAAGTAGCCTCCCCGCAGTACATTTAAGCTTCGACAATTTTACTACACAACATTGCTAAATTCTAACCAATTTTAGTTGATGTGGCAACAAGAGCACACTCGACAATATTGCAATTGCAGATATTGCAATAATTTACCAACGATTTTCGGCTCCACGGCTCCACTTAGAAAGGCTTAAAAACTACCCATATAAAAAACCACACATGTTCTGATAACATTTGTTTGTCAAAAACAATGTAGGTAAGTATGTACCAAAAACATGAATCTAACCTCTGAATTCATAAAACTGATCATATTTTAAAGTTATAGAAACAATCTTAGTCGAGCCATTCCATTAATCACAAATAAATTCGCTTCTACATCGATCCAGCGTATTTACATTCACTTTATATGGAAAGCGGAAATTGAAAAAAAAAAAAAAAAAAAAAAAAAAAAAAAAAAAAAAAAAAAAAAAAAAACCTAGTTTTCCAAAGGATACTCAATACCTTCAACACACATACTAAATGAGACAGCCTACAGTAATTTTTCTAGTTAATCTGCGCCTCTATTTTCTGCTGCTAAATGCCTCTACTTTGCTTTCCATTCGCCACTACGGAAAAATAAAATCGTAGCAGCCAGCCAGAGTAACTTATAAAAACTTTAAACAGTTCCAGTCCTACTGCACGACTAAAAAAGCGAATTTTTGCACGAAACAAATTAACAAAATCAACAAAACCTATTTTTAATTCAACTAGATGAATAATTTTTAGACCAGCTATACTATTAAGATGTTTTATGTTAAAAGCGCTTTTTCGGTGTTATAATGTTATAAAGTTCGGAAATCAGGTTTCCTCGTTTTAACCAAAAATAGTTATAATAATACATTCTTCAGGAGTTGAGCGCCTTATGTTAACAGAAATTCTAACTTGAAAAGTTTTAACTTAAAATTTATGGCAGTGAAGTTTTCTTAATAATACTCCAATTAAACGATATATTTTAAATCATCTAATTTCTTCGCGGTTTTTAATAGTTTTTTGACATGCGAGTTGTTTTTGAACTGTTTTTTGGTGATTAGTTTTTTTTCCACGAAACCCACGGTTTAATTTGATGTTTATAAATTCTTACATGCAAAAAAAATTCCTGAACGAAAATTCTTCTTGCAGATTTTTTTTTAACGCTTTGTTTTCTAGTCATTTAATTTTTAAGCCTTTTTTCATGCTTCTAGCCTAAGCCATTGAAACGGTCATAACTTTCTTCAATTTAAATGAAAATTCAAATCTGCTTACACCGTTGGAAAGAGCCTTAAATTCCCGATCTCTCTGATGGAAAATCACATTTTTTTGAATCGGCGAAAGTGAAAATCTTAGGAATTACAGTGGGAACACTTATTCCAAACGCTCATAGGCTCCAGTGATCCGGCACGTGAATTTTTGTCTGTAAGTTGCGCACTTCGATTTTCAGGAGAGAAAACTATGTTTTAGTGTTGAACAACATGTTTTTTTTTTTTTTTTTTCAGTGCAATCAAGGGTTTTCTTGAAAAATGACTTTCAACGAAAATACGAGCTTGGGGTCGGTTTCTACGTATATTTTTGCGACGAAGCGAATGGTAACACTTGCAGGCCTACTCAACTCCGTTAAAACTGGCTTTTACGCTTTAGCTAACAAGTTTCCTTAGCTAAAATCCATAAAACTGGTCATAGGTACCAAATGAACTCAAATGTGTGAGTTAAAGTGTAAAAATTGGTTATAACATAGTTTAGAGTCAGTGTAAAAAATAAGTGGAAACCAACCCCAAACTCTAATTTTCATAACAGGTCAGTTTTCAAAAAACACTAGATTTAATTGGGAGAAAAATATCCCGTGATTTATAACATCAAAACATAGTTTTCACCGCTAAAATAAAAGTAAAGTTGACTCTACCGTTGGAAATCTGAGGTTTTGGCTCAGCTTCTAGGCTCACAGGCAGAAATTATCGTACCAGATTACGTCCTATGACCGTTTGAAATAAATGGATATTTCTAAGATCTGACAAATTTTCCTTTTCAAGTTCATTTTTCACTCGTTCCGTTGACTAAAGAAATGTGATTTTCCATCAGAGAGATAGGAAATTTAAGGCTCTTTTCAACGGTGTAATCCGATTTTAATTTGTATATAAATTGAGGGATTTATGACCGTTTCAATGTCGTAGGTAAGAATTAGAAGACACGAAAAATCTTAAAAATCAAATAAATCGAAAACAAAGTGTTTAAAATAGAATATCTAGGAGGAACTTTTGATCAGAAATTAGCTCCAAAATCAGTTCTGGCCTGTGACCATACCAAATGTAACACCCTGTATTTCATAATTATTACGTTCATTGACATATGCTTCTAACTGTTCTGTTATTTTAATAACTTCTACTAGATACTTGATATCGTGGGGGTTACCCCTCATAAGGGTGACAATTAAGATGCAATCCAAAACATGAACATGGAGAATTATTGGATCCATTGCCACAGCCTTGTTTTATGCAAAAATTATCTAAAATATTTAAATGGACAAATTTTTACCTACATATTATCAATATAGACTATAGAATTTGGTTTTCTACGAAAACTACGAACTCACGTGGGATGTTTTTAGAAGGTTTCTTGGTGAAGATGATGGGGTTCGAACGACGTGCACTCAGTGACTTGGGGATTAGTCGAATTTCGGAAAATCAGAGTTTGGGTGATATTTTATTACCTATCCACTGTATCTGTTTTATTAAAATTTAATATAAATATGAGTTGAAGCCTTGAAATTAAAATTAGTAAATCGTCTAAGTAAATACCTATTTACTACTCATTGCTTTCCTACTAATCTAAATGTTCCTTTTATTTAGTAATTTTTATGAATTTTGGAAAGAAATTAAAGCCGGCTTGAACTTTACAGTTCACTAGTGCTCACTTTTTCAAATACACATAGAGATTCCTTATTTTTTAACTCACAGTATACTTGCTTGACTTTTGAAACACTAAATCGCTAGCCCTACGTCTTCTAATTCTAAATAACTCAAGAGGTACACATCTAGGAAGAAAAAGTACCTTTAGGTAGGTATCTACAAGAATAGATAATGTAGGTGCTACTTAACATATTTCATTCCAATGTCCACTGAAAATTTCTATCTATCCTTCACTATGTTTTTGACTCAAATTTGAAATACCACTATACAAACGGGGTTTTCTAATGGCTAAAAACAACCACAAGGGTACCTAATAGTTTTGATTTTAATTTTGTTTCTAAAAACTTCTCACTCATTACTTGACCAATGTCCTGGGGTTATCCTCACGTGCTTGTTTCGCGGCATGGGCATAGGAGCTGAAAATTACATCGCACATTAAAGTTATATGATTGGGAGATGCGACTGATTTTTGTGAAAAGAAGTTTAGTTTCATAAAACGGCTAGCAATATTATTTTAAATCAGAGTTGCACATTTATATTGAGTGTTATTTGTATTAAATTTAAAATTATTTAAATAGCTTAGGGACACGGCGTCTCAAAAATAACTCCCCTTCCCCATTTTTCCCGTAAATTTGGGAGGTAACAAAGTGAAATTTCTGTTTGTTATTGTGAAGTCAAATAGGTACCTACCTAACATATGTTAAATCTAAACTATTTTTAAATCAGCTTATTTGCTGATTTTAAAGTCCGCTTTCTTGCCCACTGATTTGAAAGATTTTCAAAAATTAAAAAAATGCCTAAGTTGATCTTTTAGTATCGTTTTCACGAACGATTGCTGAGCTAATAATTTACTATCGTAAGTTCCTAAGTACCTTGTAATAAATTATATTTTGATGCAGTGATGCAGTCAACAAATTCTGATACCATAATCGTATTCAGTACCGTAAAACCAATAAAATGACTGATGACAATTTAGTTCAACTCCTGATATCAGTTCGTGAGTCCAAAGATTCGCAGTTAATTTCGGTTCATTATTTTCAATAATAAACCTTTGTAATCGACCAAGAAAAACTAATTTTTAACCCCCTCTCAAATTAGTCGGTTTACTTTTCCGAATGGCTTTTCTCCGGATCTACTGAACCAGTTTATGAAATTTGGGTTGGAAATCGCATTTGGGTTCTGGTTGATCCTCGAACCTCGGTATCAATTTTTATCAGCCCTAAAGGGTAGCATTTATGGCTGAAGTTGTTTAAATTGGCCTCCGTATTATCCCAAAGAATCGAATGAAACCACCCGGAACGCTATTGGTAAGTTTATGTGTTCGCTCTCCCTAAGGGCTGGAACTTCAAGAAAAAGTCCTCAGGCTTCTAAGAGCGAGAACTTGGAGAAATCATGCGCTGGTAGTGATAGCTTTGAATTAGCGAGTCAATCTCTAAATTTCATTCATGGCCGCTAGAGAGAGTACGTGTTTTTAAAATTGGAACACATAAAATTTGCCTTGTAAAATCAGATCAGACGTGTTTCATTTATGAAATAATGACTCTGTTTTCAGCCAATTTCGGAAAAAATTGATCTATTGTAATTTTTCAAAAATTTCAAAGTACCAGCATGATTGTAGCGAATTTTCATAAATTATCTATTATATTCATGTTGTTTATGCTAAACGTTTTGAAAATTAAAATTATTTTTTATCGATTCAAGCACATCATCAGCATAATTTTGTGGTTATATTTTTGGAAATGTTCTAGCTTATAATTGATAACTTTTACTAGAGAAATATTCCGCTGAAAAGATAAGTTTAACAATTTTCAGCCTTTTTTGCCAGTTTCAGTGATTTTGAAATTTAGCCAATTTAATGTACTCAAGGATTGCAGTCCAACGAACTCATCCTTTCACATGAAACGAGATTCAATTAACGCGGCAGAAGCTGCAACCACATCATCTTCCATCACGAATTTAAATTAACTGAATAATTGAAGAACTTAATTCATCACTTTACAAGCGGACGAACAAATGTTCATCGTTTCCACTGGAAAGACGAACGGAGACGATCATTCGGAGATATTTTCGTTCGTTTGTTAGCGAGCACAGATAGACCGAACATTCGCTCAGCTGATGAAAACGACCAAAAACTGTTTTTCTCTTAACGCTGATGAATCCAAAAGTGTGCCTTGATTAGCTATCATTAGCATCCCAGTACCCAAGTAGGTAATTTTTAATAGGCATTCCATAGTTGAAGAATTGAATAGTTTCAGGGGTAGATTCACATTGTAGAGTCCGCTGAGTGAACGCTACTCAGCACTGTTGTCTGTTGAATTTTAAAATTCAACTTTGTATTTTTGGTTCAACAGGTTTGTGAGTTGTGATTTTTTTTTTATTTATTTGTAGTTTGAATTAAAAAATAATAACAATCCGAAGGAAATATATACATTGAAAATGGCCTAAGGCAACTGTTACACACAACACTTAAAATCGTTTTATTTCAAGAGATGTCGGAAAAACTGCATTCCGGGTGCATATTTTTTCGCATAAAGCGGCTAAAAATGAACCGATTTGAATATTTTTTTGTCCAATTTAAAGGTTATCAGATTTACAACAACGTTTATGGAATTGTAGTTTTCCTTATCTTGCACCGATTTCTCGTAATATACACAAACAAAAATCTTGAAAACGTTAATTTTACTTTTTTTCACTTTTTCATATTGAAATATCATTTTTTCGGCTTATGCTAACCAAAAATATTGACCATAAAAAGTAGGTACCTACAAGTCTTAAAAAAAAGTTGAAATCGAACCGGCCGTTTGCAAGATACGACGAATTACAGAATAGTGGCTGGTGGTGGAATGGCCGACATTTTAAAAGCTACCATTCCGAGATGGCTATCATGGTTTTTTATGCTCTACATGGTCACAGGAATATGTGTTATAAGTTTTGTCTAGTCCGCAAATTATATCAAAAAGTCGTCTGGCACATGGACTATTAGTTATTGATTGAGGATGTCCCTACTACAGACTCTGAGGACGAAAATACAATTTTACTGGAAGTATTATGAGTACCTAGGTACACAATATATATGTGCGTAATTTTTGAAGTAGAAGATTCAGGTTCATCTCCTTGTCGTAAGCTTATATAGATACGAGAAAGCTTAAGCAATGAAGCATAATGCTTATGTAATGTAATCAACATAGTTGTTCTTTTATAATGAATCATGATGAAAAACGAGTAGTTATAAGGAAAAGTAAACCTACTTTAAATATAATGTGGTAAGTACCAACTTGAATAAACCACGAACAAGTACAAAATGAAACTTATTTCAGGTGTAGACGGTATCTACCAACAACGGAAAGTTATATCAGAAATACTCGTACAATAGGGGGTTCTAAAATTATCGTTTTCAATGGAAACTGTCTTGGCTTCACTTGGTTGTAGGGTGCTGAGCTGAGCAGCGAGGTGGGTTAAACCAGTTTTGATCCTTTGGGGGGTCGGACCTCTAACTTTTGGCGAAATTATTCATCGAGTTAAGTCCAAGTTACCAACTTGGAAAGGATCAATATTCCACCAATAGCTGGTTGGAATGTAGGTACCTCCTACTGCTTATAAATAACTATGTTCCACATCGGTGGGGTGCTTCGTGTGACGATTCGTTACGGGCAGAAAATCGTTCCTTCAAGTAACGAAAAACGTATCTCAACTATTATTCGTTTTTACTATCTCAACATCAGAACGGACAAATGAAAAATATACACTTCATATGAAAACAGTAAATACGAGGTTGTTTTACATTAAAAACGAAATAAAACTGGAGGTATCATCTTACTTCGTTACAAGGAATTTGATTATCACATTTTGAGCGCCACAATCATACACCATCCACACCAAATTTGTGATCTCTCAAACTTACGCGACCCAGGTATTGCGCTAAGCGATAGATAGGTATCTAATTAGGTAAACCTTAAGTTTGGCACATGAAATTTCATATTTTTCAATGATAATTCTTGTGCAGATATCTATTTTAAACATTACCATTACACTAGCACATGAAATAAACTGTCACCACATAAAACAGCGAAGATCAAAAATTTTATTTTCGGATGACGGGACTAGAACACGCGACCTCTCAATTAGAAGCCCTCCGGTTCTTGGGATATTCCACTCCAGAAGTTCATTGACAATAAATGGGCCTTACCCATGGGCTCGAAAAAGGTGTTTTAACTATTTTTAATTGGAAGAAGATTCTATCCTAAGAAGTATGGCATCAACCGTACTCCCCTACGATGAGTGGTTTTCATTCTACGATTTTTTAAAATTTCGCACACTGGTACTTCAAAGCACCCCTCCCACCTGGGCGGGACCCACCTGCCGATCAGTGTGGCACTACCAGTGCAAACCTTGAAAAAAATCATAAAAAGAAAACTAATCAACGTAGGAGGGCGAGGATGATATCAAATTTCTTAGAATGGAATCTTTTTTCATTTAAAAATATAAAATAAATACGTGGGTAACGCTCATTATAAGTAGATGATACGCAGATGCGCTGTGGGGTATGTTACCTGATGGTGTCCCTTCATTAGTTCTGAGGTCATCCTTGGATTCGATTTCTGGACCATTGTCGATACTATAATTGAATAGTCCACTGAGCTTGGAATTGGTCTTACGTGACATCGATTCCCAAGGCTGGTGATAGTTCCTAAGTATTTCCCAGTCTGCTCTTTGAGCACTATTCCGAAGAGCCTACTAGATACTTACTAGACGTACCTACTAGACCATGTAATAAGAAGACCGATTGAGGATTACCGTTTTTATGTCCTCACGAGCACCCCCACTACTGAAATGGCAACAACCCAACAACATAAATGATCATCTGCGGAGATGCTGTTCCCAAACCTTAACTACATGGACCAGCTTGGTTTGTATGCGTGTTTGCTTTAATTATTAGTTACATAATAAACTGTTATCTTAAAAACGTCAATTGAGGTATGTAGCTTGATCTGTACTTCACAGTTATCTCTTTTCTACTCAGATATCTACGAAAAGAAGCACACGATAGGTAAAAATAATTTAAGACTGAGTAAAAACAAAGTCTACACTACCCTACGCTTATTATTAAAACATCCTAGCAAGCTAAACGATTAGTCCAATCCTTAAATTTCACAAAAATAATCTACATTTCGAAAACAATTCAAATCAAACCGAATTTGGAAACTCTACCTCTATTGCTTTAGAGTTTTGAGCGTTACACTAGCTAAATCACACAGAGAAGTTGAAAAAATATAACCTTTGTCAATAAACTAAACGTACTAATCCAGAATATTGTCGTAAATCGTTACCTTGTTCGCTGCCTCCGTTTTGATGGATATTTCGAAAAGTTGCGGATTTTGGTCAAAATGTGAATGGGCGACATTTTGCTTATCGGCAGGACGCCGTGGATATGAGATTGGGGTTCAAATAAAAATATCGATGAATGAAACTACGTACGGCTTAGCTAGAAAATGGTATCGGAATGATTAATGGATAATACAATGAAGCAGAGTGCGGTTATTTTCTCTTTAACCCAATATATGTTATTTCAAGTTTTTTTGTTGTTGTTAACAATGAAAGCTTCATAAATTTTTTTTTGTATATTTCCGTAATTTTGTTACAAATATTTCTAAAAATGTTAGCGCATCTCTAAAATATTCGCGAGTTCATAAACTGCACGAACTGAGAGCGAAATTACCCAACGATTGTTTACATAGATTTAAATAGAAAACTGATTGGAATGTTGATCTGTGAAAAGTACGGAGCTATCGGAGATTTGGTCCCTTCATTAAAATTTATAAAATTCATGGACAATCCTTGTATTGTAAGCTGCTTTTAATAATTTTTACTAATAGGTAGAATTTCTAGTAATTGATTACCTATATGCCGTATCTTAAGAAAAATACGGCATAGATATTTCTTTTTATGTTATTCAAGAATTAAAATGTTTTACGGCAAATGTTGATACCATCTAAAGACTATTTTAATCTCAAATATTCCCAAAACAAATCGGCTACAATGAGAAAACCCGTTCCGTTTTTTAGATGGATAGTTTCCATGGACATTAGTTTTAAAAATAAGTCCTTGGAATATCTCGATACTATTATTTATTAACCAACCCGTTAAAACCTAGGTATAGACACTCGTAGTTTTGGCAGCTAATTCCTACTATTTGTTGGTAGCTTATAATGATAAAGTAAATTATTTTTTTAATAAATTACATCTATACACTGAAGATTACGAATAAAAATGGGTATCATCATGAAATTTAATGATTATAATTGCGTAACTGTGCGTCATGTCAATCAATCATATTTATATTAGGTAATCGTTGGCAGTCCCTATACAACTCTCAATAGGTATTATTGAAAATATGATATGAAAAATGAAATAATTAAATAACATGAATAGGGTTGATGTTTTGATGTTGAACATGATGTAATAGGTACAACAGAAAAAAAGGCTGCAGACAATCAAGTTCGCAGGTGAGTCTCAAAGCATTATAAAGATATAGGTCCATAGCTTTGGACAAGCGCCATTAATTTCTGAATAGGGTCGTTTAAGATAAGAATTGTTCCCTTCCGTTTAACGATACCAACAAAACCTTTAGGTGATAGCTTTGTTGTAATAAGAAATGGTATATTCGAGCTTTATCTTCTGTGAAACAGATTGTTAGGTACCTAATGGGGGATAAATATTTAGGTTTATGTAGTTTTAAGTTACACTTATTGGTTGAATACTCAAATATCCCCACTACACCTAGCTGAAGGCCTTTCTCAATTCTTTACATCAAGGTTTGCGGTCAATATTGAGGTGTTAAACTCAAAAATCATTTCTCAAAGTCATCCCTGAACATAACGGTATGGAAGAGTTATGGAATTGAATACTCTTGAAATCTTGTAGTAAAATGGAGTTTTTTTGAAATGGTATCGTGGCTTTTCATGAGTCTTCTTAAAAAGCTGATAACAAAAGTAGGAATTGAATTGAAGGATACCTAGTGCACATTTTGACATGTTGTCCAGATATAAGAATCAGGACATACCTTGAGACTACCCAGGTTCCTTTGCAAGGGTCGTTTAATGTCATAGCGATTCACCTCTGGAAAAAATATATTGTTGCCTCCATCTTAATAGAGACCTAGGCAATAATCGTTTTGAAACCTGTACATTCGATGAGAGAGAAGACACTAATTTCCAAAGCAAAATTGTGTAATCGGCCTGAAAATGTATTTTTTTGTGATTTCCCCAGAATATACGCACAATTTTGACCGCCAGGAACGAATGGCGGGAAATTTATGCTTCGGTTTATACACCAAGAAGCAAAGCACTAGGTACCAAAAAATTACTTACAAAGACAAAACAAGCATGAAAGTACTCACGAATGAAATCCTGAAACTACCAAATTTGTGAAAGTTTCAGAAATTCTGTGCGTTTTCCTTCGAATGATCATATAAAATGCATTTTCATGAGCAATGTCTGCTTCATTTGGCCTGAAGAGTAGCAGTTGCTAGGGCTTATGGAAAAGAAAGAAATGGGTTGGTAACAGCACTGTAACAGCTCAAAAATATTTGATACCCAGACAGTGTTCGAACTCATACCTTTAATTTCTTTTAGAGGGAAGCTTTTTAGAAACAGTACTTAAACAAATTTTGGCCGATTTAATTATACCTCTCCGACTGTGAGAGTTTTCCCTGAACAAACATTTCCCTGGAATCAAATATCAGCCGTCTTGGCTGATTAGGGGGCGGACGATTGGTGGAGTGAAACTGCAGGCCGCTGGCTCAGCAGATTCTCGCTGAAACATATTGCAGTCAAGCGAGGTCATTATCATGGTGTGTTTGGCTGAAGTGAGTGAGGGAGTGAAATATATTACGTCAGGGAATGTGATTTATACAGTATGGCTAGAGAGGGATTACGTATGAAAGTTGGGGGTCCAACTGTCCTGCGCCAAATCTAACGTACCATAAATATTTGATATTCCAATTGAGTTCGAACTGTTGCCTTTAATTTATTTTAGAGGGAAGCTATTTAGAAACAGTGCTCAAACAAATCGCGCTACTGAGGAAGATTTAATCATACCTCCCCGACTGCAAGAGTTTATTAATCATACCTCCCAGTACATAACATTTCCCCAGAGTCAAATATCAGCCGCCTGACTTCAGCTGATTTAGGGTCGGACAAACGACGAAGCGAAAAGACGGACTGCTGGCTCAGCAACGGAAGATGTCGCAGTCATTATTGTAGGATTATTAGTGCGGAGGAGGAGATCAGAGCTTTGGGAGCGTAGAACAGGATGGTTGCGATTTTATTATTACTGGTGCGGATTAAATTCACATTCTGCCACCAAGTAAGAATGGAAGAGATATCGTTTCCAAGATGGGAGGCAATTATACCTTTAGCGCTCTCGTTCAGCCAAAACAAAGATTTTTGGAGTGAATATTAGGGATGAGTTTTATGACAAAGAGGGTTACAGATATGACATAAATGTCAGGAGGATGAAGGGCGACGCAATGGTGAGTTATATTTTAATGGACATTACAAACACATGGAGTGGGTTAGACTTTTGCAGCGTCATTCGGTGAATCTCAGACTGTGATATATAAGCAACGAGAGCATGGTATCTAGGTGGAATAAAACCCAAATGGCTGCCTTTTGGTGAACCAATGCCGAAAAACAGTGTAAAGAGTTTTTCCAAAGCAAAAACCCATTATTCCATTTCATGAAGTCGAGGAAAAAACAGTCCTCAAAACTGGAAAAGAAAGAGGTCGAGGGTGGTTTATACGCTGAATAAAATTGCATGGAGCTTGCTTAGGAATCGGGTTGTGAACTTGTTTCCTCCAAGGTAATTTGTTGGGACCCAGGAAAACCACCAACTCATTCTACCTGAAAGTCAGCTTTTGAGTTTTATGCTGGTTCTGCAGCAGGAATTCGCACGACTCCATTCCTGAGCCCCATTGTTGAAACAACTGAGTTCTTCTCCTAGAACCTGTTCATTAGATGCTGAAGTGATGAAAGTTTTGTTATTGAAGTTATGATGGTGATTGACTGCAACAATCCTTGAGGAAGGCAGTCCTGCGGATTGAGCGCCTTTTGAGCTCAATTCAGGCCTCGTCAGTTTTCTGGACACGTAATCCTCTAGTCGAGCACAAGTTGTATGATTTTTTGAAATCCTGAAAATCAACGATTTGGATACCTCACTGAAGTTCGTTTACTTGGGTAACTTTCCAGGCAGATACTCTAGAGGTCGCTTTTAAGACCAGAATATTGCCAAAACTGATAAATAACATCTCTGAAATGCCATAGAAAACATCTCTAATAACTCTTGCATAAATACCCCGACTATGTACAGGTACTGAATCGTACTACATGCGTGATGGGTTATATATCCACCACTCACTAGTGATTTTACCACTTAAAGTGTTACCAACCATTAATATGTCAAATTCAATCTAAATTGAGAACCGTTACATCATACCTGCAACCCTAATCTGCAGCCTTTTAGGTAATGGAGCCCGCTTTACCAAATAGTACTCACATTGCAATCTGGAGGAGGACGAATGCGAGGACGCGTGCGAGGATGCTTGTCCAGAATGAGGGCCGACGCCCGCGCCAGGGCGGCGTCTTTGGCTGTGCTCTGTAGATTCAGGAGAGTCCAAACTCAGCGATTTCATCCTCAAATTGAGCTTCTGTCGACGAGGACTGTGCGGGGCTATAGTGGCAAAAAATAAAATAGCGACATCCTTCCTCCAAAAATGTGTAGAAGTTCAATTTTTTGTTTTCTTAATGATAATTTTTCATTTTTTGTCTGAGACTGTGAAGGTTTTTGAGAGTGAGATATTAGACTATTAGACAGGGCATCCCGTTTGAAATGCCAAAGTACTGTAAAGTATGATGATCGCAGTAGTCTACTCTTTTTAGTTTATAAAATTAATTAATTTATCATTGTTTAAATAAAATTGCGATGTGTATTCCGTAAGAAAGTACGAGTATGTACTTTATTCGTGTAGCAGGCTCTGTGTTTTAGCATAATCAACGTTTCATTGTACCTACCGACCTAAATTTTGAGTGGTATACAACACTATTAACGCCTTTTTTGCGAGAACAACCTGTCCTCTTGCTACATGTAGGTAGCGGAATAATTTTTTTTTTTTCATGGTGTCAAACCTTATGGTATAATGTTAGAGTTTATTCCCAGCAACTAGATTATTCATTTTATGTAAATGGTAAATGTAAACTATAAACTGCAATTAAAACTTACAGAATCCATTCAATAAATGAGAAAAAATGAACTAGTTTTCATTACAAAGTTTTAATGGTCTCTAAATTACTTACGATTTTATTTTATTTTTTTAACAATAAAAATAATCGTCGACAATTTGGTTGTAACTAAAATTATGCTAATAATATAAATTTAACAATTTTAGGCCGTTTTTAGCCATTTTTAGTGATTTTTTAAAGTACATTTTTCTAAATTTGATCAATTTAATGTGCTCAAAAATTTAATAAGCCAACGAACTCATCCTATTGTTTGGAATGCTTGATTTGTTGGCGCAAGAACGGTATTTTCTATCTCAATCGTCCGGAATGACACGTACATTAATGACATATATATATATATATATGTATACATACGAAAAAGCGCAAATTCAGGAATCGTTTCAGAATGCCTCAAAACGGATTTCAATATAGAAATTTTTCAAAAATTTTGGTTTCAGAATTTTCCGAGCCATTGCAATAGCCTCATTTTTTACCAAAATTCTCTAAAAAGTTAATTATAGTAAAAACAAATTTTCACATCAACATCTCTATCAATTTTAAAGGATGTATCATGAAAGTTGTGATATGCTTTGAAAAAGCGGAAAGTATAGGTATTTGAAAACTTTTGACGGAAGGTTGTATAATTTTATTTTTTGTGAATGTTGAATAAGTACGGAAGGTATAGAGTTTTTTGAACTGATCATAATTTTTTTCTTTTAGTGCTAAATGAAGAACAATTTCGTTCTTGTAAAATGTGAAAGGTTGACAGATATAATGGAGCAAAGTGAATCAAATCAGCTGATATAGGTAGTTCCTAGTTATTAGTTCTATTGTAATAAATCTGTATTTTAATACCGAATTTCGGTAACCAAAAGTAGGGAATTCTGAGGGTGATTTTGGATCTTCAATAAATTGTAAATGGGACTTAAGTAACCGATTAGGAACATTTTGTTTTCGTATAATTAACTTCTAATTTATCATACTCAATGCATCTTGATAGATCAAACGTCATATATAGATACATATAGACGGGAACCATACTTATGTAAGTTGGAAAAAATAAATTGGAAGGCCAAACAATAAATTTTGGTATAAAAGCTCTGTGTTCTTTAATCTAATAATGACTTGCTAAAGTTAATATACAAATGTTATTAACTCTTGAAGGTATGTACTATAAACGCTTAATACCTAATCTCACCCTCAATAACTCTCACAGAAATAAAGAAGCAACAGTGTAGAACGCATTAGTTCATTCTATAGCATGTAAATTTTTGAAGGAAGGAAATAATGCACTAAAGACTGTTCAACTTTTCAAATGTATACCCAAAATAATGAGTAATTGTACATAAATAAATTACTCAGCCTTAATCGAAAAGAATAGCAGCGAATACGAAGCTATTGTTGGGAAGATTGAGTCTCCTGCGAAATTAGGGGATAAACTATGTTGACGCACCAAGCTACAAACTATGTAAAGTAATAAAAATTACTGTTAACATGTTATAGATGTACATATTTTGGTTTATTATTTTCATTCACGAACCTTTGTTTCAAGATGCATAGAATCCAAAAATCGAATAAAAAATCCGTCCGTCCACCGTACGCCGTCCAGAGCTTTTTTCTGAAACGACTGCACCTAAGTTTATGAAATTTGGCTCAAAAATCATACATCGGCCGGGAATATGCCAATAACATCAGCATCAATTTCGATCAACCCTTCTAAAGGGTAGTAATTAAGAACTAATATATTCAAAAATCGAGATCTCGAAAACTTTCAAGGGTAACAGTTATGATATTTTGGTTTTCAATGATAAATATAATCCCAAAGAATCGATTAACACCAGCTGCAACGCTGTACGTTGATTTGTTCGCTTTCCCTAAGGGCTAGAACTTCGAAAAAACACCTTCGGATTTCTAGGCGCGAGAAGATAGAAAAATGATGCACTTCTAAGTTGCAGGCGATCGTAGCCCAGTGGTTAGAGTTCTTGAATAGGGGGGCGGCATGCTGGCCTTGAGTCTATTTAGCGGCAGTTCGTATCCCAGCGGCCACAGTACATTTTTTAATTCTTTCTTCCTAATCACTCTCATGATTTTTTAAAAATTTATTCATTCTTTTTAATTGATTAATTAATTTTTTTCTGGTAGGTGACATTGTCCAGTTATATTTCGATTATGCACCATGGGATGTATTAGATGAATTTTTAACACGTAGGTATTGAACATATTTTGTATTCTTGAAATGTAATGGTACCATTATGGACCGGTGTTTGCATATGTAACATCTGATCAAACGTTGAGTATGAAGATACTTTCTAGTTGGTTTTTATGGATGGATTTTCATATAACGAGACTCACTCTTACCAACATTGCTATAATTTGCATTATTCGCAAATGTATTACGAATAAATCAGAACACACGCGAGGCTAGGAGTGGCATGCTATGACATAACATGAAACATAACATTACGTAAATTACACTATGTCTACAACATGCGTAGATACTACAAGAACTACTTAGCATGCATGTGGTGCCATTTCAGCCTACATGCTAGTAAAGCGAGGGGGGGGGGGGGGGGTAGCAGGAATATCTCATATATGATTATTTCAATTTCAATCACAATAAGGAAGTGGATTGGAACCAAATAATTAATATTAAAAATTAATTACAAATATTATACATAAAGTACTATTGCTCGGTAGTAAATACACGTTCGTTTCCATACTCCTGTACAAATCAAGTACCTACGAAATTAAAAGTGAGTTAGGCAGGTAGGTAGCTAAAATAATTTGTATTTCTCGATCCTAAACTACGCTCATACATTTTGATAGGATGATCGTGTTATGAAGGAGTGAAGATGTTATAAAGGAGTGAAAATCAAAAGACGGATCTAGTTTTCCTTGGTAAAAACGTCATTTTGATCATTTTAAAACAATCTGTTTCAGTAGGATTTTGTTTTATTTTGTTGTCTTTTCAAATTTGAAGTTTTTCGAATTACCGGTATTGACTGACGGTCCCACCCATCCGTCGCAAGGGCTGTACAATGCACCTGAGAGCCAAGAAAAAAATTGTTTTTTTCAAAACATGCAAAAAATTATGATCATTTAAAAAGAGGAAGCAATTGGAAAAAAAATAATAAAAAATTAAATGCCATTAAAAAACGAGTTAAGGTAATCGAAGAAAAAATTGAAAAGATCCCAAAATATGAAGAGAAAAAGTTGAATGAGTGACAGAGAAAGAAGGCTGGGAGTAGAATTGTACCAAAAAGATGAAAATATTATACGATCTGAAATAGATAGAATCTGGAAGTCACATTTGTGTGTTCAAAATTCAAAATCACGCATTAATGATTCGAAATCCCTTGCATTGATTTGCCACGATTGTGATTTTCATATTTGACTCACTCCAGATCCGAATCTTCAAACGCATGATTTTGAATTTGGTCCGTTCAACATTTTTTGTTTATTTTTCTCAATAATATGTGCAAAATTATTACACATAGGTTTATTGTTTCTGTATTAGGTGGCTTTTCTGGCTAGATCACTCAGTTGCGCTGATGGTTTTATTTAAAAAGGAAAATAGTGAATAATCTTTAGTGTAATGGTTTTCATCTATTATTTAATCCACCTTTTTTGTACCTATGTGATGAAAAACACGATTCTGACACTTGCAGTTGGTAGTTAAAGGAGATAGGTGCCTGCATAGTGACTGTCCTAGGAATTTAAATTGGGGTATTTTATTATTATTTAGAATAAATTTCAAGGTTATGGAAGTATCGAAGAACAGTTCAATGAACCCATCTTGTTACGAAATAAGTACTTGGTATTCGGTATTTTTAAACTTCTTAGTAGTTTCTATTTTTTCTAACACGCTGAAGCCCATTGTTTGGCTACCTATATCCCATCATCTAGGACAATTCTCCCTGAAATTTCTTTCTAATTACCTACTGTGGTTGGTTTTGAAAGTAAATTCCTACATAGTTACCGACACCAAATGAATACATTTATTGTAGTAACGACTGTAATATTTATATTTTCAATGTTCTTTTCGTAAAATGATTTTTGAAATGAATAAGCAACTGTTAAGTAGGTATCATTGTTATTAGGTGTATTAAACACAGTTCGGAAATGTTTTTACGAATATCTGTTATAGGTAGTTAGTAATATTAATGGAAAAGTAAGCCTATTATTCACGTTTACAGTTTCTAATGCAAATATTGGTACCTATATAAAAATGAGTTTACACGTTAGAATATGTGTTAGTTATTTCGGAAATTAGAAAAACTTTTATCGTGGTTAGAGTTTAAAAAAATGGTTAAAAAAAACCCAACTCAAAGGAAACTATTGCTTACCTTGATAATAATGGTATAAATCGATCATTCATTTGATTTTTACCTTGTAAAATTAGAAATTTATATCGACAAACAAAAAATAACAAACTCAAAGTTTTAAAAAAGGTTTATTTCTTTTTTTGGGGAATTGAAATGTGTATAAACAAAAATTTAATAATAATATTAACTTAACAATGGGGATAACAACTTTTTTTGGACTTGCAGCCGTATGTTTACAAAAGTAGGCTTTACCCAACATCGACTGAATACAATTTAGGTTTTTAAAAACTAAAATGTATTTATTAATTTTTTTTTGTGGAGAAGACAGTGTACTTCGAAGTACAATGTTTCCTTTTCATGAATCCGAACATTTTAAGGGTAAAACAAGTTCTTTTAAATATAACATTCCGACTTCTAATTCGGTAAAAAGTACATTATGCCTTTACAATGAGTTTTTTTGGATTGAGAGTTTTCGATGTTTACATTAATTTTGAATAAGTTGTTGAGCGAAACACATATGCAGGAAGGTTTGAGTGGGATTTGAAATTTGATAAAATCATTATCAATACACTAAAACGATCAAATTCTAAACATCCGACTAACCCACACTTAAGCGGTTTTCGCACCGAGTATTCACATTACTAAAAGAACAATCAGCGACAATATTTTGGGAAATTCACCAAATTTTGGATTCGGATGAAAGCAGGGCATTTAGAACATATCATCAATTGGTAACAGTAGATGTTTACTTGTTGTTTAAGAGATAGATACGTTATTACTTTCTATTCTTTCATTTACATACTTTGCACAGTTCTGAGAAAAGTAATTAATCAATTATTCAGACAAAGTTCCAGTCATGTTGCATGATCGTATGAGCGAATTTTCGTAAATTATCATAATGTATAATGTTAAATTGTTTTGAAATTTGAGCTTTTTGAGAGCAAATAATTGCTAACAATTAATTTTATGGCCGAAAACATATTCTAAATAACAATCTGCCATTCAAAAGGAGATTTTGGATTTTTAGCTTTTTTTCCAAATTTTATAGATTTTTTTAAAGCAAATTTTAATGAAATTTAATTACATTTTTCGGCATAATTTTGTACACAGTTTTTGAATGTCATATTTTATAGTTGATAAACTTTATTTGAGCAATAGTCTGCTAAAAAATATCAATTTAACGGTTTTTAGCCGTTTTAGCCATTTTTAGTGATTTTTTTAAAGCACATTTTCCGAAATTTGACCAATTTAATGTGCTCGCAAAATGCTGGCCAACGAATTCATCCTTTCATTTGGAAAGCTTGATTTTTTGGTGCAAAAACGGAATTTTTAACTCAATCCTTAGAGAGTTATCGTCTGGAATGACATATATATGTGTGTGTACCTATATGAAAAAGCGCACACTTCAGGAATCGTTTCAGAATGCCTCAAAACGGATTTCAATGAAGAATTTTCCAAAAATTTTAATTTAAAAATTTTCCGAACCATTGCAATAGCTTCACTTTCTACGAAAATTCGCTAAAATGCCTCTTAGTGTGTTGGCCTTTTATTTCCCAGTAATGAACAATTTTAAATGACCAAGAAACATTAATTAAGGGCAAAATACATACTGCTAGAAAAAGTGTTTCCCGAATCACTTCAACGGTTGTTTTGATGAAACTTACGTTGCTTAATAATTCCAATTTGAAAAAAATCCGATTCCTCTAACCAAATTTTGAGAGTACCTAAAATTTACTAAAACCTTACTGGGAATCACTCTACTATTAAAAATGTAATTTTAAACATTTTTATCAGCCAAAACCTATACATCACTCCATGGAAGTTGGACACATATTGTGAAAGCATAGTGAAGCGTCAGAACCAGATTTTTCGAATAAACTATGTCGCTGATGAATAAATGTACCTAACTTCTTTAAAAATTAAAATAACGGGAAACACATATTACATTCTGGGGAATGGGAAGGGACATTCGCGACAGAAACACGGAGAAGCTGTTGATTTCTCAAGTTCGTCGCGATCTAGAGGAAAAAACGCTCGAATCGGGGGAGGGTAAAAATTCGAATCGATAGGAATCGAAATTCAAACTCGATAGATCGATAGAACGAATCGATACGTCATCACGCGGACCGTTTCCCCGTGCGGGGGGTGGCAGGAGTGGGGGGCGTGACGGGAATGGCGGCCCCCGCCCCCAGTACAAGTGGCATCCCGAAGGGGCGCTTGCCAGCGGCGTACTGCACTGTTTCAGCTGGAAATAAACAAAACAGGCTGATGTTGAAGGGGAAACAAGATGAGTAAAATTAAATAAAAAATGAAAACAACAGAAAAATCAACAAACTTAAAGAACTGAAAACAAATGAAAATAATTATTAACAGAATCTTCCATAATTCAAGTTGATTAGATACCTATTAAAAAAAAAATAAATAAATAAATAAATAAATAAAAAAAATCAAAGTCCTTTTAAGATGCTACTTTAACAAAGTTGAATGAAGTTGAAGAAATTTCTCTGGATTGTGCTCAGAGAGTCAAGAAAAAATCTCTCTTCACTACAACTATTTTTGATCATTTTTAGTGAGCGTGTTTAGTGAAATAAAGTTGGAGGAATTAACGATGAAAAGCACCGGGTAAAACTGAACAACAAAACATATGAATTATAAACAAGTAAAAAATAAATTAAAACATAATAATTAGCTAAAATTTGAATGAAACCACTAAATGAAATTAATTGATGAGGAGAGGGGGCCTATCTTCAAGCTGAATTTTTGTGAGACCATTTAAAATTGAGGTTTCAAAAGTTTTTTCAACAGGCTATTCAACATTATGTATGAAGGCGGGACTTAATTACATTGTTCGTGGAGGGTTAAGAGGAAACAACATATCTGTTTACCACCTTCCTTTATTGTCTTTGTTGTGAAGGCTGATTTTAACATGTAAATTAAATTTATTTGTGAGATGAATAAAGTGGTCAAGTTATTTTCCAAAGCATACCGACATCATAAAAGTTATTTGAATAAAAAAAATGTATTTAAATAAAAATTATAATAATAAAAATAATTTAATAAATAATAGAAAGATAAGATAATTGTAATAAAGATGAAAAATAAAAATAAATAATATAAACTAAAATTAAATAAAAATCCGAATCGTTCTCAATTTTGAATTTTAGAAGGACAAATTCGGGATATGTGTTATTTGAGGTTTTATTCAAAATTGGTATTCTCGAACAACAAAATATCATTTATTAGATATTTATTAGGCACCATGTATGTAATTTAAAAGTGTTGGTTCCGTTTGAAAAACCTATTTTACCACAGATTTATGAAAAAAAAATCCTATTTTTCTTCATAAATCCCCGTTATTTAGGGTTAACAATGGTAAGTTGGTAAGCTTTGTTTTATGAAATTTTCCTTCTGGATGTTCTTCACAAGATTTTTTTATGATTGGCAATTTTTTTTTCTCCCATTTTTCCTTTTTTGTAGGTACGACAATATGCTAGTTAGGTACGACAATGTGTACCATATCAAATGGTGTTAATTTTAAAAATTTCTTGACAGAAATAATTTGGTTGTTTGAAAAGGAAATAAGGTTCAAATTGTCTCACAGTTGTTCTTATTCACCAAAACAGGCCTGAAGTTATAATCAAAACATCAAAACAGATTTGATTTAAAAAATTGAAACTACTGTTTCAAAACTCAGCTTCTTGGACTTGACCTGAAGTTGACCTTGAAGTTATAATAATACCCACAACACTTGTATATCTTATTTTAAAGTTTTTTTTTGTCATGCCCCTGTATTAGGGATGTTCGAAAAGTATTTCTGAAAACTGGAATTTCTCCATTTCTCAGTACATTTCTCAGCAACTTTTACTAAAATTCACTCTTCATGTGATAGCAGAGAGATGCTAAATCATATAAATTCTACTAAATTTTCTGAAATAAACAACGTTATGGCATCAAAAATCGAAATTTATCAGAACGTACTCACATTCATAGTACCAAGTTATCATAAAATTAGACACGACAAGCGTAACAATGAAACCAAGCGTAATGCAAAACGATTCAAGAAAACGCAAACGGTTAACATAAATATTCCCAACAGCAAAGAAAACAAAGGAACAGTAATAAAGGAATTTACTAAGGAGAGGAATGTTAGGTCGATGAGTTAGGTTTTAGTTAGGTAACAATGTTTTGATTTGGTGTAAAACGAATGTTCTTTGCCGAAGATAAATATGGGTGATTAATGTTTTGGGTGAATTTCAATTTGAATACATGTGCTCAGGTAGGCGAGAAATCATTCAATAGAAATGAATTTTCTGGAACTCCAACAAACCTGCATTCTATTAATTTTTTGCGAATCATAGAATTGTGTGTTAACAACCTCTGAACCATGAATAGGTATTAGTTCTGAATGTTAGTTGAAGTTTCTTTATTTGGACACTTCAATTTATCAATTTCGGGCAGTGGAATTTAGACACGAGTTCGATTTTTTATCACAAAAAGAAAACAATAAGAATTTTACAAGATTTGAATTTGATATTTTGACTTAAAAAAAAAAAAAAAAAACAATTTTAGGACAGAAAGACCTTTTTTGTAAAGCCTTGTAAGTTGAAGTCTCGCAAAAACCCTCATAGAAAGTTTTGAATTTAAGGGTATTGCTAAAGTTTGTGTTAATCACTTCTAGTGAGAAAAATTACAATAAAATGTTTTTAACAATATTAAGTAGGTATTTTTTTTTAAAAGTGTTTTTGAGACTAACTAAATGGTGAATGATAAACGGTATAAATACAATGGTATAGAATATTCAAATCAGGTTCAAAATGTAAATTTTATGAAAAATGGATTGATGAAATATGTTTAACTTATGAAGCTGTCAATATATTGTTGAAAATGTACCGCCTTAGTCGTGTTAATAGCTTGAAGGTACCAATTTGTTATACAGGAGTTGAGTATACAGGAGCATTAATAGGTATATTATGAATTTTTTTTAGATGTGTGTCTTGTTATGAATGAATTATAACCTCTCGTAACGATCCTTGAAGGATCTCTACAAATAAAGTGTTTTGATTGATTGATTGATTGATTGACTGAATTATAACGAGGGTAAGAGGTATTGTGAAAACGACCAGTTCTGGATAACAGTGATAATGAAAAAATGGAGTTGGTTTTGATATGAACACAGAGTGATTAAAATAATTGACATAAAAAACGTACAACTACGGAAAGTTGTAGATGAATCTTTGTTTCGTATCAATCATGCTCGTAATACACGCCAAAAGTCATTATACAGTGAGAAATATTGACAGAGATGGGGTAATACGGGCATTCAACATAAAATACATAAGTATGTATACATGTTTAGAATGTTAAATAAACAATTATTGGAAATCTAGACAAAAAATGGAGTAGAATGCCAACCGCACCTTTTTACATCAATCCGTTGCCGTGATACGATTTTATAAAGGTTTTTTTTTTTTTCACGAGATAACCAAGTTTTTATGAAATCAAACCACATTTTTGTCCTTTATAAGTAAATTTTTCTCAACTTTTGACCAGATATACGGGATCAGCGTTAAATTATCTTCAAGAACTGATGACTTTCATATTTATTTGACAATATTAAGACACATTTAATTTAAAAAAACAAACGCTAAATCTTTTATAAATTGGGAATTTTAAATAATGTTAAAAATTTAGCCACTCCCTCAAAATCAATCTTAGAGATCGTCAAGTTCTACTAAAACTGCTTCGTTCTACAGTTAGTTTTTCCAACGGTATAGTAAATTTTACTATGTACATATTACTTTCCTAATTAGGGGATAAAATTATGTTTTAAAGTTAAAAAACGTGAGTTTTTCTTAGTATCGTGGGTTTTCTTGAGAAGATGACTCTCTGTGAACCTACGAGTTTGGGGTCGATTTCTAAGTATTTTCTGACGCTGAATATAATGGTAACACTCGTAGATCTCTCGAACCCCATTATAATCTAGTTTTACTCTCTTTAATTACGAGTATCTAGTTTTACTCCAGAAAACGCATACAATTTATAATTAAAAAAAAATTAAAACAGTGAGTTGAAGTGTAAAACTCGGTTATAACGAAATTGAAAAGCATGTGTTCCAATTATTAGATTCATCAAGAAAAAAATAAGTAGAAACCGACCTCAAACTCCTTGGTTCTTTGGAGGAAATATTTCAAGAAAACCCACGATTTTATTGGAAAAAACACGTTTTTTCAATAAGGATATTTTTTCGATAACACATAATTTTCTCCCCAATAGTAAAATTGACATTGTCTGACTATTGGCATTATTTGACTTGTCAATAGTAAATTTACTCATACCGCTAGGAACAGTATTGAATGAAGCAGTTTTTGTGAAAGTTGACGGTCTCCAAGATTAATTTTGAGGGAGGTGAAATTTTAAACATTTTTCTTCAAATTATTAATTTCTAAAAAGAATTAACGTTTGTTTTTTTATAAATGAGTTTGAATGGTTAAATAAAAATTAAAATCATCTGTTCGTAAAGAAAATTTAACGCTGATCCCGAAAATGTGGTCAAAATTTGGAAGACAAATTTTTTTCTTGGTTGATTACAAAGGTTCATTATTAAAAATAGTAAATCAAAAATGATTTAAAAAGGAGAAAAGTGGGTTTAAAACTCAGGAAACACAACCAAACTAGGAAATGTTTGGAATTGTTAGGTTAGTCATGGTATTCATAGCTACTTGTGTTCAACATCAAAAATGTACTGTTGTCAGGAAAGTTGTGTTATTGGTTTCTCTACTATAGAGCGAAAACCCTGAAATCTATTGATTACAACAAACCAATCATGATTACAATTGGGGAAGAGTAATCAACTGAATTGGTAATCAGTATATTACAGCAATCGATGGAACAGTTTCGTAAGCGATGGACTTCGAAAAGGTAGAAGAAATTTTGAGAAGATTTTGAAAAGTGTTGTGTTTGAAAATTGTGTTGTGGAGGTATCTTAGACCAGCTGTGGCTAATTAAGGGGGTTGAATTGTTAGTGTTTCATTATGAGAATTTGTGGGAAAACCCTCTTAGCACGGTTAGTACGCATATTACTTTATGCATTTCAATGTTTTCCATGATAACTCATGCCGTTCACTTAAAATAAAACGGATAAAAACAAAATTAAAGAACAATATTAACACCTTCATTGACTGGTTTAGGCGCTTTGGAATAATATTGTAACGATTAAATAACGACGAAAAAATAAAATTTGAACCCAAATGGTATATGTACACGGTTTCCGTCTCAAAAATCACCACCAAAGCAATAAGGAAAAATGAAACCAAATGACCAATGTTTGGAATTGTTGTCACAGCATTCTGGATATATATCAACGTTTATAGTAATCAATAAATTTTTTAGAAGTATTTACAGTGAAAAAAACGGTTGGGGTGGGGGGGGGGGGGGGAAATATTAAATAAATAAATTATTGAAATTCAAAAGAGCATACAATTTATACATTTTGAGGTGGGATATTTTTCGTAATGTTTTACGAAATATTAAGTGTAGTATTCTAATTGATACAGATCTGGAATCAGATTTTGGAATAAATATTACCATAATTCGCAATATTCCATTTCCAAGAATTTCCAAGTAATTTCTGTGAGTAAAGTAAATTGAAGCAATATTTATTTACAAGGAACTCTTCCGTTGCAAATGAATCATTCCAATATTCAATTGAATAATATTGCATTTTAAAGATTAAACAAGGAAAAATGACTTCAACATATTTTCCCATTCATCGCAATTATTATTTAAAAATTTTGACGAAAATTGGTTTTACAGACAAATATTTTTGAAGTTCAAATCTCAGGCAAAATAGTTTATAGCGATTGTTTGTACAGTATTATGTAGATGCTAATTATCGAAATTGATCTGATAATTTATTTCCGAATAAAATTTCATGGTTGCTGGAACGTTTATCCGAATAAGTGGTTTTTGGATGTTTCAGGCAGAATTGATTGTTAAATATGTTGGTGCTGAAATGAATACTTATATGGTTGCTGGGACGTTTATCCGAATAAGCTGATGAATTAACTGAAATGAATTTTTTTGATGAAACTTTGATTTTTTAAATTGTTATTTTGTCAACTATACTTTTGGCTAGTTACTAATTTGGGTCGTTTAGGGTCTAATAGTAGATACCCGATTCATTCAATACTTTTTTCTTTCGATCATCAAGTCATGAAATCTTGAAGATGGAAGACTGATCCAAGAAGTGAAGTGATGGAACTGATGATCCCTACAGATTACTTATAAGTTGGTATCTCTAAAATCACTCCTGAATGCTCAACAACCAAAAACCATTGGTTATTCGTGTAGAAAAAGAAAAATAATTCAAATTTTGAATCCCGGGTTAATCGAAAAAAAAAAAAAAATTATATATTTTCATTATAAAAAAAAGACGTCCAAGAGGCAACGAAACAAAACAGGGTAAACATAATGCAAGTTCTCTGGGATTTTTCATTTTACTTTCTGGCAGTGAGATCGTTCGGTCGACGGTTTTCATGAAGCCAAAACCCTTCATGCCGAAGATCCGGTTTCTTCTCCTCGATTCGCCTGGAGTATCTAGGACATCCGTGTAAATTTAAACACCCATAATCGATTGAAACTTCTTTTTCTGTCAGACAATTGTGTGAAAGCAAAGCGTTTTCAGTTCCGAACGCCTTGCCCCAAGGGTCATGGGTATCCATCCTAGATAGTTGTTGGTTGGTTTGGTGTCTTCATATTTTATGACCAAGTGGGGTTGTGGAGGTAGGGAGAAATGAAGACGTCTCCCCTAGCTGGATTAGCTATTTATTAACTATACTTTTCTACAAATGATGGAAATCCTCTTTCATTTCGTATTGTATGATTATAATTCGCACAAAAAGAAACCCTTCCAATAATTTTTACAAATTTTCACCTTTTAAAATAGCGACAAACATCCCTTCTGAACAAGCAAAAAACTATACACGAGTCCCGTATGAAACTCGACAGAAGAAGGCTACCTACCCATACTCCTACATCTAATGATACATATATATAACCACCAAAGAATGGCATGCAGATAGGGGGACCCCAAGTAGTATAGGAAAATATCATACCTAAGCTCCTGAATAGACCGTTGAAGGCGAAAATACTTGAGCAGAATAAGTAGCTAATCCACCAAGGGGAGACGTCTTCATTGCTCCCTACCTCCACCACACCACTACATCCTAAGTAGAATATACCCTATCAATCCGAAATATTATAATTTTTTAAACCGGCTTTGAGGGATTTTTTAAACCGGCTCTGTTAACTCTAACTCCTGTAAAAACTGAATTCTCGATACTCGAAACTAGTTTCATCAAGGACATTAATTTCTCATCCATTACCATTATTGATTTTATCGGTTAGAGCTGGTTCTTACTAAACATTAATGAGGATACCTGTTTCAACTACATCCATTACAGTAAACGACATAACCAACTCACGTCCAACTAAAAAATGAATCGAGGGTAAGCCTATGTGCATTGATAGGGGAAAGTGAGGCAGTTTAGACACGCCACGGAACAGAGGGCAGTATACCGCACTACGTCTAGACCAGGGGTTGACCTTTGTAAAGTGGCGGACCGCTTACGAGGACCAGCAATATCCGAGCAGAATCAGCAAAACCTTCTGATTCAATCAAGATGAATGTCGTAAGGGACCTCAAGGGATCTTTCCCGCATCACACTGAAAACCTGACTAAAATCTCTTTAACATTGACAGACTTACAATAGTCACAACAAAATTACATTCACGCATGCGCAGAGCGTACCGCTGATTCAATCATGATGAAACTAATAGGGTACCATCCAGGGTTAAACCCACACTATTCCTGAAAATTCACTGAAATCCAATCGAAATTGTGGAAGTTATGGCTATGGTAAGGAAATATAGACAGACAAATGCTCGCGCATGCGCACAGCGTACCACTGATTCAATCATGATGAAACTAATAGGGGACCATTTAGAGCTAAACTTAAACTATTCCTGACAATTTTATTAAAATCCAATCGAAATTGTGGAAGTTATGGCTGTGGCAAGGAAATGTGTAGAGACATACGACGGACGGACAGACAGACACGAAGCCGAATTTGTTCAGGAGGCCGTGAAACGCAAATTGCGATGGAAGTTTTGATTTTGGAGCACAAAATGTTTTCTTATTTCGAAAGTGAAAACTAGCTTCCGCTGCCTTGCAGACTCGGAAGCAAAAAGTTACAATGTTCGATTGATTTCGTCAGTTAAGTCTTCAGGTCAGAGTAGGTAGCCAACTTTTCATCAAGCCAAGGTCGGTTTCTCAGGTTTGTTATCAGATACGGAATACAGCTGTACAGCTCACTGACGAAGGAGGTGGAAAAAGTTACGCGGGAAACGGCAAATAAGCGTCATTTTAAGATACCTAAAGAGAATGACGTTACTTTAATATTCGACGATCCCGGTCCGCTTTGGTAAGCACCAGCTGTTGCTCCCCCTAGAACAGCCGTATTGTCTTGGCAGTATCAGATTAACCTTATCGGGGGACTCTCTATTATTATTACGCAGCGGAGCAACTTGCCTATCATTACCAAAGTTATAGCAACTTCTCTTAGGAACCGCTAGAGTGCTTTGAAAATCCCTATCGGCTTGGACTTCACCATGCTTTTCGACAAAGTCAAATATGGTCACATGGATGCTGCCCCTAAGTCTTAAATTCATCATAGTCCTGAGAAAGAATTGAAGAAATCAATGATGAAAATAGTTTCGACTAGGAAGAACCAGTTTTGACTTTCATTCTGTTATGTGTTACTGAATTCAACCAAATGCACACACAAAAAGGTGAATTGTGTGTGATTAATTGAGATGTTCCGTAAACATATAACCAAAATGTTGGTCGAAATTTATGAAACTAGGAACTAGGTAAATAGGGGCCTATTATATTTTAAAATATGTAATATTGGTGGACAAAAATATAAAATAATCATAATAAATTATATCTATAAATAGTTCATCGGGTACCTAGATATTTTCGCGCATTTTCAATAACTCGGCTTCAAATAGCATAGCAGAAGGTTTTTATTAATTTTCGGAATTCATAGTAGTGAATATTTATTGCTGTTTTTAATTTATAAATAATAAAAGTGAACGTGGGAAAAATCTGGAATACATAGAGTGAAGATTTTGTGAAAGCGAGTTTAAAAGCAGAACGGATATTTACTGAAGAAATTTAAAAAATGTATTTCAAAATACAAAACAGTAAAAAAAATAAAAATAATTAAAGGAAAACGTCTGTAGTTTCCACAGAAAAATAGAAAAAGCGATATTCGCAAATCATGTCAGAACTTTATAGAAAAAAGTTCCTAAACACAAAAAAATACAGAGAAGAAAATCCTGGATTCAAGATGAGAACGTGTAATAAGTAATAAATAGGTATAGTAATACATTAGAATAGAAACACGATGGAAAAACTTGTCAAATAACAGCCAAAATAAGCCAGCTTTGTATCAATTTCAAAAAAAGGAAGGTATCATGCCGAAAAAAGTAATACTTTTCAAAAAAGAGGGAAGAAAAGTATAATATATGAAAACCCCATGCACAAATAAAATAAATTATATTAAGATGTGGAATTATAAAAACAAAATAATAGTGAATGAAAACATAAAAAAACAAGTTTTTATGTGTAAATGTTGGAACATATGAAATGGATATGGAAATAATTGTTAAAATTACTGAAAATTTGAGGGTTTAAATGAACGAAATTAAAGCCTTGATATTGTCGAATGTTATCTTAATTAGGAACTCAATTTTGAATGAACAAGTCCCAGACAGCAGCATGGCCTAATGAGCAAAAGTTTGTATGCACTCACCAGTTTTATTTATTAATTTAGTTTTACTTTTAAGGGATTTTTAACATTAAAAGTTCAAATTGGAATGCTTGGGTTTTTGAAAAGGGAGTTTTCAGGTACATTTGAAGTTTTCACTCATCAAATTTCATTATTTACTGAGTTTTACACATTAACTAACTAATTTTACCCCTAAAAACTCGCAAAATTCTTTATAAAACTTGTTAGTTGAAGTGTAAGACTTAGACATAACGGGTTTGCGAGATCGGCAAGTTTTACCATTTGATTCAGCGTGAAAAAATATGTAGACTCCTGCCACAAATTCGTTGACAAGGGGCTAATTTTTCTAGAAAACTCTTAATGTCTTCGAAAAAAAAAAAAAGAAAAGTTTTTCATCACCGTAACATCATTTTCTCCCCAAGTTACCAATTTAATAGTAAAATTGACTATATTGGAAAACTGAAGATTTTGTGGTGGAAAACTTCCACGTATATCATGTATTAGGTGCAAAAAATGGAAAAAATGACAAATTCTGGACAATTTTAAGAATTCGCATTTTAGACTCCTTTTTCACGTGATGGGTTGGCTAAAAAATGTTATTTGACATCAGGGAGATAAGAAATTTAACGCTCTTTCCATTCAATTCGCAGTTTTTATCAAATTTTCAGCAAATATCTATGCATTTTACTTATATTTTTCAGCCTAATTGTGTACTAAAAGTGATTAATGTTCTACTTCATTGTTGATTACCTTCTCTTGACCGAAATTCTGCTAAAAACTATTTTTAGCCGTTTCTAGCCATTTTTAGTGATTTTGTGAGCATATGTTTTGAAATTTTACCGATTTAATGTGCTCAAAAAGTGCTGGCAAACGAACTCATCCTTTCATTTGGAAAGCTTCATTTTTGAATTAATATCACAATCCAAAGGGGAGTTATCGTCTAGAAGGATATATATGAAAAATAAACTCTGAGGAACGTTTCAGAATGCCTCAAAACAGATTTAAATGACGAAGACATTCAAAAATTTTGATTTTAAAATTTTGGTAGCCATTGCAATAGCTTAATTTTCAACTAAAATTCGTTAAAAGTAGCCAATGAAACTATTTATATTGTTCATGACTTGAATTATATTACTCTTAATATTTGCTATTTTAACTACGAGTAAACAATCCGGTTTTTTTAATGTTGTTGTAAATTGACTTCTGCACTAGACGTTAGGGAACAATCAATTTGAGACATGAGACTCGAGACCCTAACCAACTAATCTAAATTCTTACTAAGGGATTGACTACTTGATGTTATGTATTTTTGAGATGCGAGCGTAGCGAGCATCCTGACCAATGATCTAAGCAGAAAACTGATCTGTGTAAAATCTCATGGCGACTGGAGCGCTGGGAATGCCACGCAGTGGGTAGTCGAACTAAAGAGGAAGTCAGGGTCTAGAGTCTCTTGTCGCAACTTGATTGTTCGCGAACGTCTCGGGACTTTTGCCGTACAATAAATAAATAAATATTTATTCAAACCTCGTGCCGCAACCCGACGATTTTTATAAGTACGTGGGAAGTAAGTACTTAATAATAATTGCAACCGACTAATTGGATCATCGGGATGGCAAAATCAGTTTTAATTGCGATTTCGCGGTCGAATACAGAAAACCGATTTGTCACCGAAATTGGTTAATTGGCTCAGATTAACGTGTCCACATTGGCTCACGGATTGCAAACGGTCGTTTTTCTCAAACGCGACGAGGGAAAAACCCAATTTCCTTTGTAGAAATAAAATGAGTGAGCGAGGAAGTACCGACACAATTATTAAAGAACGGCAGGGAAAGTAAAAAGTTTACATCGTCGATTTAGCGCTAAAAAAAGTTTGAAAACACGCAACTTCTCGTGACGGTTCGAGCTTAATCTTAGGGTGGATTGTTCTGGGACCTTTCAGCCGAGTTTTATTGCGCTAAAAACCTATTACTTATTATTAAAAGAGCGACGAAATAGTTTTAAATGGATGAAACCTCGGAGCATTAAGAAGATTACTTGTTGGCGATTGGCGGTTTAGCTCAAAACGCAAAACGGTTTGTTTTCCTTTAGACAACACGCACCGGGGAAAAGGTAGGTAGGTACCTACCTACTAGCTACCTACACGTTATAAGGGCCGTTATATAATTGATTGCCCATTTGTTTTTTTTCTCGACTTCATTCAATTTTGCAATGATTTTTTGGTAGAGAATACGAAATTCTATAGATTTTTCAACGATGAATAAGTAGAATGGTGTGAACTAAACTTGTATAAATCACTTGGTTTCTGCTAAAACATTGTAAAAAATTGAAACGTTTGCCAAGTTGGGTGGGCAGTATAGCTTCCTCACATATGGTAACGTGGACGTATACAATTAGTTACGGACGTTATAAGAAATTAACGTGTGCGCCTGCGCACAGTCTACAATTAATCCAACGGCAATGAAATGTATAGGCGGCCGTTTAGGAGCTATACAGCACGATCCTTGAAAATTTCATAAAAATCTGTCCATTAGTCTCGTGTCGATCAATTTTAGTTTTGCGCGTGCGCTATAGTTATTACACCACCGATCGCAAAATAATTCACAGGAAATTTTGCTGGAACATATACCTATCTACTTTCTGAGTTTGGACGAAATCGGACCATTAGATAATAAGGTATTGGCGTTATAATAAATTAACGTTTGCGCATGTGAACAGGCTACTGTTGATTCGATTGCATTGAAAGTTATAGGGGACTGTCAAGGAGCTAACCAGCACAATTCCTGAAATTTTCATTGGAATCAAATTGAAACTTGGTTTTGTGCGTGAAAAGGATTTACTACAGATAGACAGACAGACATCAGACAGACAGGCAGATACGGAACCAAAATTGATCAACAAATATTATTTAGAACGAGTTTTTGGCCTTAAAATCGGTAGTTAACAATTTTTTCCCCTCAAAGTCCTTAATTTTCAAAACAATGTAACATAATATAGTACGATAATTTACAAAAATTCGCTCATATTATCATGGTGCATGACCGGAAGTTTTAAACTGGTTTGTACCCTCGGATGGTGAAAGTTAACGTTTGAATATTCGGTTTTCAAATTCCAAAATCAGATTTTTTTTTGCGAATTTAATGTTGTATACAATAAAGCTGTTGTAATCGGTACACAAAATTTAGAAGAATCCTTTGAAAAATCTCCGAATAGAATAGTTATGCATGTTTAAATGGCAAAAATTGCGGTAGGTTACTAAATTTTATCTAAAGCGAATTGACGATAAGATAAAACCTGGAAAAATTGTGTTAAAAAATAAATTAATAAATTACAAATTATAATTAACGAAATATAAGTTTGTGCACAAAAAGTATATATATTTGAATTTTAAAACCTCCTAAAATTGTCAAAATGAGTAAAAAATTAAAATTAACATATTTGCAGAATAGTAGAATGTATTATATTTTACTAAAATTTGAACAAATTGGTTAGAATCGTAAATATTGGTTAAAAATTAAATGACCGAATCAGGGCTTTGACATAAAATAATGTCCAATCTTTTGCCAATATAAGTGGAGATGGAGTAGAAAAGTTATTATAAAACACGGTTTTATACAAACCTTTGCTCGAATAGGCTATGGCTACGAACTGGAACTTAAAAAAAAACTGTACCTTCATTTTTCTTCTTTTGTGAGTAATTTAGCAATCATATTTCCCGATGAGAGGGGATGTTGCAAAAGTAAAGTTCCCATTGCCATAAAAAAAGCTCTAAATTAGAAAGAGAGAGGTGTGTATTTGGAATCATTGATTTCTTACCAATTCTTTTAATATGGATTTGTCGTATTGTTAACGATTTGGACTGATATAGTGACCTAATTGAACAATTTTTCAACCACAACCATTTTTTTAGTTGAGTGCTTGAGGTATGAGGAAAAAAAAAAAGTACCAACGGACCATTTTACTTTTTGAAAATTGGAACATTGGAATTGGAGTTGGATTTTTGAAATTGCAGCTATTGGCAAGAGCTATCCAGAAAGGTGCAATATGATGGGGTTATCTGGCAAGCTATTTCCACGAAAAATGGACAATGTTAAATCGATTTCGACGGTAGGCCATCATCAGTAAAATCTTATTATATAATACGTTATTGTTTGTTACCGTTTGGGACTACATGCTGCTATTTTTTTAATTGTTGATGTCACTGGATTTTTCCAGGGCGCTGCATCCGAATTCATCATCAGAAGTATCATCAAAAGCGTGTAATTGAGACTCACCCAAAATACCACATTACCGTGTCTGATTTTACAAGATCCGTTTCAACGCACTTCCATTCAAAGATACCCATCACTTTACACCTTTTTGAAAAGCTCTTACCATTAATATACCATTAAAAAAATAATAAAAAAACTACAAAAGTAAGTATTACTCACTTCCTGAGGGAATTTTCCTTTTAACTTTCGAACTCCCCAGGAATAAATCATTTGATTTATCCCTTTTCCTCCAAGTTGAAAAGGGGTTTAAGGCGGTTAGACATTATGAAAAACCGATGGTAGGTAACTGTTTATTACAAGCTTCTGAGATGTGTATAGTCTTCAAATTTCTACTTGGTACCTACTCCCGAAAAAATATATTGTTAGCCATTGCGAATAAATCGTTGGAAATAAGGTAATAATTCAAAGATTCTAAATGCTGGGTTAAGACGGATAAAAAAAAATCTTGCATCGCCCCCTGAATTGTCTCTTTGAAGTGCTAAAAGCACATTATTTCAAGGAGCGCCTCAGAAATACCAATTTAGAGACCACAAAACACATTTTTCGGTGACTTGAAAAAATTCATGTATTGAGACGGTGATTTTAGTAGGTACCATGTATACGACCTTACGACCTGAAAATCTGTGTATTTAGCAGAAAACGTCACAAAAAATGTGTTTAACTAGGTGTGTACATTTAAATTTGGTTTTCTGAGGCTCTCCATGAAAAGGAAAGTCGATTCAAGGGGTAAGTCCAATAGGTTTTTTGTTAACCGCCCTAATATAGGAAGTACTTACCTAAAATTTCTTTCTAAATTGGGACTTATTTTATTTTTTTATGACATGTGTGGTGTAACCTTTGTATAAGTTGTATGTTTAAGATTTCTTAATTTTCAGATGGTGGGCAAACGTATTAAGTGGGCAGATTTAAAGAAAGAACTCAATGTCCAAGTCGTAACAATATTTGGGAAATTTACGTACGTGAAGAGAACATACATTACGGGCAGTAGCTGGAGGAATGGATTCGGATCATGGAGGAGACGTATATATAGGAAAGGAGGATAATTAATCTGGATCAAGCTGGAGGATCTCCTTTGTTCTAATAGAAGAGGGGATGAGCGTGGGCGAGGGGATGGAAAGGATGAATATTAGGGACGATACAATTATTTCCCATTTGTTAAATAATTAGTATAAATCATTTTATGGGATGAAAAGTCTCCCATGGCGTAGAAGGATCCATCCTTGGGTCCAGGTGAATCCTTAAGAACGATACTGGACGCATCGCTGCCTGAGGCATGCAGGGTTGGGGCGTATAGTGCCGGAGATCTTAGAATGTGCACGGCCAAAAATTAGCTCCGCCCATTGCCGAGCCCATTGATTGTGGGGACAAATTGTGGCCAAGTGGAGGGATATTAGTATCAGCATAATTTCCCTATTCCCTCTTGGGCCGTGAGTCAAGGGCAACCCAGGCTATTAGGAGGATTGAAAAGGATTAGGAGTTTGTAACGTTGAATTGGAGAAGATTCCATCATGACGCAATAAAAAATAATAATACTGAGGTGACAGCTGTGCGACCAGATCGCAATGAAAATTTTAGGACACACAGCACAACTCAAAAATTACAAAATTTCAGTCAATTATGGGCATTTTTCACCTAAAAATCTATTTTTGTCACTTATTTAAGAACTTTAAAGATCTGGGAGTGGTTGCAAACGACTCAGCGCTGACACCCCACATGTCCTATTGTGAAAAACTCGATTTTGTTCAGCATTGTTGGGCCACTATATTGTAAATTTGAACCTGAAATTCTGGAGCGATCCCGACATGTCTTTGGCCAAGACGGATGTTCGGAAAGAAATTTAAACGCTGTATTTTAAAGGAGTTATTGTCTGGAAACACACCCTATAAATATGTATACATAACTATAAATATATAAAATAAATTCATACGACGTTAAAATCTAGGATTGTGTTCTTTGGTGTACGAAACGGATTTGAAGGGACCCCTCCCCCCCCCTTCATATTTAATTGAAGCCATCTAAATAAATAGCTCATTTTTTCATTAAAGATTCTCTACGAATCCAAATTATACAACACAAAGAAGGTACCAAGGCGAGAAGTCAGTTAACAAGCTGTATCGAAAAACCCAATAGATTATCTGCGTTTATATACACGATTGAAATAATACGGAACTTTGAAAGCTGAGTACTGCCTGTAAGGTTTTCTTCACCTATGTAATTTTTGAGTTGTGCTGCATAAAAATTTCTTTGCGATCTGGACACAGAGCTCTCACCTCAGTATTGTTATTTTTTGTTGCGTCATGATGGAATCTTCTCCAAATTCAACGTTACAAACTCATAATCCTTTTAAATCCTCCTAATACCCCTTGACTCTCGGCCCAAGAGAGAATAGGGAAATTATGCTGATACCCCTCTATTTTGCCACAGTTTGTCCCAACAGTCAAGAAGGGGCTCGAAAATGGGTGGAGCTAATTTTCGGCCGTGCACATTCTAAGACCTCAGGCACTATATGCCCCAACCCTGCATGCCTCAGGCAGCGATGCGTCCAGTATCGTCCTTCACACTTCACCTGGACCGTAGGATGGATCCTTCTACGCCATGGGAGACTTGTCATGCCACAAAATGATTAATACTAATTATTTAACAAATGGGAAATAATTGTATCGTCCCGAGTAATATTCATCCTCTCGCCCACGCTCATCCGCTCTTCTGTGAAAACAAAGGAGATCATCCAGCTTGACCCCAGATTAATTATCCTTCTTCCCTACATATACGTCTCCTCAATGATCCGAATCCGTTCCTCCAGCTACTGCCCGTAAGGTATGTTCTCTTCACGTATGTGAATTTCCCAAATATACTTATGACTTGGACATAGAGTTCTTTCTTTAAATCTGCCCACTTAATACGTTTGCTCATCATCTGAAAACTTAGAAATCTTAAACAGTCAACGACAACAGTCAAGGCTACATCACACAAGGGATTTCACTTTGGCAACATTCATCGTTTTGGATGATTATATCATTTTTATTGTTAGAAGGTAAATTTTTAAAAAGTGTTCATGGGATAGGTAAATATAAATTTCAGGGTTGATGTTGTACCCCCAGATCCCGAGGTAGGTACTACCTGAGTTCGCAGGCTGGTGAGGGTGGTGGTGGTGGGAGGAGGAGGAGGGGTTGGGCCGGCGGGAGCCTCGGTCGCCGCGCTCGGCACAGCGCTCACCACGCTCGGCGCAGCGCTCGCCCCGCTCGGCACCCCTCGACAAGTACGCTGGCTCGTCGACCCTCGACGGTGGCGCCTGATCCGACGAGTTTTGTCCACCTGTCGCTTCAACACAACACACAGAAAGCCCCCCGGGGACCCAGACGGTTCCCGTTAAAATAAAACAAACGCCATGCAAACAAACAAACAAACATTCTTGCTTGTTGTTCATTCAAATAACACAAAATATCTTCTGTTTCTCAAGAGGTTGAGAAAATCAAATTGAAACATTTCAGGAGGTATACAGGTAGGTACATAATGAAAACAATGAAAAATGTCATGTATGAAGATGTAAAATGATTCCTATTTGAATCCAACGTTGAATGCCGAAATCGATATGATAGGTAACTACAAGGAAAGTAAGAACAATTTCGACGAGTACAACCGACATTTGACGAATGGATATTGAACCCATAATGCTCCCCGAACTCCCTAGTAATTCCAATTTATTTATAATAATTTTTCCATCTGATTCAACCTTTTTTCCTTTCAGTACAACCATTTCCATGCTCAATTCAACCTTTTTCACATTATTCCCTTTCAGTACAAACTTTTTCTCATCCAATTCAACATCAGTTTGAAAAGTGCGTGTGGGTTTATATCTATTACAATATGAATAGGTATTTGTTAGTTCTCCTCGAAAATTACATTTTTATAATTGAAAACTACCTACTTTTTTTAAAACTACCTATCTTTGGGAAAAATCGCGCTTCTTCATGGTTCATCAGTTCTAATGCGAAAACGGTATAAGATATTGCATTTCTGGTTTCACTATCGTGTTCAGCACTAAAACAATTTTAAAATGATATAAAAAAAGCAAAAAAAGGATTTTTTTTCGAAGTAGGTAGGTACCTATTACTTTCCTTCTTTGGGTGGGTAGTCCAAAAATTTTTGAAAATTTCCCCCTGATTTTTATTTACTTAAAACGTAGTAACAGGCACCCTAAAAACGCTCTCCAAGTTTCTCTTCAATATCTCTAAAATTTTGGGAAAGTGGGTTACTTTTGGGACATTCGCACTTTGAATTGAACCTTTCGCGAACTGAATTAAACTTTCCGCGAATTGAATTAGACTTTCCGCAAAATGAATTAAACTTTTCGCAAATTGAATTAAACTTTTCGCAAATTGAATTAAACTTTTCGCAAATTAACCTTTGGCAAATCTGTTGTTTTAATCAAGACAAAATGTAAAACTTCAACAAAATGTACATATTGTAACAAATTGTGCAAGTGATGGAACGAGCACAAAAATTGTAGATTTAAACATAATCCAGCACCTCATGAAGTTAATGTGAAGGTAAATTGTTTATTTATTAATAACAAAACTGAGCTCGCAATGTATCCATCTATAGTTGACATTTTATATAATTTATAGGCATTAGCAAGAAGACTTCTAAAAGCAAAAGGTGATGGAGAGGTCGTCCAAGAGCAGCAGTTGGGAGCAGCAGAAACATATCCATCACGTAATTTACACAAATGTTGATCCGTCATATGAGGATAACTTTGGTACCTAGCAACAGGGAGGGATCAGTGTTCCTTTCTTGATGTTTTTTCTTTTTTCTTTTAAGCCGCGTCTCAACCGGAAGGGTTTCTTAATGTTATTGATCTTTTCACGTATGTAGGTTTAATTCAATTTACGGAAAGTTTAATTCAATTTGCGAAAAGTTTAATTCAATATTCGAAAAGTTTAATTCATTTTGCGGAAAGTCTAATTCAATTCGCGGAAAGTTTAATTCAATTCGCGAAAGGTTTAATTCAAAGTGTGAATGCTATACATAAAGTAATAGATGTGCCAGCTCGCTTCGCTCAGTCGTTCGAGAAATGAATGTAGATAACAGTGTACCATAACATACAGCCAAGAAAATACTAAATACACTTATGTATCTACCACACCCCGGGAGGATCTGTTCCAAATGTCGGCATCAAGTTGAATAGGAACAAAATCAGCTTAAGAGCTCTCTCAGCTAATTGCCGAGGTTCCCCGAGTTCCAATTATACACTACCACCCACAGAGTAGCTCATTCCTAAATTCACCATTTTTACTGGAAGAGGAACAAATTTAGCACTCAGCTGAGTAGCGTGGATTCTCAAGTTGTCATATTATACTCTACCATTAGGAATAGGAAAGAGACCATAATTTCAATCGTATCTTAATGTGCCAGAGAGTCTCCCTGTCGAATTTCATTTTCGACGGGTGGAAAGGAAAGAATTAAGCTCAATCAGCTGATCATGAATGAGCCCATTATTTCAATCGTCTCTTAATGTCCCACAGAGTCACCTAGTCACGTTTCAACTTCCCAGGCCAACTTCTCAGTATACATTAGCTACTATTTACTAGTACTTACGACTTAATAGAAGTACTTACTCCCTAATTTTAAGGGGAGACAGGACATGGGCCTTTTCAGGCAAAGACGTCCTCTCGACTGGATCGGGATCCATCAGTTGAACTGAATGACTACTTGGTAGTAACCTGCCATGTAGTGCCTTCTTTTTGTAGAAAACTGATTTCGTCGGACGAGAATCAACGACTACCTTGTTTACGACTGCTGACTACCTTCTTTACCCAGGTTTTTTCATTATGCTCAGCTCAGCTACCGCACAAGGCACTGGACAATTTTATGGTATTTTATTTTATGGAAAAATGACAAATTTAAAGTTCTGTTTTAAAGAATCGGTTGTAAGCGAAAATCGAGTTTGAGTGCCAAAATAAAAACATGCAAATGTTAAAAAGGTTGTACGTACTGAAAAGTAAAAAAGTTGTATTCGATATAGAAAAGGTTGAATTAGATGGAAAAATACTATATTTTTCCGATAAAATCTCAATCAACTACTCCTCCACAGTGAGGTAATACTAATTTACCGATAACGATAAATTGATTAATTGTGAACTGCTGCTACCTGCCTGCCTATCTACTATGAACATTGTAGATTAAAACCTTTTAGTAATGTCAAAAAGAAAACGACATTTGTTTTGTAGATACACACTTAATGCTCTATATTTGATTGAAATGTTGATAATTTAGATTGATATCATCCACAGTACAACGTAATTGATTCAAATAAAACTAAAAATATGGAGAAATGGGAGTCATGTGGAAATACTATCATAAAATGAATTAGGTACTATTATTAAAACAATTTTTTGTATTACAACTTTATTTAAGTTGTTAGTCTGTAACGAGTTCTCACTGAGTTGAAAATGAAACAGTATCTAATTAACCAATAGCATAAACCTATTAATCAGACTTAATGTACCTATAGATTATTAATTTGTATCCCTAATTCTCATAAATACGTAGGTTCATACTAGGTAACAACCTAATAAAATATGACACAAACAACTGTCCTAGGTAATTACCCACGGAATTTGAAAATGTAAAGCACTCAGCGATGTTAAGCAATTTTATAAGCTTTCCCTCCATTCATCAACTGTTTTCTTACTTGACTCTACAGTTTTAAAACTTATACCTTGTCCAAAACGGGATGTCAGTTTGAATTTACTACCTACTACTCTGAAAATATCAACGAGATTACGAGGGTAGCCTCAATGAACGGCCTCGGGTAGGTAGACTTAATGGCAGCTGAGAAGGCGCAAAGGTATGAGCTCAAATACTACCTTTTTGTACTCATCCGCTGTAGTACAACTTTCTGAAAAATGTTGACCCTGGTTTGGTTGGCGTTAGGTGAATGCAAACGTCTCGCAAACTCCCAGTCGATGTTTTCAAGTGGTATAGTATGCAATTATTGACCAATCTAGTGAAAAATAGGTAGTGTACCTCTGCACCTTCTCGGAAGCCAGTAAAGTCTACGTATCTTTTCCCACGAGCCACTGACCTGTTGTCATCGTCATACGAAATTATTCGTTACGAACTAAATAACTAGCGACGACGATGTGCAAAACCCATTTCGAAACGGAAGTTAGCCAAAAAAAGTCTATTTCCACGAAAAATAAAAAGTTACAAAGCTAAATCGACGGTTAGGCCATCATCAGTAACAAACAGTAACTGAACACACATTTGAAAGGACACATCTTATATACGAGTAGTTACAGGTGAAGGGAGATTGAATCCCATTATTCGAGAGAAAGGAAAGGGGCGAGAGGTACAAACAATTAAGTGCAAGTAAAGTGAAGGGGGATTATAGCTAATCAGATGAAGTGAAAGGATGGAAAGAATTACTCAATATGGTTTCAACAGTGTGAAGGGATAATTCCAAGCTTTATAGAATTGCACTTATCATTGGTGAAATATATTGAGGGATATCCTCATTTATAAACATTTACCAGATCTGCCACTATTGATCGTTTCGAATTTTTCAAGTGCATTCAACATTCCTCCCTTCGGACATAGTGAAGAAATTCTATAAACTGTCTATCTGTCAAATCAAAATAGTAATTATGATAGACAGATAGTAGAATTTCTTTATTGACTGTTTGTAGAATTTCTTCATTTTAATCGAAAAGAATTCTTGAAAAATTCGAAATTATCAAAAGTGACGGATCTGGTAACTGTTTAAATGAGGATATTCTGAATATATTTCACCAATGATAAGTCCATTACTATATAGCTTGGAATTATCTCTTCACTTTGTTAAAACCATATTGAGTACCTAACTCCTTTCACTTCACCTGATTAGCTATAATCCCCTCCCCCTCCCATTCTCTCTCTCTCTCTCCCCTTCAATTTGCTTGCACTTAATTGGTTGTACCTCCCACCTCACCTTGACGTGGTGGGAGGGCTTAGCCACGGCTCGCACTGTCCATTGCACGATAGTATCTCCTAGGAGTATACTGGGCAGTGTGAGCTATTGCACTGGTTACTAAGAACGGACACCCCCCCTCAAGACAAGGTGTGCACGCCGTGCCTAGGGTCTGCATGATGCAGAGGGTAATGTGCATCTCAAACGGCTGCCCCAGGGTACCGGCCGACCCCCTGGGTGTAATTAGGCTTACCCGCGCATGCGGGGCTCTGCGCGGGTGGACGCTTATATCCCTAGCTTCTCGTGGGAACAAAAATGAACCACCCAGAAAACACACAAAAAAACTCTTCTGACAGTGATGAGATGGGCGGAGACACCCTTTCCTCATCACTGACAGAAATGACAATCAATGATGCTGGGGCTACCCAAACCCCGGCACCAATGGATTGTCACAGCGGTGATGGTGGCAGCCCGAAAGGGCAAACCACTAGCACCACGCAGCCTAGCCGCAGACGCAGTGGTGCACAGAGGAGAAAAGCGGCTAGGCTGAAGGCTCGCGAGCGGGGGGAACCCATCAACCCCCGCAAACCTAGGGAATGTAAGCCTTACGTACCTGTGGCCGGGGTGGCTGCAGCTCGGGGCGGATCCACCAGCTCTGGAGGGGCAGATACACATACGTGTGTTGACAAACCCCCTGGACATGGTGGCCCCACTAACCCTGGGCTCGGCAGCCGCCTGGCTACGGGACAGGATGGGGCTGGGGCGGAAACGCCGCGCAAGCGGCAACGTACCCCTCACACAACCCCACCTTCGGCTACAACGCAGAACCCAAAGAAGCCACGGGGGGCTGCCCTTGCTCCACCCAACACCTCCAGCTCTTGCAGGAGGCTGGGTGGGTATAGTGGTGCGCTCACCGCCACCAAGATGGTCGTAGTACATGGTAACCACCCCGTGGAAAGACTATCCGACGTGGAGGCAAATTTGGTCCTTTCTGCAATTGCACAGGCCACACTCGGGGAGCCTCCGGGTCTGGGGCCGCAGTTCACAAAGGGCTACGCCAGCAATGGTGTGGTCCACCTGACCAGTGCCAACGACCGGTCGAAAGACTGGCTGGTGGGGCTGGTTGGGGGGCTGTGTCCCTGGGATGGAGCTCTCCTCCGGGTCGGCCGTGCAAAAGATCTGGTGGAGGGTCGAGAAAAGGTTGGGGTCTGGATCCCCACTGCGTTTCTCGACGCATCCGATGCCAGAAAACTCATTCCTTTGTTTGAGATCCAGAACCCTGGTCTCTCAACAAAGGAGTGGCACCTGTTGACCAGTCGAGTGGAGGGAGATGGACTCGATCTGGTCCTCAGCATTGATGGGGACTCTATGGGCTGGCTGCGGGGGCACAACTTTCAACCCTTCTTCCAGTTCCGTAGGGTTACCGTCAGGCATCTTTCGCCACCTAAATAAATGCTGCAGATTATTCAAATTAATCTGCAGCACAACAAGGTGGCTACAGCAAACTTATGCCAACTGCTTGCAGCTGGCAAATATGACGTAGCACTCATCCAGGAACCCTGGGTTTCCCGGGGCAGAGTTGCTGGCCTCAACAACGCAGGAGGAAAGCTCATTTACAAGCGCAACTGCGCTGAAAATGTACGCTCCTGCATATTTATCAAAAATGATATAAATTCACTAACCATGTCTGAGTTCTGTTTCAGGGATTTAGTTGCAGTGAAAATCATCCTCGCGGAAGGCAACCATAGGGAGCATATAGTCACTGCCTCAGCGTACTTCCCAGGAGATGCAGATACTTCAAGAGGACCTCCACCAGAAGAAGTGGCTAACCTTATTGAAAAATGCCGCAATGACAACATGCAGCTCCTTTTGGGTGCAGATGCCAACGCCCACCATAGTGCGTGGGGAAGCACTGACATCAACACACGAGGGGACCTGTTATTTGACTACCTGGTAGCCAATGATTTATATTTGGCAAACCGGGGAAACAAACCAACATTTGTAACCTCATCCAGGAAAGAAGTTCTCGATATTACCATCACAACCCCTCTGCTCGAAAGAAAAATTGAAAAATGGTTCGTATCCGACATCCCCTCCTTTTCCGATCACAGGTACATTGTCGTGGTAATCCAAGGTTTGGGTAAAACACGACAAGTACATAGAGATCCTAGGAAAACGAACTGGAAGAACTACAAGGAGGAAGTAGAGGGCAGGTTGAGAGAAATTCGGACCAAAATACACAATAACAATGATATCGAGGCCCTGGCGGAAGAGCTGGAAAGCGCGCTACTCGCCTCATACAACAATCACACCCTGACAACAACTGGGCCCTCGCCAATCCAGGTTTCCTGGTGGAATACGGAACTAGAAGCTGTCAAACGTGAAACTGGCAAACTGTATAACAGAGCCAAAAAGACCGGCTATTGGGATGATTATAAGACCAAATTAGCTGAATATAGGAAACTTATCAGAATAGCAAAAAGGGAAGCATGGAGGAGGTTCTGTGAAGAGGTAGAAAGTGCCTCTGAATGTGCCAGACTCCAGCGAATCCTTGCTAAAGATCCTATCAATCCAATTGGAACACTCGTGAAACCAAATGGAGAATATACCTCAACAGCTGGGGATACCCTGGCACTCATGCTGGAGACCCACTTCCCTGGCTGCTTAGTAACAAATGCTCCAGGTACAGACTCTGACCCACCAGCCCGCACTAATGGCGGGAAATCCTCTCCCTTAGACTGGGAAGTGGCAAAGAGCGTAGTCACCAAAGAGCGAGTGATGTGGGCCATCAACTCATTTGACCCCTATAAATCACCTGGCCCGGACGGCATCATCCCGAAACTTCTACAAGAAGGGGGGGACAATGTCGTTAGGATACTAGGTGCTCTCTTTAGGGCGAGCCTGGCAACAGGCACGATCCCCAGAAGATGGTGTCAAGCAAGGGTCATATTCTTGCCAAAGCCAGGGAAACCTTGGTACAACCAGGCAAAAGCATTTAGACCCATCTGTCTGACATCCTTCAATTTGAAGGCGTTGGAAAAACTTGTAGATAGACACTTGAGGGAAACCTCCTTAACAGAGAGGCCCATTCACCCCAACCAATTTGCCTATCAACAAGGCAAATCCTGTGAAGCCGCATTGCACCACCTAGTCACCAGGGTGGAAACTGTGCTGGCTGACAAGGAATTTGCAATAGGAATATTTTTGGACATAGAGGGGGCATTTGATGCAACCTCAGTAACCTCCATTATAAGGGCTACTCAAAGGCATAACATAAACAACACCATATGTAGGTGGATAAAAACTATGCTTACGAGTAGAACAGTAAATGCTGAGCTCCTTGGGGAATCAGTGGAGGTGTCTGTGGCAAGGGGCTGCCCGCAGGGGGGGGGGGGGGGGGTACTATCCCCCCTGTTGTGGAGCCTTGTTGTGGACTCTTTACTTGAACGACTCAACACACTCGGCTTTTATGCTCAAGGCTATGCCGACGATGTGGTCATCCTGATTAGGGGACCATTCGTTGGAGTAGTCTCAGATCTGGCTCAGTTACCTCTTCTCTTTAATTCAAAGGTGCCCTTCCAACGTGAGGTCAAATATCTGGGTGTATACCTGGATACAAAACTCACCTGGAATAAACACCTAGGATACATTGCAAACAGATGCAAAGGAGCCCTCATGTGCGCTAAGCGTACATGTGGGAAAGTATGGGGGCTACAACCGCGGATGGTCCTGTGGATTTACACCGCCATTGTTAGACCCATAATAACGTACTGTTGCGTTGTATGGTGGCACAAGGCAGGTCAGGTGGGAGCTCGGCAAACTCTCACCAGCATCCAGCGACTGGCCTGTCTAGCCATCACTGGAGCGATGCATGGTACACCCACAGCAACCATGGAGGTTCTACTGGGTCTACCCCCAGTGGATATCTTCATAAAAGGTGAGGCCATGATGGCCTCCCTGAGGCTGAAATGGAATGGCTCTTGGCGGATAACTCCTCACCGAGGTCATACCAACATATTGGAACTGATACAAGAACCACTACTCGACATGGTGGCCGATATCATGCCCAAAACTCTCTCCCAGCCCCATCTCTACACATCAATCATTACAAGAGAGGGGCTATGGGAGAACAAATGCTGCTCCAATGACATCATCTGGTTCACAGATGGGTCAAAAATGGAAGCAGGAACTGGCGCAGGAATACATGGGGCCAAACCCAGGTGGAACACTTCGTTTCCACTCGGGCAACACACCTCTGTATTCCAGGCAGAAATTGTGGCAATCGAGGCAGCAGCTGCGGAGAGTCTTAGGAGGGGGCATAAAAATGCCCACGTCCGCATCCTCTCTGACAGTCAAGCGTCGATAAAAGCACTAACGGCTCCAACCATCTCGTCCCGAGTGGTATGGTGCTGCATGCAAACCCTCAACAACCTAGCCAAACACAACCGGGTTCGCCTGGAGTGGGTGCCGGGGCATAGAGGCATTATTGGCAACGAAAAGGCTGACGAGCTCGCGAGAAGGGGCTCCCAAACCCCATTCGTAGGGCCTGAGCCAGCAGTCGGTTTACCAAAAACCACCTTCAGAAAAACCATCAACACGTGGGTCAACCAACAAACCGCTAAAAGATGGGTCAATATTGAAGGACACACCCACAGTAAACTCATGGTGGCTGAACTCAACACCAAAATTACTGAGGGGCTACTTAGGAAAAACCGTAGGGAACTAAAAACACTGGTTAGCCTCATAACCGGTTTTGCACCCCTACGATTTCACCTACATCGCATAGGGGTCACACAAAACTCAACCCTCTGCAGATTATGTGAGGAGACTGACGAAACGGCATCCCACATAATCTTCGAGTGCCCTGCACTCACCCATCGCAGAATTGAGCTCTTTGGGGCCCAAACCCCGATGAGCCCTCCCACCTCGTTCCTTCCTCTCGACCAATGGGATTCAATCTCCCTTCACCTGCGTGACTATATAAGCTGTGTCCTTTCTAATGTGTGTTCAGTCATTGTATGTTACTGATGATGATGACCTAACCATCGATTTAATAACATTGTAACTCTTTATTTTTGGTAGAAATAGACAAGGTTTTTTCACTAACTTCCGTTTCTGAATTATTTGTAGTTGCTATCTCCTCAAATTCAAGTATCTGCTGATCAGAAATACTTCTTTTACCGAGATATAATAAAAAAGCATGCAAAATTGGTTTATGGTAGTAGATATTAAGAGAAAAGACAAGCAAGAGGACTGTCTATTGACTCTTATATGAGCTGTCGGTACTGTAATTGAAGTAGTGATCAGGTAATTTTCCAACTGCCATCCCGTATTGTAAAAGTAAAAGTTTAAACATTTGGGGGGTGACACAATATAATTTAGTCAGAATAAAAAAAACTTTAAAAGTTTGGCACCAATCACGAAATATGTATGTGACAAAACATACTTCAACTTCTTGTTTAATAGAACTGATTAATACGGAACCAATGAATGCAATAAATAGGTACTATAAACATTATTTTAGCGAGATTTGAATGTAAGTGTGTGAATAACGGAGTTCTTACGTGTAACAATGTAATTACGGGTTGGAAACTGTTAATTAGCGCAAACGAACTTCCAGAATGCAAAGCTTACAGCATTAGAGACAAACATGAAATTTTTGAAAATTCCAACTTGATCTCCAAAAGTTAAACATTTAACAAATTTTGGTTAATCACGTGAACATTCACTATTTTCACTAATTGAACCTTCATATTGTGATTTGAATTTTTTAAGATTGACAAAGTTGACAAATAAATTGAATTTTTAAAAGGTTCCATGTCTCACATCACAGAGCGTTTTCAGCATCATATAAATTATACTTGATAACTAAATTAAATAACTACCTACCTGTTGTAATAAGTAACACCTAAACAATTCAAACCCTTTCCAATATGTAATGTGGCTTTTAAGGAAAGCACAATATTTAAGAGTAGATGATATTTTAATTAAAATCGTAGCTTATTGGTAAAGTATGATGTTTAATTCATTCGTAAAAATAAACGATGGAATTAAGATGCATATCGTGCTTTGTAATGTAATGAAAATTCAAAAAATATACGTATAAAGAAGCAGTAAAATCAATCTTAATTGACAAAAAATCTCTAATAACTACTGCTGAGCTAAATTTTGCAGTGAGACGTGGAAAAATGACTTTTTTGTACAGAAATGAGAAGTTGTAATATGGAAAATCAAAATTGTCTACTCTAAAGATTCAAAAGACACTCGAACAAGTACAAAAATTATGCGCATCAGGATAGAAAGTGACTTACTGGTAGAAGCTTGCTTCGAAAAATTACGGAAGACGTGAAAATAAGCATTCGAAGTTGCACCTATTGATATGCAAGGTTTAGAAACAGTCAGTTCAAATAGGTAAGTTTGTACTCTGGGGAATCGGAGAGGAGGGAACGAGCGATTTGATGAAAGGACCCTTTAATGCATAATTTCTAACGAGCCTAATGTATATTACCTATACAGCGTGATTCCCTTGAGACTTGAAACGAATATTTGCGTGAAACTAAACCGAGAATGGAATAGAATATCGCCAACTGCACCGCCCTATCTCAATCCGCCGCCGAGATGACATTTTAAAGGGTTTGTTTTTCTCGAGAAAACCACGATTTGTTTTTCCAACAGAAAAATCCACATTTCTCCCCATTCAAATGAACTTTTCTCGTCTTTTGACCACATTTTCGCGAATCAGCGTTGAAAAATCTTTATGAACAAGTGATTATCATATATATTTAACTCCATTCAGATTCATTCATCTAAAAACAAACGTTAAAATTGCCACTCTCTCAAAATTGGTCTGAAGACCGGCAAATTTCACAAAAATTACTTTTCAACGGTAAGTTAATTTTACATTTACTAAATAAGGAAGAAAATTATGTTTTAAGGTTGAAAAACGTTTTCTCAATGAAATTGTGGGTTTTATTTTTAAAAAATGGCTCTCTGGAGTCGGTTTCTACGTATTCTTTTTTACACTGAATAATGTAGTACCAAACACATGCAGATTTCTCTAATTCCTCTATAACCGGAGTTTTTCACTTTAGTTCGTATTTTAGTTTATTTGTTATGCTCAATTTTTGGTGTTCTTAGGGGAAAAACTAGTCGATTAAAGCGTAAAACTCGTTTACAACGGAGATAGAGAGATCAGCAACCGCTACCATTCGATTCCGCGTAATAAAATACATAGAAGTTGACTCCAAACTTGTAGGTTCATGGAGGGTCGTTCTTCAGGAAAACCCACAATTTCATTGATGAAACAACGTTTTTCTCCCAATCAATCATGATTTTCTCACTTATTTAGCAAAGCAATGGTAAAACTGACTATACCGTCAGCAAAAGCATTAAATGAAGCAGTTTTTGTTAAAGTTGACAGTCTTCAAGAGTTATTTTGAGGGAGTGAATGATTTTTGAACATTTTTTAAAATTCCCAATTTCTATAAGAATTAAAGTTTGCTTATTAATAAATTAATGAGTCTCAATGATATAAAACACTGTTCTTGAATGAATGTTAACGCTAATTCCGGAAATGTGGTCAAAAGTTGGGAAAAATTGATTTAAAGGGGATGAAATGGGAGTTTTTATGTTAAAAACGTCGTTTTCTCGAAGCAACCTTTGAAAAATCATAAATTGGCAACGGATTGAGATAGAAAGGTGCGGTTGAGGGCATTCTGCTTCGTTTCAATGGAATTATATCTGACTCTTTGCCACAGACACCCTATATTATTCAAACACGGGAGAACCTGACGATTTTGAAATCAACGGTACAAAGTCATTTTTTTGTTAATCGAAAAATGAATTCAATTACACAGAAATATTCGTAAATTCTTAACTTTGATGTAATTTTCGTTAATCATGTAGGAAACGTCTACCAAGTTGCAATATAGCTTCCCCGATTATATTGCATAGAATTAGTTGAAAGAACCAATAACGACCGAATCGACGTTATCATTCATGGTTGCGCATGAGCACATACTACTACTGATCCGATGGTTATGAAATTTATAGGAGACCATCTAAAAGCTAACCAACACAATTTCTGGATATTAAAAAAAATCGATAGATTAGTCGTGGAGTTTCACGTTTAGTTTCGGCATGCGCTTTAGTTATTACCTACTCTACTAATTGCGATGTTCACAATCACACTCCGAGTTGAGATCCTAACCAATAAATCCTAAGAAACCGACGTTATAACTAACTTACGTTTGGGCATGCGCACACACCATTATTGATTCGAGAGCACTGAAGTTTATAGGGGACCATCTAGGAGATATCTGCACAATCCCAGAGAATGTTATCAAAATCGGATACAATCTAGTACAGTTTTGGGTGTGACAAGGATTTGGAAAAGACAGACAGACATGAACCAAAATTGATCACCAAGCTCTGAAATGCAAAAAGCAAGTAGAAATTTTGATTTTGAAGAACAAAAATTTACTTCTTGTAAGAAGTAAAGTAAAGTGGGAGCTTTGCGACTCTGCATATCCATGGCAATTAGAAGAGTTGCAAAATTTATTGGAGAAACGTTCTTACTCTTCACTCAGCTTTTTTCGCAGAGTAAAGACCTGCCGGGTGAAATCGTGGGACAAGCTCTCTGCACTTCGCATAGGACTCTGCCTGTGCGTCTACGAAAAAAGTTTGGAGGAATGAAAAACTTGCCAAAAAATGCCAAGCTCCTAGTTCTCTTCGGAAGCCGTATTTTTTGAAAGGAGATGAAATGCAGTAACGTCACTTAGGAATTTTGTTCAAATGTTGAATGATTGTTTTCTTTATTCATCTTCAAAACTATGAAGTGAACATGGAGAACTTTTTTTCAAGTTTCAAAAACTCTGTATTATACTTAAGGAGTGATAGATGATTAAGTGGAGCGGTCTGATTTACGGGGCGCTATTTCTTTGCTTGCTTATTTTTCAATTTTATTTCATTCCTCTCTTGATATTTGTTTTCTCACTACCGAAGGTTGGGAAGGTTTGTGTTCCTCTCTTGATGTTTGTCCTCCAAAATCAAAATTTCCACTTGCTTTTTGCGTTTCAGAACGTGGTGATCAATTTTGGTTCCATGTCTGTCTGTCCGCGGTAAGTCCTTGTCACGCCCAAAACAATACCAAGTTTTAATCCGATTCCAATGAAATTTTCAGAGATTGCGTGGGTTAACTCCTAGACGGTCTCCGATAATTTTAAATACCATCAAATCAACAGTGGCCTGTGCGCATGCGCGAACGTGAATTTGTTATAACGTCGATTTCTCATCATCTGTTGGTCGGATTTCGTTCAAACTCGGTAGATAGTTGGGTATACGTTTTCTAAGAAGAGCTTCACCACACACATCTCGTAACTCCATGAACCGCCTGGGAAACGTGTTTCCAGGAAGCCTTATTCCTTGTTTTGGTGGCATCCCCTGGTCACGAAGATCACCAGATCAGTCGCCGTGCTATTTCTTTTCTTGGGGCTGCCGGAAGGGCCTTGTTTACACAAGAAAACCTCCCTCAATAACAGAATTGAAAGCAGCGATTTGAGATGATTGATTCCAGCATCAATAGTAGGAATGTATAGTTATGGAAGACTTTACGAAACGACAGGAAAATTGCATACCAGAGGTGACCGATATTATTTTTCATAATTAAAATCAATTACCTTGAATGGCATATAGGTATTTATGAACATTTCTGAGTAATTAAATCCTTTTTTTTTTAACAAAAAATTATTAAATATCGTTGATTTAGATAACGTCAGGTTTTTCATGAGTCATCTTGTACGTGTGAAAACCCCATTTTTCCATAAGAAGAAAAAGGACTGAAATAACGTTGAATATTCCTGCAAGAAAATAGTTACAATATTAGATTGACTTCGGCGGTTCGGTCGATACCAGTAAGTAATAAACAATCATTCATGTAAGTTAGTACAGCAGACGTCCAGAATTAAGACAGGGCGTATCAGGATTAGGTCTTTGGGAACAAATTTAACAACCGATTTCAAACATTTAGCGTATTTTTGAAGATACCTATTAGAGCTATTGCAATGGCTCCAAAAACATTAAAAATAAAAAATTTCCATGGAAACCCGTTTAGAAACGGCTTTTAATTATGTCAAGAATTTCAAAAGAAAGGATGAGCAGAGTTGGGCAGCACTTTTTGAATACGTTAAAGTGCCCAAACTTCAAAAAATCGACTTAAAAAACCATTGAAAATGGTCAAAATGAATTAAAATGTTAAATTTACAGAATACATATGTTTTAAGAAAAAGTTTATTAACAATGAAAATTTGAAAATTTGTGCTGAAAATTGCTCTGAAAAACGTAATAAAATTTCATTAAAATGTTTTGAAAAACCGATAAAAACTGCAAAATGTGTTTTTTCATTTAATTTTCTTGCAAAATAAATAGATAACGTAAATGCAAATTAAGACCATTTTCTAACAGGAAATGTACCGCTTATTCCAGCTGTGTCCTTATTCTTGATTGTACCTAAGGGAATTACGGTTGTTTAAAAGAAAAATCTAGGAGTAACTTTTTTGTATGGTCTCTAGAATCAATTTCTTGAAGTTACTCAACTTTGTATTAACTCCCCGTTTTGTTGCAAGTGATAGGATTCTTAAATCCCATAGGTCGAAGGGGAAGGGGTGGGAACCAATAAGTCAGTGAGGGTAACAGAGATAATTCAAGCTATTGTTTGATTGAACCAATAAAATAGAAAACATTAAGATTAAGATTTTAAGATTACTCTTTCCAGAAATGGCTTTGATTATTTCTGCTTTCATTTGAGTTCCATTCACTTTGTATGCCACCTCACTGATTACCACCTTCACTTCTCCTGGCTTATAGGATTTGAGTTTCTTTCACTTGAAACTGTATGTACTACCTTTGTCGTTCTTTCAGTAATTAATCGTTCTTTGTTACAGTCGAAAATCAAACAGTCGAAATCGATTTAACATTATATTTCTTATCTCTCTGTGGGAATAGACAACGTTATTACTGAATCCATTTTGCCATGTCTTAGTTATTATATCTTGGATTACAATTATATTCTGGATATCTGTCATTAGTTAAATCTTATGCGATGAAATGGTGGGAATCGTTCAACTATGAGTTTCTTGTTATTTGATGGTAAAAAAAGTAAAGCCCATGATGAAACAACATATAACTCAACACACTACTTAACCTGTAAAACTAGCATACAGGGATAGATATTTGAAATAAGAAAAAAATATCTGATTTTAGGAGATAAAGAGCTTAAACAGGTTTCAGCATTCGAATTATTTTCAGTTACGGACATAATAGTGACCATTACTGGATAGCTGATATTAAACAAGATCATACGCTTAGCTCCTAATTTCCGTGGAATTGGACATACTAATTCTTTTCTATTTCAATTTCAAACGATCCTGGTGATAGACGTTATGTAAAGGAGAGGAATAACATCTTCATACATTTTTAAAAGGCACTGCGATCACAACTGTGACAATGCTTCCAATTTTTTACATCACGATCACATCTCCATAATTTGTCATTTTCTCTCTTGAAGTCCTGGATTTTCTTATTGTTGAAACATTTCTTTCATGCCAAATAATGTTACGATCAATTATGGAAGTTTTCTCATATGAAGGTAGATGGTAGACTTTTACCAGTTATTCCTCGTGTATCCACAGCAATTTTAAATTGAGCTAGACATTTTATGCCAATCGTTAATTTGTCGATTGGTTAAGGGAATGATCTCTTTTATTCTCGCATAACATAATATGCAATCACAGGTTTTCAATCGTTGGCCTGTATTTCACTCTGCCAATAGCTCCTATTGGAACAGAAAGGCTGATTAACAGGATTTAACCTAGTGAGCTCTGGAATACTCCATCATGGGATGGAGCTGCAACCACCATCATTGTTGAATTCTATCATTTTGTGCTTGGATAATATTCTGATTCGCTTTTATCTCAAGCTAACGCGGACGTTTTACCTCAAACTGATCAGGAACGTCTAAACTCATAGATGTCAATTTTCTGATCCTACTCTTTCAATACCAATGGTGTAAGTATCAATAATCAATTTGGGGAGAATACTCTCTTTGTAGGTCTTATCTTGGCTACGGTCAGTGTTCAAACGGACTTCACGGATAACCTCTCCACTGGGGGTACCCTCTGTACTTCGAGAAATAACATTCTTGTACAGCAAAATAAATAATGAAATACTGTTCACACACATATCTGCAACATCATTGGTCTGCGTTTTCATAAATCGACCAGTGTGACTTTTCTCCAGCATGAACAGAATTGTACATCTACCTTCAATTCATCTCACCGCAGCTTCTTCACGTCTTATGCTCTCTTTACTAAGCCGATGATTTTTAATTAACTTGGGTGTTTTTTCTCATAATAAGTGGAACCCCCAATTAGTTTCGGCCTCGTGGCATTTTCTTACAGTTGTAAGGCCTTTGAAAGTATTTTCATTGTGGAGCGAATTCCAAGATTGGTTGCATTTCCTATATTTTGTAGAACCAGGTAATTTGGAAGTGTCACCATAATTCATCTTATTCATCTAGGTACTCTTCACGTGGAGAAAAATATATCAAATTCTTCACTGTTGGTAGGTAATTAAAACCATCCAGGAAAGCCCCATGAAGCATACAAGGGAATAAAGAACTTTCAAGGTTTAGGACAAAAAACAACATCAGCACGCAAATAATTGAGTATCTATAAGACGAGCAAGAGTTTGAACAACACACAGCATACCTACATTGAATGTCTACCTCAGACGTAAATAGTAGATGAAAGTGAAGAAAATTTGAAGACTGAACCCCCCCCCCCCCCATCTTGCTATCTAGATAATATCTATTCATAATAACAGTTGAAGCTGCAATTCAATTGAATCAAATAGTTTTTAAACATTAAAAATCATGTTTAACCCCTACCCACATCACCCATCCAACTCCCCCGACCGTCCCACCAGAAGAACTGAGTGAAAGAACTTTGCATTAAACAATATGTATATCTTTTTTTCTCCAAAAATTTGAGGTCAAGCAGAAATTTTCAAAAAAGTGCTGATTATATACTTTAGCGGCCAAGATATTAAAAATAACGAAAAACACAAACTTTGGTTAGAAACGTGGACAAGATACTGTAAGAAAGTGAAGCGTAAAATTGAAAAAATTTCACACCCGGAAAAGAGATCAGGCGAACTTGTGTTGAAACAGAATTCCATCATAAAGGCTTGAATTCAACAATTTCGCATCACAATTTTTAGTGAATTTCGTCTTGCCACAGATATTTCAGAATTTGAGTTTAATTACATATTCAAGTACCACGAAACAGTACAAAGATAAAGATCGCAATGGCGCTAAACATTTTTGGTTTACTGATAAGACGTAATACGTAAGTATAAATTCCATATTTTGTGTTAGTACTTTATCTAATGTCTTATTTTCTGAGGACTGACTTGGAATGTAATGAAATGTTTATTGTGGGTAACTATAAAAGTGATTTTTCAGCAATAATAAGTTGAGGGAAAATCAAGGATAACAACAATTAAATTTAAAAGGACAGAAGTAAAATTGAAATTGATATTGTGGTGATGGAATGCCTCATAATGGAAATTTAATTTCAACACAGAGTAATTTGAGATTCATGTGATATTAGGTTGACATTGTAACGTAATAATACATTTGTCAATCTGAAAAACAGGATATACGCGTTTATCGGCATCTACCTAGTGTCAAATGGGTAAGCTTTTTTTAGGTAAAATATTTGGTAACGAATAATTGTTGAAGTATTAATGATCATCCTGCAATGATAATGTTTACATTTTGTATAGTATAATAGGGGTATTCATTGTTTTATCAACTTTATGAATGGATAGAGTTGTAAAAAAGAGAGAATCAAGAGATCACCTGAGCAATCTCTGCTTAGGTGAACTTTGAGAACAGCATCAGCTGATTTGGTGATTTAAAAAATGCATATAAGAAGAAGAAGAATCATTCTTGGTTGGCAGGTATAAAAGTCTGACAATGACAAGGCTACATAAAAAATGTTGTGAAGGATCAGAACCATGAGGCTCTCGGTTCTTCCCTGAAGATCATACAACAGTTGAAAATTATTAACTGTGGTAACCAATCGCTATTGAGCAGTTCTACTGGTGTGTAGGAAAACCTGAAAAGCTAACGATAGCAGTATTGAAAGATTACATTGAGGTAAGTTGAATGGCTCTGAAGCCACATTTTGAGCGGTCGGTTTCCATCTGAAAATCGTTGGACGGTCGTTCACCTAACTTTCTTTTCGCCCTTTGGTTGGTGGAATATCCACAGGCGCCTGTCCTTATCTGTTAACTTCTGGATTGAAGCAAATAAAACTGCCAGAAGTCTATGGAACTCCAGAATCTTTAATAAAGTTAGTACAGGAAGCTCTTCCATTGAGCTTCCCCAGAACGTACAGATATTAGGACTACGACCGAACAATACCAATGGTGCTGGGACAGTATTATGATGGCAGTTTCTGCTGGGACCTGCGAATAGATGATCCTACACACAGTACTTCCACATTTGTTATGATCTGTCGACTCCTGTATCGAAACTATTAGCAGCTGATTTGGTGAAAACTGGTGTGAAGAAAGGCTTGGTACCTACCAGTGAAGCATAAACATATTGTAGTTTATATAACATAGAATCCACTAGCAATGGAAGCTCTTTTACAATCAGCAAACAAAGAGTTCAGAAACTTATCTGTGTTCCTTCTGTCAAGGGCTCAGAAATTTTCCATACCGATCCAAGTCATTTTCTGTACTCACTAGGGATGGATTTCTTAATTCGAACCCAATTGGAATTATAAGTGCTGCTTAACTGCTTGTAGGGGATTGGTGTCAATTCATTCGAAGTGATGAGACATTGAACGGAGAACTTTCAAAAACTCATCTGTACTTTTTTTCTAGATTGGAAACTCAAAAAATGGAAGTGCTTGGGACGAACTTAAGACAGCGGAAGTTGACCAAGGCCAGTTGAGCACTTGATCGTGAAAGGGTAAAACCACAATTTTATTTTCACGACCAAATACGTGCATACAGGAATTTTCACACATTCATCACAATTATCACCACATCGCATCACGAATGCTGGCCATTCAGTTCACGTGAGATTCCTTCTATTCTGTTTGATGATAATGGTAAGAGCGAGGGTTTGGTGTTCTGTAATGGTAAGAGCGTGAGTGAGCTGCTCAGAGTCCCACCCGAAGATCTGCACCATCCATAAAACCCAGCAGCTCCTCAGTAGTCCACTTCTTTCTGAAAATGCAATCCTAGTCCTTAGCCAACCCTGCACAGTCGCCCGTGGCCTTCTCCATTTTTTTGCCAGTGTCTCACTGCACACCTTCAGGAATGAATTCATCTGTGGAGTGATCACAGCATCCACCGAGCACACCAATGGAGTAAATGAGCAGTGTCTCTGTTCGCATGCCTGGAGGTATTTTCGTTTTTTTCTACTTCTGCTGCAATAAGAGCTGTGCTGACAGAGCGGAAGTAGTAAGGAGATGTGTCTGTATATACGATACTGATATCAAACAACTTTGAGGCTCCCAAACTCAATAGCACACAAGATTCTCCCCTTAGGCCAGGCTCGGTCGATGAAGGCTCAATTATTATAGGGTTAAATGCTTAACTCATAGTTTTGAACTCTTTTAGTGAACAACGACAAGTCAGTAAGTATATTTAGTCAGCAAGTTGCAATGTCAACCAAAATCACAGATTCCCAATAAACTCCACCTGTCAAACGAAGATGAATAAACCAAACAATTAAAATAGTAAAGTTATATAAAATAAATAAATGAATTAAAAATGCGGATTCCCATTGTTTTGATCTCTGTTTTGAGTCGGGCTTTGCTTTAGGTAAGTACCTGGTTCACGGAAAGTGACAGACCTCGATAGGGCGGGTGTCCGGTTGGGGTCGGGGGAGGTGGAGCCCCCCGGCGAGGTCCCCCCACCTACGGGCGAGACCCCGCCCCCTCCGGGCGAAGTGCCACCCCCATAATAGGACGTCCCGCCCGGCGACACAGACCGCCCAGGGCGGTTACCCCGAATGAAACCTTAAGAAAAGAAATCACAAAGAAATGAAATGATGAACAAAGAAGTCTACGTTGAATATGGTTGGCAAATGAAACAAAATAAAATAGAGTATACCATAAATAATGAAAAATATGTAACCGACCCAAGTTGGATAAATTTAATTATTAATGGCGAGTTTCAATCAAAAATTGATATTCATTCAATATTCTACGCAGGGTGTACCGCATAAGGTGGTCAGTACTTCAGAGGCCGATTTTAGAGCTCATTTTTCTGTTTTAAAGTATAAATCTACGAATTTCTCAGATCAAAATACTGAATGAATTCAATAGACATTTCCTCTCTGTTCCAGAGTGAGTACAAACAAGAAATTCAAAAACATCAAACTAGTAAACAATTGAAATCAAATTTGATTTTAAAATAGCAAATCATTTTTTCAATATTCAATAACCCAATATGAATAACTTGTTATTCATTAATAAAGAATCGAGTAGTAAATGATAATTTCATTAATTCGTTTAAATCTTTGAAAAATAAATAAGTACCTATTTCAGGCGTAAGAATTTAAAAAAATTCCTAACCATTTGAAGAGTCGAATGTTGCCAATTTCAGTCCTCTGCGTTTCCTAATGCCAAAAAACGAAATCACTTTCATCATGTCTACTGAGAAAATAACGAATAAATCACATTCTCTGTTGAATAACCTAAGTAGGTAGTTGAAATGACGGGAAAGCGTGTATGAATATGAATAAAAGATTCGGGTGACATTTAGGTAAAGTTGATGGGAGGTGTCGACCTGAGTCTTTAAAATGATACAAAAATTATACAGCATAGATAACGTATTTTAAACATAAACACTGTAGCATATATTATGAATATAACAAAAAATTTAATAAAAAAATAAAAATTGTAGATGGGGGAAAAAATTACAAAATACATAGAAATTATACTAATTTCTCTTCACCTTTAGAGTTGAATAAGGAAAGAGATGAAGAAGCTATTTTGGTTCTTTGAAAATATTTCAGGAACCTATTAATTGATTAATTATAGCTGGATGAAACGGATCCTAGCTGATTAGAATGAGTCAACAATGTTTGGATGGAAAGGACATCATACATGACATTTATGCAATAAGGTTGATAAAATGTTATTTATAACTTGGATAATAGTAAATTAGTACTAAACATGAAACAATAATTTCGATGCTCTAACAATATCTGATCCACCAATAGTTGCATAGGGATTTGCATGTCAAATACATGCCGTAAATGTCGCTACTTATCACCAGTGCATACTCAAGTATCACCATCAACAAAAAACAAAACAAAAATATATAAAAAACAAAAACAATTCTCTATATATATATATATATAAAATATCAATATATTCCTGCAAAATGAGGGGTGAAGCTGGAGTTCGGAAGCGATTTCTAGGTGGGCATGTATTCAGAAAATCTAGATGGTAACATCGAAAGCAGTTTGAAGCAGCCATGGGTAACGATCAGTTTACAAATTCAGTGAATTTAATTTTCTAGGTCTAAGTCTAGGTCTATTTATGTATAGACCTTATTGTCATAAGCAGTGATTACCTCTACTTAGAACCGAACTTCGCTGTGATAGGTACATGAGTACCTTTTGTTGTTGGCCGAGACTAACAAATACTAACACAGAGTGATTTAAGCAATAATTTTGTAATCATCCACTTGAATTCGTTGCAAGTTGTGATTAGATTAACTTATTTAGAGCACAATCGGGATTTAACATACATAATTATTGCATTTCTAATATGTGCTCCCATTGCTACCATATGACCAAAAGACTATCTGGTTTGAGTGGACCTTTTTTGAAGATAGAGACTAGCAACTAGTGGCCAGTCTGGAGTTGAAATACCCACTCCGGAAACTACACTTTTTGGCCCTAACAGGAAATTGCACGCAAGTGTATGCTATTGATTATAATGCAATTACAGTTTCTTCTGTCGGGATTTCAAGTTACCCTCGAAAATCTAATAAATTTTGGATGAAGTAGTGAGAGTCATGATGTTGCTTTGATTTTTGAGTACAGACAGACCTACAGCCAAGTTCAAATCTGAAAAAATGAGTTACCTACTCGCAATAAATCAAATTTGAGTAGTGAAAGGCAGATAAGTTAATGTCGAATTCTAAATGCAATGCAATGAGGTCATATTGGTAGAGACTGATTGGTTTTGGTCTTATTTCATGATAAACGCAGGGAAAATATTTACTCAACTGGCAACAGGGTAGAGTTTGAAATGAATCGTTTTAGAAGCAACATCATACCTACTTCTTTAATATTAATCCAAAAAGTCTTTAAACATGGCCTATACAAGGTGTTCACACTTAAGGTTCCTAACCTCCTAGGAATCGATTTTACAACAATTTGCAACAACTTTTGTCTCTAACAATTTTGCTTCCTCACTACCGAAGGTGAGAGCATTGTGTTCGTGAAAGAAATCGAAAACATGTTTGTACTCCAAATTTAAAATTTCCACTTGCTTTTTGCGCTTCAGAGCTTGCTGATCAATTTCTTGTTCCGTGTCTGTCCATTCTTGTCACGCTCTAAGATCTACCAAGTTTTAGTCCAATTTCTATAAAATTGTCAGGGCTTGAGCGAGTTAACTTCAAGTCAGCCCCCTATAATTTTCAATGCCGTCGATCAACAGTAGCCTGTAAGCTTGCGCAAACGTGAATTTCTCATAACGTCGATTTCTCATCATCTGTTTGTCCGACTTTGTTCAAACTCGATATATGTTTTAGAACAATTCCTTATAAATAAGATTAAGATTCGTAGAGTAATAACCACTGCACGTTCGCGAAACTAATTTAGATAAAACTCCGAGTAATGGATGACATGGATCATGGATGGGATTTCTGATGGATGTCATATGATTTTGAGATATTTTCAGGGAATGTGCGGATTAACTTCTAGACGGTCCCCAGTAACTTTCACTGCCGTCAAATAACAGTAGTCTACGCGCATGAGCTAACGTTAATTTCATACACCGTCGATTTCTCATCTATTGGTTTGATTTCGTTTAAAACCGGGGAGTAGATGGGTATATGTTCCAGTAAAAATTCATATGAATTATATTGTGATTGGTAGAGTAATAAGTGCACGCGCAAGACTAAAATTTATCGACACAGACAAAACTCCGAGACTAAGTGACCGATTTTCATGAAATTTCCAGCGATTGTGCGGCTTAGCACTTAGACAGTTCCCTATAAATTTCATGCCATTGGGTTAATATTGGGTGCGCCTACGCAAACTTAATTTTCTTATAACGTAGATTTCTTATCATCTATTGGTCCGATTTCGTTCAAACTCGAGAGGTTGTTGGATTTAGGATGCTCTCTGCATTTTATCGCATTGCTTGAATAATACGAACTAAATCACTCGCGACGAAGTTTTGGAAACCCATTTCAAAACGGAAATTAGTGAAAAACGTTGTCTATTTTCACGAAAAATAAAGAGTTACACTGTTAAATCGATTTCTACGGTTAGGCCATCATCAGTAACAAACATTAACTATTTATCAAACAATCTGTTATTGTTTGTTACTGATAATGGCCTAACCGTCGAAATCGATTCAACAGCGTAACTCTTTATTTTTCGTGGAAATAGACAACGTTTTTCACCAACTTCCGTTTTTTTTTTTTTGGCTTGGATAATAGATAACTATTGCGCATACGGAATACTAATGTTGGATACCACTACTAGAATCATGAATCCATATTGATGAAATTTTCAATTATTGTGTGGGTTATCCTTTAAAAAATTCCCACACACGCAAATATGAATTATAGCCCTCATTTGCATCATAGCATGCATACACATGTATTAGATGCTGTTATATTTTGCATTCAATAATTTCGACTCGTACTTTGTTCTTAAACTATTTCTATACGTCTATGTCACAATATGCGAGGAAGCTATACTGCCCAAACAACGGCATACTTTTTTTTATCCCATTTAAAATAGTTACCAATCAATCAATTTTAAGATGTTTTCTCGTGTTTTGACCTTACGACACTAAATTTTTCATAACTCCCTCAATTTGCGTATAAATTCAAATTGTAAGATTCTGTTGGAAAGAGCGCTACATTTTCTACCTTGCGGATCAATACGAAATATATTTTTTTCCAGCTGATTCTATGGAATAAAAATTCATAAGAAAAGAAAATTTCCTCATTTCTTCAAATCCGCCAGTTTTTTAATTAAATTTTTATTTATTTATTTATTTTTTTACTCTGGTCTACGTAGTTCACATCATCAATAAAAACCCGCGTTCTTGAGAGGATAAACTGGCCCGAAATCTCGGCGTGATTAAAACCCTCGATTTGATCGAGTAACAACATAGACAAACATAATTCTCTCTCTTAATTAGCAAAGAAGAAGCAAAATCGACTATACCGCTCTAAAGATGAAATTTCAGGCATGTTTCGCAGGTTTTTATTGATGATGTAATCAACGTAGAACGGACTAAAAAAAACCCAGCGATTTTGAGGAATTGAATAAATGCGCTTTCTCGGTCAATTCTCTCACACAAAATCATCTAGAAAATGTATTTGGTATCAGTGAGATAGGGGATGTAACGTTCTTTCCAACGGTATCCTCCAATTAGAATCTACACGCAAATGAAGGGAATTATGACCAATTTAGTGACGTGAGGTCAAAATCAGGAAAAAAATCAAAATTGAAATGAGTTTTTGTAAAATCGATTCCTAGGAGGTTAGGAACCTCAAGTGCGGACACCCTGTTTGTATATTTGTTGAAGGCCAACTGTAGCTGGGCGTCACTTTTCGTTGTTTAGCGTTACTTACAGTATTTTTCCCGAATGCAATGCAACACTTCATTACCAGTGTCACCTCCATGGGCAAGTGTTTCATAATGTTATTGATGTAGGGAGGTAGGTTATGGTGGAAAGGGGTGATGTTTACCTTCCTCGTCGCCAGGGTTGGGCCGCCCGTCGATCTCTGAAGAGGACTTTTGCCGCCGGAGGAGCCGAGATTTGGTTTGACACTTCCCCACCCGTTCTTGACAGTCGATGTGAACGTTCATTTTACACAGCCTGCACTTCAGCCCTTGTCTCGTGTGCCCTGAAAACAACAAAGAAATTTTTATTGAACATAAAAGTAATAAATCTGCGTTGAAAGGCTATCTTAATAAAGCTTTGCGTAATAATTTGCAGCGTGTTTCTCTGGAACCCCAGATCTTTCCGATTAGAGCCTACGCAAAATGTTTCAAAACTCCAATCTAGCTGTTCACAAAAGAAAAAAAGTGATTCAATATTTGGTCAGAAATGGTTGCACGAACCAGGCTATGAGTTACCTACTACAGACTAAAAGGACTAGGCGGTTGAAATGCCGTAGTCTGTGCGCATGCGCTAATGTGAATTTATCATAACGTCAATTTCTCATCATCTGTCGGTCCGATCTCGTTCAAACTCGGTAGGTAATTGAGTGAATGTTCTAGAAAAATGCCCTATAAATGACATCGCGATTGGTAGAGTAATAACCCTAGCGCATGCAAGAAACTAATATCGATTGACACAGACAAAACTCCGAGTGTAATAGAATGATGTTGATGAAATCTTCAGAGATTGTGGGAGATTGCTTCTAGACGGTCCCCTGTCACTTCCATTAGTGTCACATAATACTAGTCTGTACGCAAGCGCAAAAGTTGATTTATTATAACGCCGATTTCTTATGATCTATTGACCCGATTTCGTTCAAACCTAGGGAGTAGATGGGTACATGTTTCAGGATAATTTTCTATGAATTATATCGCTACTGGTGGATTAACTTGGGACCTCCATGTCAATGAAGTCTGCAGAAGGGTATACACCTCTCTCCACCCTCTCAAGAGGCTTAACAAATTTATTCCGCCTAATCTCAAATGGAAATTGGTGATGGCTTTGGTTGCTCCACACTTCTTATACTGTGACTCCATTATCTCCAACTCACTCTCCTCCACTTGCTTGCGTAAACTCAAAGTAGCCCACAATGCCTGCCACTGTTTTGTTCACAATATTAAGCCCCATGGCTCAGTTTTCCACTTTAATCTATTTTCTTTGCCCCTCAAAAGTTATCTTAACCTTCGCCACCTCTTACTTATTTTCAAAATATTTCATTTCTTGGTCCCGTCCTATCTCAACTCTGTCATTTATAAAGCTATTTCTTCTCGTTCAAACGCCCTGAGGATTGTTCGCCACAATACTCGTACTATGGCTAATTCTTTTGGGGTAGTTGGGACGAGGCTGTGGAATGTACTTCCTCTCCTATCCTCACAATCAGCCAGTTCAAGAGTGGCGAATTAAATTTTATACCAACACTTAATAGTGTATCCTCCCTATCTCTTCTTCTTTCTTCCATATTAATCCGCTTTTATTTTATTTTATTATGTTCTTTTTCTATCTTTTATTAGGGCCTCCCATTACTTTAATTTCCTCCAATCATTTATTATCTTTTATAATAAGTTCATTTTGTATTACCCTTCCTTGCCGCAACACGCGTCTTATGTAATTCGTAATTGCTAACATTTTTATACTTTCTGATTTTTTATAACAATTACCCTTGTAATTCTTGTGTGTTCTAGGCCTTTTCACAATGAATGATTATTTATTTAATAACTATAGCGCATGCACAAAACTAAAACTGATTGACACAGACAAAACTCTGAGACTAATTGTCCAATTTTTATCAAATTTTCTAGGATTGTCCTAGACGTTACTCTATGAATTTCATAGCCTATGGGTTAATAGTAGTCTGTGAGCATGAGCAAACGGTAATTTATTATATGTTTGGTGTAGAAAGGGTTTATCAAAAAATGGAACCTATTTTCCACCACCAAAACCAAAACATGGTTTATTAAATTAATCGTAAAGTAGGTTGACAAAAACTGAATTAATTGTGGCAAATAACCTAACAGTAAGGAGCTCCTTCTAAACAAAGGTGCATTTATTATCTAAACAAGATAAATGATTGTCCACAAACAGTGGTGAACAGAAGAGAAGAAGATAAAGTCCAAAGAAGACTCCACTTGAAGATGTTAGGTAGTGCCCAAGCAGGCTAGCTCCAATGTAGAACAGAATTTAGGTAGGTAAAAAACCACTCACCAAGTATAATAAATTAGGTAGACTTCCTGGTATTTCCTTCTACTCCCTGGTATTCTCCTGGAGGAAACCTTCAATAAGGGATGATCAATCCAATATGATGTTGCACTAGTGGCCACTAGATTTATAAAACTGGTGGGACAACAATTGGAGAGGAGATTCAGACACCTTGGGAGGTCAACTTGTTACTGCTCTCTCTTCACAAATCCTGACCCAGTGAGAATTGAAGTGGGAGAGGATAAATTGGGAAGCTTCACTGAAGATAAGCTGATCAACAACAGATAAGGTTCTGGGCAGATAAGGTGGAAGCTCTGGGCTGGGTTGAAGTTGCCCTCTGGATCCTTAACACCCACACTTTCACTTCACTCCACAGATTACCAAATTATCTTATCTGTCACAGACAGACCTATAAATTAATAATAGATGCATTCAAGAGAGTCAAAACAGATTGGCGAAAGAAAGGTAAAAGATTGATTTTAGTAACTAAGAAAAGTAGTTTAAAATTTAGTTTGTAAGTAGTCCACTTTTAATTAGTTATATTTTAAAGTTATTTGTATAGTTTAAGTTTAGCACTTAGCTAGTCATAATAGTTAGTAATGAGTACTTTGTAAATTTAATGCATTTTAAAATTAATTCATGAATTGAAACAAGTTTTGGAAGTTGGCCAAAACATTATAAGTTCACTTATAATTAATTTCGATTTGTAGTTTGCCCTTCAACTAATTCTATACGTCTATGTTACAATATGTGAGGAATCTATACTGCCCATTCAACTTGGCAGACGTTTTTCTCATTCTTTCAATATCGTTCCTTGAATTGTTACGATTCTCTTCACCCGCCTTCATCTTAGTGCAACGGTGACAAAAAATTGTTTTTTTAATGTAGTTATTATCAATTTTATTTTAAATTGAGAAATTATAATGAAATTTGAGATTTTGAAATTTACGGTACACTTGAAGTCTGTTGATTTTTTAGCGTGGAATACGATTTTTTACCGGGATCTAAAAGTGAAAAACAGACTAAAGTAGCAGCGGATCTTTTTTTTTCAATAATACAACCAGCTAAAATTAGGAAGAAAAAACCACGAGGCACCAGCTGAAATTAGATATGGAGAACCCTTGGGACGTCTAGAAACGAATCATGAAGTCTAGAGTCCCCCAGATTAGCTGAGTGAGATCTGGAGCTTATTTCCTTGCTATTCTATCTATGGAGCTGAAATTCGAAATGGAGGCCCCTTGGAACATCTAAAAACGAATCGCAAAGTCTGAAGCTCCCCAAAACAGCTGAGTGAGCTCCAGTGTTGATTTATTTCTATCTAATTTATTTTCTATCCATCCTATGAAGCTGAAATTCGAAATAGAGGCCTATTGGGACAACTGGATATGAATCATGAAGTCTCGCGCCTCCCAGATCAGCTGAGTGAGATCTGGATCTAATTTATTTGCTGTCCAATCTATGAAGCTGAAATTTGAAATAGAGGCCTATTGGGACGTCTATATATAAATCATGAAGTCTCGAGCCACCCAGATCAGCTGAGTGAGATCTGGATCTAATTTATTTGCTATCCAACCTATGAAGCTAAAATTTGAAATGGAGGCCTATTGGGACGTCTAGATATGAATCATGAAGTCTCGAGCCAGCCAGATCAGCTGAATGAGATCCGTATCTAATTTATTTGCTATCCATCCTATGAAGCTAAAATTTGAAATAGGGGCCTATTGGGACAACTGGATATGAATCATGAAGTCTCGCACCGCCCACATCAGCTGAGTGAGATCTGGATCTAATTTATTTGCTATCCAACCTATGAAGCTGAAATTTGAAATGAAGAGTGTTCCACGTTCCTTCGATGTTTAGCCGAGGCTCAAGGTGAAAGCAAAAGGGGGTCTTGGGCCACCCCATAGGGATCATTACCGATAAAGTTCTCGTTACCCTTCTGTACTCGTTGCTCTTCATTACTCAACTGATTCATTAATTCTCATTTGATTACCTAGTCATTCAATTTTCTTCGATCATCATTTTTGTATTACACACTATATATATGCATTGTAATTAGGCTATATAATGGCAATAATTTGCCTAACTGGAAGGTCACTTACCTCTCAAAACTTGAGAGCAGACGTCACAAGGCGTGATTTTTTTGTAAGTGTACTCTTGGAACTGATGAGCACTGTCACCGCTAGCCAGAGCCAAATCCTTTCCGTTCCTCCTTGAAAAAACAAAAATCACCCTAACGTAAATTCTTATTAAAACGCAACAAAATCACAGTGAATTACCTCTCATGCCACTAAGATTTGAAAATTTAGCCGTAATACTCCCCTATTCAATTAAAACTTTAGCTTTCAGTTAAATCTGTTTCATCTTCCATTAAACCGTTTACACGAGCACAAAACCTCAAGACTCGGAATTCCTGATTTAAATAGAAAGAGAGAGAAAAAATGTTTTCCGTTTCACCAGCAATAATAAAATTTATTACTTCCTATATCGCTCAAGAATTAAAATCGGAAAAATGCATTCGGCGAAATACACCGATGCAATATTATTCACCGAAAGGACGTAATTATTGTTTGTTATTATCAATAATACATTTTTGTAACTGACCTTGAAAAAAATGTTCAAAATGGAAAAGTCTTCAGAAGAGTTGATTTCAAGACGTTGAAAATTATTACATTAAGATTTATAATTTGTCCGATTGGATAAATCTCACCTACAGATGTTTGATCTTGCCCCAATACCTAACCGACGATGATTCGATTGGTAATTCGCTGATGAATTTATGTAATTCACTCTCGTGTTGAGAGTATTGTGGAGCACGAAAAATAATGAAACTGTTCTCAAAAATCAGATCCTACCGAAAAACCTACCGAATTTGGAATGAATTTCTATTCTGTTAGTGGAATAATCTATGAAGAAGGTTCCACGGAAAAATAATAATAAAGTCCATGTTTGTGTAATAATTAGCAGCGTTTATGTTCATTAATATCCGAAATTTAGGCAAATTAGAGCTTTATGTGAAATCTGGATCTGCAATTGTAGGTATAGGTACTGTAGGTTCAATTCAAAAATACCGAAAACGAAACAGAGTTGGCATTGCGCGCATGCGCATGAGCGCTAAACTATGGCTTTTGAACTGTAAGGATTTATTAAAGCATGAAAAAGCATTGAGAATAACTGCTAATTAATTTATTTTCAAAATGCAGTATTAAACGAAATGAAATGGGTGGACCAATGATTCGAAAATATTTTGTATATTACCTTGTATGTTAGGTACTTATAAGTGGTATAGTAGAAATATGTACCAATTACTCTTGATCTGTAAAATGAGTTATCGTAAGGGTGGATTTAATAAAATATTGATCTCTATCAATTTCTAAAAGGTTCTTCACAAATTAACCTTTGGAATTGGAAACGTGAAGAAATAATTCATTTTTAGAGTTCTGAAATTAACAATAAAACCATTAACAATTAGATTGAAAATTATACCAGTCAATTAATAAAAGCGTATTATGAATGCACAAAAACTATTAAAAAGCTGTGAAAAATGAAAGTTTGGTTTCGAAATAAAACGAAAATCGGTACTTTGTTTTTGAGCCATGCAGCTGAGAGATAACAACAAGGGTAAATCGTTCGTGGCCTGATTTTTTTTTGCATTCGTGTCAGCAAATGATTAATCATGAAATTGAATAAAACAAGAGAAGGAAAAGGTTGAAACATCTAAAAACAGGGGTCAGATGTAGAAAACAATTGAAGATGGATCTAAGAAACTTGAAGAAGAAATGATATTTTTTAGGAGGAGTTGAAGTTGTTTACCTGTAATACGTGGAATGGCATGGATTGGCGAAATTTACTGATTTTGAGCAGCTTGAAAAAAGAACACGACAAAAGCGCATCATGCATGGCAACTGTTTTTTTCAATAAAGACCTAATCAGGGATGTTTATTCTTTATTTTAATCTTCAATTATTTAATGTTTTATCTATTATGATTGATTTTTGTGTGGATTTCAATGATTCTTCCGGTATTTTTGATACCTGAACTTCAACGTGCTTGAAAAAAAAAAAAAAAAAAAAAAAAAAAAAAAAAAAAAAAAAAAAAAAAAAACCTGAATAAAAGAGAGCGTAATAAATTGATTATACCTAACAGTTCAAAATTAGCGAATTTTCGTATAAAATAAAGCTATCTATGGCTCCAAACAATTTAAAACCGACATTTTTGAAAAATGTTTCCATTGAAATGCGTTTTGAGGTATTCTGAAATATAGATCTTGAATGAATGAATTTGAAGTTGGGGTATGTAGAAGTTCAGTCTGTTATTTATTCCTTCTTCCTCTTCCTCCAATTTATTCCATCATTTTTTAACCCCAAAATGAATTGTGAACATTTCAAAAGCGTTTTTCTCTAAATTTGTATTGGATGACTAAAATCGTTCTTTTCCTGGACCCATCAATTGTTAAATTCATATTTTTAGCAGAAAAATGGTCAATTAAGTATATTAACTATAAAATGGAACGTTTAAAAATGTACGTAAAAAATTATGCTGTAAAATGTACTTAAATTTCATTAAAATGTGCTAAAAAATAGATAAAAACTACAAAAATAAAGCTAAAAATTCAATTGCTTTTTTTGAATAGCAGCTCAAATTCCAAAACAATTTCAAATTATGTAATTTCATGTTTTATGAAAATTCGCTCATACGGTCGTGCTGCATGACTGGAATTTTTGCTTTTTTTTCCTGTTTTTGCGAGAGGTCAAATCTAGGGTTTAGCCTTCGTTTCATCAAGTTCCTACACACGCCACCCAACGTGTCACGTTTCCCTTTTTATCGTTTCATAAAATATTCATGGCTTTTCGAGAGACCAAGCGAAAGGAATTTTAATAACGAATTATCACGAACCGGTATCAACCTAGTAATAAAGATAGAAAGGATCTGCATAGGATTAATATTCGAGAAGCGTTTGATAACAAAATATGCGTTTGTTTTATCACAAAATCGAGAAAAAATAACATTTATGATCAACTACGTACCTAGTGTACGTAATTCAAAGTACCTACCTAGTTTTAATGAAATGCTTGCGAATATAAATATTCATATTTGGGTAAAAAGTGTGTAGAAATTCACTAATACAACATTTAATAAAGTGGAATTAACGGTGTTGATTTTCGCACAAATTTGGAGTAAAGTTAAGTTTTTAAATCAATCAGTTCAGCAATGCATTTAAAAATTAATATATAACCTAAATAATTGTTCGCCAACTTTGCCAATTTCGGTTGTAGCTTAAAATGCGGATACTTGGTTACCTAATTTAGGTTGAAAATTACAGTAGAGTAAGCTTTTTTAGATCTATCTTAGAGCGCGTAATAAGCCGAGATATAAGGGTAAAGAGCCCTATTCAAGAAACTGCTGTACATTAACTTTATGCGTACCCATTTGAGGACTTATCTATAATTTAAATAGTTGAACATTTGGTATCTTTTTCTTTAGCTGCAATATTTATTGAATTGAAAAAAGAAAGAAAAACAAGGCTGTGTAGGTATATAGTAGGGAGAAAGCTGACAGCGTTAGTTAGCAATTCTGAAAGTAAAGTAGCTTGAGTCTAGCTTTAGCTTTTATATAGTTACATCAATATTGGTCATGAGATTGATGTAGTTAATATTATATTGTCTCAGGACTAATAACTAACAACGTAAAACATAGTTCATAGAATTCAGACATTATATTCATTTCAGTGAACTTTGAGTGACGAAGATCACATAATGCATTTTGGAAACTGTAATGCTTAATACTACAAAAGCACGTAGGCAGTAAAATTAGAAGTTGAAGCGCAAACTGGTAAAGTACAGAGAAAAATAGTGACGTCACAAGGTGAAAGATAATTTCATGAAAATCGGTGAGAGGCGATCAAATAAATTTAAAAACGAGAGAATAAAATCATCGGGAAACCAACGTGGTTTGTGGAAAATGAAAAATTAAATGTTATGGTACGGTATACAAGAAGGTGAAAAATGTGTAAAAATGTGATGGATACAAACATTGTTTTTAATTGTGAAATAAGATAAGTCAAATTGGTATAAAAAACCAGGTGTAATAATAGTAGAACAATTTGGGTTGACTACGTCAAAAACTACAGCCAGAATCTGCACTCTTGGGTCTTGTATTACTGTACTCTTGTATTACTGTGGGTCTTGTATTGGACCCTGACCCAGTACGCGCAGTCCCATTGATTTTTAGAGTAGAAGGTTGAAGGTAAGACAAATTAGTTGAGGAGAGTTGAGTAAAAAGTCAGATTTTCAGTGCATAAATGTGGAGCCGAGCCGAGTTCCTGCTCTTTTATACCCTGAAGGTGCCCCTTCTTGTTAAGGTAACAGGTGATGTTGACGGGAACAGTACCTCCCTCCCCCCTAAATGGGTACTTTTAGGCGTCTATTGGAGGTCGGTTAGGATTTTGAAGTTTATTAGTGAAATCTAATAGCAGGTAAACAAGTTGGGTAACGACATAAACCTTTGAAAGTTTTCTACCCTGAGTCTAATGAGCTTTGGCAGACTTGAATTAGATCAATATCAAGACCGCTAGATGATTTTGAAGGGTAGAAGCTTGAAAGTGGATCGGAGAGGAACTTACCCGAAATTATCCGATATCTAATTGTTTCCAATTCACATATTTTAGGGTATAATTCATAGCTTTGTTATTAAATCTAAAGGTTTATTTCTGGTAGTAGTAAGAGTAAAATTATAATTTACATACTTTTCGGAGGAATCTGTCGTTACTAGCAATTCGAGTGTAGGAGGCCAGCGCGTTTAATGTAAGACCATCATCATCAGGGCGTTTAAACAGTACCAACTGTTGATGATGTCCTTACATCGAAAGCGCTCGCCTCATACTTTTGGGGTCAACTTATACAAATTTCTGTAGGATGCACTGTTTAAGAATTATCGGAGAAAAACTTCGAAATGTTTAATTTCAGTCCATCTTTTTGAGTCCGCCATTTTGTGTTCCACCTATTTTGGGATTGCATACTAAGATTTCCTCCTTCAGAGTGGACAATAATTCCAAAACCTAATCTAAAAATTTCGCCTGAAATTACTACATATTTTTGGCCTCGGCTCCTAGAGCAAGCGTTCCCCATGGACCAGAACTTATTTGATTTTGTCCCACATTAGTTTTTCATGTTCATAACCGATGGAGAAATAGTAAAAAATGAAATGGTTAGGGGGAAATAGCGCAAAAAGTAATACAAACACACTATTTTTGACGTAGTAAACATACGCTGAACATCATTGATATGGCAAAATAATATTAAATACATGGGAAACAAATCAGGCCACGGAAGTGACAATATGTGCGATTTTCCAGTGTTAAAAGGATGGAAAGTGGTATAAATTTGTGTCGATCAAAATGACATTTGTAAGTCAGTGAATTTAAACACAAGTAAACCCCCATTCATCGGGGCTTAAAATGTTTTTTTCGTCGACAGTGAAGAGAAAAAAATGAACTGAAAAAACGAAAAAAATTACCTCATCGCTATGATAGTTGATACTGCGTGGTACATTTGGTGCTTTCTGCAGGAGACGTTCGAAAATAAATAATGTTAGGGATGAGAGGATATTTTCATGTCGGGTTCGGGAATTTGTGACGGAAGGAACACGGAAAAATGGGTTCGTGTGGTGAAATAAAATGAACAAATTAATGAAAAAAAGAAAGGAAAACCAAAATTCCAGATTAGTACATAAAAATCTACACATTATGACTAAACTAAGTATTATACGAATTTTGGTTTCTTGTTAGCGAGACATACAAAACCAAAAAAAGTTCGTTAATTCAAAACTGAAAAACAAGTAAGATTTCAAGATGCTTACCGTTTTTTGTGGCCAACGGCTTGAGAAATTATTATTTAACGATCATCCATATCTCGAAAAGAATGGGGTAACAGCTGATTTTATAACTCGTGTAATGATTGATGATCTGTTCTATAATGATGACCTATTCAATGTATATACCTAACGAAAAGATTTTGATTGGGATTAGCTGTTAGTTTGCGCGATTTTGGCACAAATAGTATATCTTTTCTTAGAGATCATAAATTACCACACTTGGACTACCATTGATACTACCAAATTTTTGAACGATTTGCGCTGTGAGGAACGTATGAGAAAATATGTGATTTTGAAACATTTTTTGTAGTTTTTTCAAGTTGGTATTGAAAATATCAATAAATGAACATCACTGCGATGTAGCGAGTAAAATACCTCAAAATCATCTAGAACACGTGGCAATTGAATATATCCGAAAATACTTTTGGCATTTTGAACACATTTTTCGCGTAATTAAGCCAGTTTTTGCGTTATTGAGTAATGAGTTATTTTTTCATAAAATTTCAAAAAGCGGGGCTTGAATTTGAAAAAAAAAAAGTTGGTGCGCGTTTCGAACGATTGCGCTTATGTGTACCTTCGCAAAAATTCCATGTTCAAGATTCACACCATTTACGTTGTATGATGTGACTGTATGTTTTGTCAACAACAGCTAAAAGTATTTTTTTTTCTTTCAAAAAGCGGTCAAACTCCTTTTAGGAACCACTAAATTCCTTTCAGGAACCATCATACACCGAAAATATTTGCTTCGTACCGTCCCACCCTGCATTAAGTCAGTACGAGAGCTCAACCCTCGGAATTGCCTTGACTAGAATCGTCAGACAAGTAGCACTCGAGGGGGTAGTTTACCTTCCCCTGGCCACCCCGATGAAGGGGCTGATAGACCGGCGTGACGTCATACGATTTTTTTTCCTTCCACCCCGTCACGGCGGAGTTAATGGGCTTGTTGGAGGTCAATTCCCAACACTAATTTTCCGATTTCATCAACATGGGGAGCGGCATTGCCCGCCATCACGCTACGATTTTGGCGGCAAATGGCTTATGTGAATCATCATCATTAGGATTCGTCATGCTTTAGCAATATTTTGTTTCCTCTCTACCGAAGGTATGTATTTGCGAAAGAAGTCAAACAATTTTCACCCTAAATCTAAATTGCGCAAGCGAATAACTAAAATTGGTTGCGGTTGAAAATTGTGACTAAAAAAGTAATTAAATTTTGAAATTTATTTGAGAGTAAAGTCTTTAATAAAAATAAAACGCTTTATTACGAAATAATCTTCACACTGGATTTTCAGAACGATTGCAGAGACAATGCATCGACTTGAAACTGTTTTTTAGGACATAAAATCCTTTATTACAGTAATTACTTTATGAATTTCAGTAAGTATATTAGAACAGAAATTAGCCAGGGAGGCCCTGCAGCTGATCAGCGTGCGTCCGTACTTAGTTATTGAATCCCAGATGTCCTTAAGGAGTCCTATTTAACATTGCAACAGGTTGATTAGGAAAGTAGTTAGCACAGGGGTCCTTCGGAAGATTGGGCGCGATTTCTTGGTTAATTTCCATAACATTTCATGGTCGATTTGCATTGTTAATCTTGGCTTCAAATGAACAATTGATTTGACAATGTAAAATTTCTTTGAAATGGAGTTCGTCATTAAGTTCATTAGATTGTAAACTAGAAACAATTACAAGGTATGGAGATGCGCCATATCAGCTGAAGGGCCGAAATGTCTAATATTTGTCCTACTCGACTTACGAAATATATTATTGGGCTTAAAAAATTCTATGTTCAGAAAACAAAGGCAGTTTTTATTCAATTCACTATCTACACAACCCTTCTAAGTGCTGGGAGGAGGACCTAGTCCCATTTGCTTGGTGAGTCTTTAAATTCAATTCAATAGTAAGTAACCATTCGCACTAACCTAGCAAAAATTTCAAGGCTTTACTTGCTACATTTCCTAACTTAAATCGTTAGTTTTGTAAAATAGAACAGTTAAAATTGTTTAAAAAAAGAAAGAATAGTATTTGGAAGCGGCTTTTTTGAACATTTTCTCATAAGAAATCTGTTTAAAGACATCATGAATTAAAGTCTGAGTTTATGATTTTCGTATAGGTAAACATGTATAATACAGTGATTTCTCAAACCGAAATAAATTTATATAGTTTATATATAGTTATATCTTTTTGAAGAGGCGTTAAGTTTCATGTTTTGTTTGGTGTACTCCATATTGGATATTCTTGAGGGCACGTTTCAAAAAAGTAGCTGTGCATAATTTTCGAGATGTTATATTGACCCAATTTATTATAAAAAACATATAAAATGTATTTCACAGTGTGTGCTGATAGAGTCAGGATTTATTCTATATTTAAATCAAATAAATTAAATGGGCCATACTGTAAGATTAATGAGCGTCTAAAACATTTAGGTTAGCAACCCTAATTTTTGTTAAAATTTCGGTTTTTCTTATTTTTCAAATCATTATCACCTCGAATGTCAATGAATGTAAACATGAACGTACAACTATTAAAAGCAAAAATGTTTGAATTTATTATTGTACGAAGCTTACGAGGTGGTGGAAATATGTTGAGCTCGTACACCTGCAATATTCTACAATGTTTTTCATGTTTTTACTTTGTTTAGGTTGGGATCCTCACAAAACCCCACATAGGTGCACATAGGGAGACACTTCATTGGACAAAAAAACAGGTTCATTTTTATGAAAAAATGTTTAATTCCGTATTTTTAAAAATCATTGAAAGAGATTTAAGTAGGAGGCCTTTCACTGTGGCATTCTTAGTTTGATGTGAAATTTCACCAATCTAGAATTTTCTTTTGGGCCTTCCAAGAACGACCATTTATATCCGCCAACAGAACTGATGGATGAATAAAATATCCAAAAATTCCCCAGTGGTATATCAAATAAAAATAAATCAATACCGCAATGTGAAATTACTGAACCCCTGATGTTACGCACTAGTAACTATTCACGGCGCACTACATATACCGGACCCGCACGACCGCTCGGTCTTGGAATAGATGTCGACCTCAGCGCCGTCTGACATAAAGCAGGGTGTTTGAAAGTTGGTAGGTAGATACTTTAAATGGTATTAAAGATGAGTAGGTAACACAGTTGCCTAATATATAAATATGTAGTTACTACATTTCAATGAATAAATCATCATTATCAATAATTTCACATTCAACATTTTCTTAAGCAAATAAATGGGGCAAAATGAAAAACATGTTTCTTACTCCTGTTGTAAATAGGTACTTGGTCGTAGGAAATTTTCAGTAACGAAAATCGAAATTTAACACGAGTACATTCAGGACCGTTGAGGCACTGGTTTGAATCAAAATGAAATAATAATAAACAACAATAAACAACAAATATGGATTCATTCAATTGCCGTTGGACCACAAATATCGGTATTAGCACTAATCATGCGTTAGCTTTCTACACTATAACACATGTTCCACCACTTTCATAAGGAAAACATGAAATCGCACAACATTTAAGGATACAATGCAAAATATTTGAGGATAGTAATAATTAAATATTACTTAATCTAGAAAAATGTTATTTATTTTATTTTTTTAATTATAGGACTGAATGGATGGATATGCCCTTGACATAGTTTACAGATACGAAACAGAGCTCTATCAAGTTTAGTTGGATTTCAGCTTCAATTATTTCGAAACTTAATAATGATGTGCTGAAACATGTGCTTCTAGGTCTTATTCGATGCCCTCTACGTAAGCGTAGATGTCAAGATTCTCCTTTATCGAAATGGTATTTTCCAAAGAAAACACAAGCAAAATGTAAACAGTATAATTCATCGAACAGCACACGCTTTCGTACGTCATTCACTCCTAGAAACTGAGAGGCTGGATTCAATCCTTCTTGTTAAATAATATTTCCAAATCCAATTTAAAGTTTTCCAATTAGGACTTAATTAAGGTTTTCCATTATGGGATCTAATGGTTGCAAAGTACAAAGTTAGTCAAACAAACTCGAGAATTCATCAAGCCAAATTAATGGAATACCTTGAGATGAAGAATGTAAAATAAAGAATTATATTTGAAGTAATTAAATAAAAAATAATAATCAAACTTGGCCGATTCCCTAAATCAGATTTTTTGCTGGTTTTCATGTACACACAATTCATCGTTCAAGAAGCGATCAGTGAACGATTGAAAATCTGATTGTTGAAGACGGATCGTTCGATTATCGTTAAAGCGTCGATAGAAGAATATGTATGAGATGCTTAATTCGTCTCTTACTAACCTAATAAGTCTCTAGTTGTCTCAAACAGGCTCTAAATCAAATTTCAATTATTAGGAGAAACGTTATTTGTCTATTGGTGTCCCAGTGAGGTTCCCTATAAAATTTCAACTTCCTAGAGAGAACAAAGAGAATTTAGCTTATCAGAATGGAGCCTGCCATTTCAATCGGTTTCTGCTGTAACAGAGAGGTTCCTAATCAGATTTCAATATCCTAGGGTGATCAGGAGTGAATTTCGCTGACTCAGCGATAGGATAAATCCTGCCATTCTAATCGGCTTTTGAAGTCCCAGAAATTATCCCTTTCAAATTTTAACGTCTTGGGGTGAACATCAGACAATTTAGCTCACTCAACTGATCAGGATGGAGTCTGTCACTTTATTTGTCGCCTGATGTCTTGTCAAAGCTTCCTGTCAAATTTCAGTTTCCGAAGGTTATTATAATAATTCACGATCAAATATGAAATTTTCACGATGATGACAATGTATGTGACGGCTTGTGTGAATGTTCAGTAAAGGGAATTATTTTTGCATGTGTTTGCTATTTGTGATTTAGAAAAACATGAAATTTCGGATGTACCTACCCCTTTGCCGAAAAGAGTTTAAGCTAAGGTGAGTCTCGCAGACGAGTCTGTAACCACAAGATATAATAAACCTTTGTGAAATAATTTGCTGCGTTTTTGTTATTTTCACTGACAAAAACTACAATGAATGCAAAACAATAATTTTTTTAAACCTTACAAATGATTTTTTAGCCGGAACAACAAGCTGTATAATGTCAAGTACTGTAGTGCGAGATGTTAGAATTCATAGATGTTTTCAGAATGTTCTAAATCTGATTTCCTCCAGAACGTTATACAGTTTATCGTTAAGTTGAGCAGGTATGGATGACGTCTTCATGACTTATTCACGAGGCATTCAAATCGGAGCCAGTAATTCACCCAACAAAAGGGGAAAAAGATGTTTGAGGGGGTGTTCTCAAAAGGCCGGTGAAAAATTCATTGGCGCGAGCTGTTGTTGAATTTTTCATAAACGAAAGGGCTGAAACCGGTGGAGAAACGCAGTTTCATGTCTAAATCCAAAAGCTTTCTCTATTGGGCGGAAGTGGTGTTGCAAAGAGGGAAATTAGAACGAGATAAGCACTTTATACTTGAATTAATGATACAGAATTGTTTTCAAAGCGACTGGATGATTCGGATGCTTTCCACAAGTTTGGATTACCTTAATTTCCACACACATGAACTCCGTCGAATAAAATCCTTCTAAAAACCTTTTCGGATAAAATGCATTCAAAATGTAGTAAAACCCAGTAAGTAAAAATGTTGTATTTCAGCATGTTCTAATGTTCTGATTTTTCGTGTTTTTACAATGAATCCTTTAAGAAAATATAATTTTCATATTTATTTTTCACCATTCAGATTCATTTATTAAGAAACAAACGTTCTTTCGGAAATCGGGAATTGATAAAAATTTTAAGATTAGCCACTGCCTCAAAATTTATCATAGAGACCGTCATACTTCACAATAACTGCTTCATTTGATACTCTTTCCAACGGTATAATCAAATTTACTTTCACTTTGCTAATTAGGGAAGCAAATCCTATCTTAATGTTGAAAAACGTGGTTGTTTCTATGAAATCGAGGGTGTTTTTGGAAAATTACACTGTGCCTACGAGTTTGGGGACGGTTTCAACGAATTTTTTCACCCTGAATTTAATGGTAACACTGGCAGATCTCCCCAACTCCGTTTTGAATATTATTCCCATCATTGTTATAGTTACCATTTGATTTAGCGTGAAAAAATACATAGAAACTGGCCCCAAACTCGTATTTTCTTAGAGGGTAATTTTTCACAAAAAACCCTCATTAAAAAAATTTTTTTTCCATCAAACGAACATGATTTTCCGCAATCAGCAAATTAGACGTAAAATTGACTAGACCATTTTCCGAAGAGTGCTCACCGAAAAACTCCCATATCGGAAGCAGAAAAACGGAAGCAAAAAAGTCAATTCTTAATGTTTTTACTAATTTTGTAATTTAGCATTTTTTTGACCAATCAGAACTAACTAAAAAAATGTATTTTGTACCAGGATTATAGGAAATCCAACGTAGTTTACAACCGTATCCTCAAATTCGGGAAGACTCTGGAAAATTTGGAAGTTATGGCCATTTTTTGTAAAAAAAGGTCAAAAACACTAAAAAAAGAAAGAAAAAAATTGGATTTTAAGAGGGTTAAAGATTACTATGAGACAAAGGTTTTTGCAAATTAGTTGTAGAATAGACCTCTTGATTTTTGCTCATTCTTGGTGTAGACACCCTGTATATATCATATGCATATAAATATACATTGTGTGAGCAACGTTTGATGCTAGTTCACAGAACGTTATTCTGTCTACTTGAATGCAGAACAAACGTTTGGCAGAAGCCGTTTGTTTTTTCCCACTCGGGAAAGTGTTAGAGACGGTTAGTGAAGGTTGGGGTTCGGGAGCGGATCAATGAGGGGATGGTGGTGTTACTATCAAGGGCAGGTGCGTGACCTCGTCTGGCCCCTGGGGCGATTTTGTCGAGCAATTCGTTAACATGTTGCGTTACTGAGCAAATCGGAATTAGGTTAGTGGATCATCAAACTATTCTTAGCACAGATTCGATATGAGTACAAAACAATATGTTTTGAAAAACCTGATTGGCGTTAGTAATCAAGCACGTTTAGGTGTCGTTGGAGTCGTGGCGTAGATTCCTTTACTAAGGTCCGTTTAGTAAACTTTACCTTTGTCTAACCTTATGGCGTCGCTATTTATATAGTAACATCTGAACAAAATCAATGCAACGTTCGACTACTCGGCGGGAAATCTAGGATAGCACCCTTACAACCAGTCACTCTTCCAAGACTCGAACTTTGTGCAGCCCTATTACTGTCAAGACAGATTAAAAAGTGCAGAACCAGGATTCCCGATGTACAATCAGAACATGTTTTTCTATTTAGTGATTTTACTGTAGCCCTCTCATGGATGACTTCAGATCTAGCTCCAACATGGAAGGTATTTGTTGAAAATTGACTCTCAGAGATTCGTCAAAGTACAAGCTTAATCAGTGGTTCCATGTGAATTTACAGGATAACCCTGCTGATACGGCTTCTAGGGGTATAACGCCACATGAACTGCAAGGAAACACACTTTGATGGAATGGTCCGCATTGGTTATCCATGCCTTTAAAAACCTGGCCATTAAAAAGACTCGGAGCTCCCCTTCACGATTCCAGAGTCTCTGAAGAAACTCGCTCTCAGCAACCAAATGTTTTTCATATAACCTAAGAAGACCAGCTAGTTCATAGATTAGAAAATCGCTTCTCCGAAATTTTAATGCTGCGAAATGTAATCAGCTGGATCGTCGTTTCATAAAAAACTCAAGAATTAGAAGAACTGAAACAGATCGTCAACGCTTAATTACTGATCACAATAAACATTGGATCGAAAACCCCAACTCTAAATCTTTTGTCTTGAATTATGTGCAACTGCAGTTGAGCTCAATGATGCCACCACTACCGTAGTAAGACGATCACAGCTACAGAATCTTTCTGAAGAAATTATGGATACGGGTAATGATCGCCCGTTTGACCCGAACTCTTGACTTATTTCTTGATGATCGAGGTCTTCTGAGAATTGGCGGGAGATTACATAGGTAACTCAGATTTACCGTATTCTGCCCGGCATCTGATTATTCTTCCAGCTAAGCATCCACTTAACATGCTAATCATAGATCACGCACACCGCGTGAATAATCATTCTGGACCTCAGCCACTCATGCTTACCTTAGAAACCATTACTGGATCATTGATGGTAAAAATGTGGCTAGACGGAGACTATCTGGATGTAACAAATGCTTTACATTAAAACTCATACCATTCCAACCTCCTATGGGTAATCTCTCTGAAGACCGTACTAGACCTTTTCTTGCCTTTAATGTCGTAGGAGTTGACTACGCTGGACTCTTCCCAGTCATGGCATCACGAAACCTTCGAGAAGCAGCACAGTTTGATACTCATCTTGTTGTATTTGTGTGTTTCCAATCCAAAGCCGTCCATCTTGAAGTTGCAACCGATTTGTCAACTCCAACATTTTTAGCAGCGTATGAACGTTTTGTATCGTTACGAGGAAATCCAAGTGTCGTTTGGTCAGATAATGGAACCAACTTTATCGGGGCATATAATCACATGATTAGAGTTCGAAGACTTTTCCAATCGAAAAACCAACAGAATGCCATTATTCAATCACCAGCTGAGCATAGAACTAAGTGGGAATTTATACCTCTTGCTGCTCCAAATTTTGGTGGTCTTTAGGAGGCTGCCGTGAAATCAGCCAAGCGACTAATTAAAAGTTCCCTGAACGGTGAACGCCAAAGTCTCGAAGCGTTCCAGAATCTTGTGACGAAAGCATCTGCTACATTGAATTCCCAACCAATCTCAGCAGTATCATCAGATCATGACATTGAATTTTCAACTCCAGGACACTTCATTATTTCTCAACCTTTGAATTCTCCTCCAATAGGTCCAACAATAGATGAGAGGACCTCCTTGAAATGTTCTTGGAAGCAAATGACACATTATGTTAACATATTTTGGAAGCGTTGGAGAGAAGAATATCTCTCTGCTCAACAGGAGACACTAAAATGGAACAAACGGGAGAATCCTGCATTCGAACGTCAGATCGTAATAATAATGGATAGCAAGCTACCGCCCTTGGAATGGGATTTAGGGAGAATAAAGAAAATCTACCTAGGATCTGATGGTCTTCCCAAAGTCGCAGATGTTTCAACTAGCAAAGTAGTTCTTCCCAATCGTCCCATTGTTCGGCTTTGCCCACTACCCACTCAATAGTTTCATGATGTGGATTCTTCCACAGCCGGGGAAGATTTCTACGCGTGACTGCTTCACTATAGATACTCTAGGTAGAGCCACCAGTACCTACCTCCAGCAACATCCGACCATCTATCAATCATCTGCGACAAGGTTTGTTTTTGTGATAAGCTTCAGTCGAGATCGAGATGGTATTCATATAATATTGCCTTTTTACTAGGTAATTAGGTATCGTTTTTATTTCTCAGATGTTGCTCTTTTCAATCGAATAAATCATAGCGTTCCAGTTCATCTGTTTTCGGTGTATTCAAGTTTATTTATCCAATTACTGAAGCTATCGAACAACCGTTTTAAGGTCGTTTGATTCAAAACATCAATTCCTTTCTACCAAACCAATCATAGCATAGATTTGATGTGAACATTTTCCCTAGAACATAGTTTTGTCGAACTTATACTCGTACGAAGTTTAGTAAATGGTTGTGGTTGGCTCAATTACTTTTTGCCTGACTTCTAATCTTATTTACTCTCATTATTTTTTTATTTAATCCATATATATTGTTGCGAATTGGTTGTTCTTACTTGCTAAATAACAAATATCTCTATTAACATTTCCTTTCTCTTTTTAGCGCGTTCCCCTTAAAAACAAAAAGAAAAAAGCGCTAATTTGTCCATTTACGTATGGATGTGCATCCTCGTAAAGCGCTTTAACTCGAGAACGGCTAGACCGAATTTGACGTGATGGGTCGCTAAATGATCAGCTAGTCATTAAAAATAAAGTGGTTACGAAAATCGTGATTGTTTATCAGAAGCATGACCAGATTTCGTGTTTCAAAAAACTCAATTTCTATGCTTTTTATCCTACAAAGCTAACATTTTGAATGGAGCCTCAGTGAGCCTAGTAGGATAGGATTTTAACTTGCCGAACCACCCCAATCAGCTGAGTGAGCTGAACGATAATTTCTGTGCTATTTATCCTAAGAATCTGAAATTTGAAACCGAACCTCTCTGAGAAATGGAGTATGGGATTTTAACTAGCCGAATCACCCTAATCCGCTGATACATTTGATATTCAACCTACGAAACTGATAAACCTTTATTTAATTCAAGAATAAATAAAAGCATAATCAGAACATAATGATTTTACAATATTTCACAAACTTTACCGAAAATAAATTTAAAAACCAAACAATAAATGTACGCGCTTCAAACTTTTTTCAACAATTGAAGAAGATTTTCAGCTCAACGCAAGTCCCTGACATAACTGTTTTGCCGCAGTTGGTTACAAACAGACAAATCAACCGACAAACAGCAATGTTGAGAGATATTGATAGGTCAAGAGACGAAAAACTGGGATACCATTTTTCTCCGCCGGGTTCCTTCAACAGTGAAGGAATATGCATGAATAAACTAACGAAAGCGGTTTCTTGGAATCTCATTACATTTACGATATCGATCTTGTAAGTCATTGCCCTTTTGAGCCGAACGTAAATCGTGCAACCTCAACGATATTATATAATTTAGCTTTCAACTCAACCAGGAAACTGGAGGTCAGGTGAGACCTATTTCAAAAAAAAAAAAAAGTTTTAGTTGACGTGAATGTATTGCATAGCATTTTTAGCCAATCTTAGCAATTTTCATCTGATTTGGAAGGAATTGTCAGGATGGCGCGGGTTAGTCCTTAGGTGGTGTTTTATGAAATTTATTTTGTTAGCATCAATAGAATCAATTCCCTTCTAATAATATGCAAATTGTTGCAAATAACGCATTTAACTTAATGTTAATAAAGTGGCCTGAAAAAGTGTCGGTTAGCCCCAAAGAGACTGCGTTAGCCCCAATAACAATGTATTTATTTTCTTAAAGCTTAAATTTTCTTTAATTTCAAAAATTTTGAATTTTATTAATTTCTTAAATTTGAGTTTTAAATTTTCTTCAATTTATTTACTCCGATCAATGCTATCCTGTTGGCCAAATCAGGAATCCGTGATACAAACATAACTTTTTCAGTTACTAACCGATTTTGTCAAAAAGCGTTATGACTGGCCTGAGCTGCGTGACTCCTTCAATAAAACCCGCAAATTATTGTTTTGAAAATGATGCTTGAAGTAATTTTCTTTAGAGCATACGCAGAATGAAGTAATGATTTGAGAAAAATGAAATTGGTAGGGAACAATCTTCTGCCTAACCCACAAACCCAAAAAATGAAATCAAAATCTGATGAAAACTAGACATTGTTCCTGGGAGTACACTTTCACCCATGCGCAGGATCTAATAATGATGCAATCATGTTGAAATTTGAATGTTGAAGACGATTTGATTACCCCATATCAATTTCAATATGATTGTATCATGGATAGCTACTGCGCAAACCCCAACATGAAATACTTGTAACGGCCCTAATTTCCGCAGTTTTCATCCGATTTTGATGAAATTGTCAGTGAATGCGCGGGTTAGGTATTACGATAGATGGCCGTACCTATTTCATTGCTTTCAAATCATCAGTTCATTCTGCGCATGCGCGAACGTAATTCAGTATAATGTTTTCGTCTCTTAATTTATTGACCAATTATGACGTTTCTTGATTTGCTCTTTTCTGCTATGGAGTTTTTCATGATCATTTAAAACACTTCAGTGATCTATAAATTCATGATACTAGAACGAAGAAGCTATGTGCCAAACCCAAATTGGCAGACTTTTTTTCTTGGTGTTTGTGGTTTGGCTTAAATATATTCATGCTAAAAAACTGAAAAGAATGATTTTTTTAAAATTATGAAATGTTATTAAATTTGTGGAATCCAGCCTCTCGTTATGAATCATTTGTCAGAAACATCTTACACACACAAAAATAGATCCCTTAACACAGCGTTTTCCTGTCATATTCATGTCATTGTTTATCATTGCATTTTTTCTGACGGATTTTTGATATTTCTCTTACGAAACTCTTATACATTTGATTTTGAAAGAATATTCGTTTTTAGTACACTCGTGCATAGGAAAAGGTATCAACCTTAAGAATCACAGAAAATTAAATAAATAAAAATAAAACCTGTTTATGAAACAACGGAGATGTTTAAATTGAATTAACAAATTAAAACAATCTTTTCACATATCAAAATTTATATTGATCGGAAGCTCACTCTAACGAGGTATTAGGCCCGAATTTGATAAATTCCATTTTTAAGTTACGAAAATTTTTTTTTTTTTTATATTTGAAAAGATTTTTGAAAAGAAATTTTGTTTACTGTTGTTGTTCTGCTGTTTTCAAATCATACAACCGAATGATGATATAAAATCTCGATTAAAACATTTCGGGTGACCTCAATATTTCATGAATGTCATTATTAAAATACAGTTTTGTGCAACAAAATGTATTCTAAGATTATAAGAATCGAAAATAAGTCAAAATCGATCGTCATATCACTCCAAATGTGATAGAGCGTGATAAAAATTATGGTATAAGTTTATTGCAAATCAAGATTTGGTTCCAAGGTTGATCCCTTTATATTTTGTACAAGTGTATAGTATTCATCATATTTAACCTATGATTTGATATAATGATATAATCATTTATTCAAGAATTACTTGAGTAATAAATCTTTAGGAATGCCAATAACATGACAGGAAATACACTTAAATCAGCCAGGAACTGAATTTGACACTATGCAGCAGTGAATATGTTGTAATTTTCATAAATTTGGTAACTATTAGGTAAAGAAACGAATACCTGCATTTTCGCAATCTACGATTTTCAAAGTGCCGGTTCGTACATTGCGAAAAATCAACGATTAAATTGACGTTTCGGGTAGTTTGATACGATTTGACTCATGATCTCGAAGTATCAGTTGAGATCGGTACATATAAATGGTCTACAGAAATGGAACATTTTCGAACTTCATTAATATTTAATAGTCAAATATTTATACCTAATAACCTCGATATTTCAATCAATACGTTTTGAAACAAAACTGACAATAAAGGAACTATGTGTAGAAAATAAATTTCAATTCACTACGGTATGAAAGTACAAAATTCAGTTCTTGGCGTCATTCACTTCACTCAAATATATGAAATCCGATTAAAACATGATAAAATCGAATAAATTTATTATCAAATCAAAAGCCAAACATCTATTGTTGAAATTTTGATAGAATTAGGAATCCACTAGGTAATACATACTGATTGCCTTCTATATAACGAGGGTGATAGGTCGGTATACTTAAGGTTAAATAACATTAAAACTAGTCTATTCAAAAATCAAAATAATTTTCTGATGCAGAAATTCATAATTTGTAAACTTGGGTATTCGACATAATATCGAAATAATATTTCACTTATTCCGGATTTAAATACATAGTTCTAAATACTTTGGGGGATCGATTCTGAAGGTAATTTCCAATAAACAGTGGTGCGTAGAGTTTTTGTTTAGTCCCAACTTTTGTGAGATTTGTGAAGGATATAGGTAGTTCCCCCGTCTCGGTTCTTGCAAGTGTCGCATCTTGGGATGATTCCCTAGGCTTTTCAGTTTTCAGGATCTTCTTGATGTAGCAGGCTAATTGCCTCTACTCTTTGAAAGGGTAACTATTCCATTTCCATCTCCTCCTTGTCATATGGTAGCAGAGCGTGGTTTTAAACCCCCCCCCCCCCCACCCAACCCCTTTCTCTTTCTATTGAATGACCTACACCAGTCCCCCCTCCATAGGCGAAATCGGAATAATTATTTAACTCTTATCATATTGTCAACTTTTCCCTAGGCTGGTTTAGATACTAGACAGTTAAAAATCATAGCTCCGAATTTCTTTCTAGGAATATACCAGAAATATTTAGTGAAAAAAAGAAGCTATTCTGACTTATATGAGTTTCTGCATCAAGAAAAAAATACCTAATGAAAAAAATAAACAAAGAGGTTATTACCTATCTATTATAACATAGGTACATATATAATAGATGGTGTGGGGAAAGTAGGTTAGGGCGCACACTTACTTGTCTTTGTCAGACTCTTTTCCGTTGGGTGGTGGTGTCTTGAGGCTTTTGAAGGCTTTGAGCCACTTGTTTTTCATGGAGGAAGTCGAGGCGGAGGACATTTTCCGGTCCGGCCCGCCGGAGCCCCCGTCCGCCGTTTCCATTTTGACCGCGAACAGCTCTTTCTGAGGACAGACAAATGCGAAATCCAGTTGAAACATATTTGTAAGTAACGCATGCATTACGAGGACGTCCCTATGAATGGATTTTACATAATTTTTATGAGAGTTGAAATGAGAGAAACAACAAAAATATCATGACTGCTCGGACTTACCCCATTCCCCACCCATTAACTCCCCACCAACACCAAATTCCTAACGTAAGTATGAAATTTGGAACTCCTGAAATAGATTCCAAATCTAGACCAAATTAATATTTGCATTAAAAAAAAAAATAAAAAATAAAAAAATAAATAAATAAATAAAATAAATAAATAAATAAAATAAAATAAATCTGACGAGAATAGTTAAAACATCATAATTTATAACTTTAACCCCCTCCATTCATCCTATTCCATAATGAAATCTGAAACCCTTGATATACCTCCCCCAACTAGACCGAATTCCTAGTTGAACAAAAAAAGAATCATTAAAATCTAACGATATTAGTTAAAACATCACGATTATTACTATTACCCCCTCCATTCAACCCCCTTTTATAATTAAATTTGAAATTCCTGATTCGCTATCCAAAACTAGACCGAATTCATAGTTGAAAAAAAAAAAAAAAAAAAAAAAAAACAAAAAAAAACACGAAAATCAGACTAGAATTGTTGAAACTTCACGATTGATCAGTATTACCCCCTCCCGTGATGAAATTTAAAACTCCTGATATACTTTCCAAAACTGCAGCAACCCTGAGAATTATATCGCTATTGGTGGAGTCATAGCTGTAGCGCATGCGAAAAATTAAAATTAATCGACACAGACAAAATTCCGAGACTAATGGACCGATTTTTATGAAATTTTCAAGGATTGTCCGGTTAAGCTCCTAGTCAATAAATTTCATTGCCATTGGATTTATAGTAGTCTGTGTGCATGCGCACACACTTTTTCTTCGTCGAATTGCTGTGTTTTGAAGATTACACCATTGAGTCCTGAGGCGACGCATATTAGGTCCAGGGAACTGCAGTAATAAATAATAGAACGCTCGTACTCGGAAGTCTTACCATTTCGATCGATATTTCACCGAATCACATTCATAAAGAGACATCAGGTTTACTAAATGTCATTCATAAAATCGACACCTGAGGCGGCGAAGGTATTTTCAGGGGTACTCGACCTCCTGACCTTTTAGAATCAGATCGTCATCTTGGTGCTCCGAAACACGGTCTCGTTTGTTTACTCGACCCACGACCCCATTTCCTATTCGCGTACTACGAAGGTCTGATGAATAAAATAATAGAATCACGTCTGCGATCTGATAGGACCTCGATCGTGATATTGTTTGCGATATGTGGGATTCGATTGATAGGAAAGTCGTCCAAGGGGAGAAGATCATTCCTTTCCTCTTAATAAATAATTCGCGCATCGTGTTATTTTTTGACTTTGTTTGTTCCTTAATCACAGCCGTGACGGAATCCGGAAACCGAATGCGGTTCATGGCACGATCCTCGAGAAGTTTGGTAAATTGTTCTGAACGTGCTCCTTCTTCGAGAAATGTCGCATTTGGGTGGGTCGCAGGTGCGCGTAAGTAATAATAACTTTAACGATACAGTTTATCCACTCACAAACAAACTCAACGACAGATGGTAAATTTATCGGTACAAAGAAACGACATTGCACACAGGGAAGTATAGTTTTCTCACTTTTTGCAATATGGACGTATAGAATTCATCGGGACAAAGTACTACTCAATTAATTACTGAATGCGAATCGATGAGTAATATAAGTGTAAATATACAACCTTATAGACAAAATAGAGCTAAAATTTATGTTCGTAAATGCGCATTCCCTATTGTCAATCTCATTGCATTTTTCATCCCAGGTATAGTCCTTTTGCACAATCCAGAAATAAGTATTCTATCGGCTTACTGGTTCCTGTTATCTTGATAACACCTCCTTCTCTAGTATGTAGTTGACAAACTCAGTCGTCGGGAAGTACGGCCCCATAACGAATTTTCAGAACTGCTCACATTTACTGAACGCGGTGCAAGTAAGTACTCGTAACTACAAGTTTTTCGGTGGTTAATAGATGATTTCAAGTCTCGGCACATAGTGAACATATTGCAGTGGAACTCACATTATAGTGCGAGAAGGTAGTTGAGAGAAAATGATCAAATAGCTGTACAATGTACACGATGCTGTTAGCAGTAAGACTCTATTTACTTAGGAATGGGTTGACTGGTTCTCATTTGCTTATGCACAGTTGTTACTATATGTAAAAATGACAATATTAGAAATCACACAGAAGTAATTAACGTTTAATGCTCAACTATCAGGTGTTATCTTAATCAGATCATGTAAGATTATTGAAGTTTCATGGTTTTAGTATCAACACAAGTCTGCTTCCTATTGATGTGGTTGAGGATTTATGCGTATGGTAAATATCTGTGGACGAACAATATGCTTCTGTCTGTTGTTGTGATTTACCTTAATAGTACTATTTGTTGACCTGTTTATTTAAATTATATATTCTCATGCACCCACAGCGTCTGTTAGGCTCCTCCCCACCCATAATCCTAGAAGAAGGATTCTGGTTCCCCTTTCTCTGGTCCTCCTATGGATCATGGAGTTGGTGGAATGAAATCCATGACTATTCCATATTGATTCCTTCCTAGGTTGTTTAGATGTCTCTTTTTCTTTCTTTTAAGTGTCCCAACCTGTTACTTTATATTGTTTTATTGTTTAACCCTTTTGAGAGCTCTATTTTTTTAAATTGCAATTTGCTTCACCTTTTTTTCCCCCCTTTCAAATTACTTTGATTGAAGCTTTTGTTGAAGAATATTGTTTTTCTATTTTCCAAGTTTAATATTGTTCTTCTAGAGCCCCCTTCTGTTATTGTTACAAAAGGAACATTGTTATTCAGTTTCATACTGATATTTTGGTAAGAACTATTTATTGTTTATTTTTTCTTGATTGTTACTCTTATTGTTGATTTAAATTATAGTCAATGTTCCTTCCCTAGCTTTCTTTTGATAGTGGCTATTGTTGTACTGGTGTGGGGTTCTCCTTTTCTTTTGTTTCCAGACGCTGTGAGGTTGTAGCACTGTTGCCTCTCTCCTCACTATAGTTTTGACGGAGGATTTTTTTAATTTCTATAAATTCTCTATTGTTGATGATGTTCAAGGTATAGTATTGACATTTTCTTCTATTTTTAGTCAGCCTTGATGCGCTGTTTTCTTTTGTTGACGCTTATGCCTGTTATATTTTATATCCTAGGGTGCTCAGACCTTTCTGGGTTTTGTAGCTGAAGAAGGTCTGTGACCACTGACCGAAACTGGTACCATTAAACTGACGCTCCCTCACAGGGGAAGAAAAGGACTGAATTTTTTTCATCTTCCCTCCCCTCTCCCCTGTAGGGACAATTTCGCAGGATTTTCCACCTAATTTAGGATAATCACCTAGTTGATTCATAATTTAGCGTCTTGAGCTTTGAGTCATGAACAATAATAAAGAATTATGTCCAACCATATTTTCAATGAATGCAGGGGTCCAATAATTGGAAATGACAATGAAGGACGGATTCAATCAAGAGAATGGTTTCCGGATTGCCTTTGTTGCGTGTTTTATTCTTCATGAGGCTCCGGTCCCTTCTGCTCGCTGACGTCAGCAGAAACCCCTTTATAACCTCCCATTATAACTTGGTCTGTTCACCTCTCAGGCCACATTCTGACCCTTTGACATCGACCCTGATCCCTTTTGTGGGGGTGGTCGCCTATACATTGGCTCCATCCACAGAAAATCTTTAACTTGGCATTATAATAGTTTTCCAGGTGGGTCAGAATTCTGTACTTTTGACCTCTAATCGGATTTGTCGCAATATACCTCCAATTAACCATTTGGAGCTTAAAATTAACTCGAATCTTGAAATGGGCGGAAAACATTATTTATTACGCATGACAGTTACACCATACGAGGTTTATGCCTAAGAAATTGTAAAACTAATACTACCTGCAAAATATTATGTTTTACTCGTATCTGGGAATAGATGATATTGATCTTAAACTGGTGAAATAGATACAGAATCATCAAAAGCGAAGATAACGACCCGACTGGAAAGACGTTAACGTTTGGTTATTTGTGAAATATTTTAGTTTAAAAACTCATTGCACACTTTTTAGTATGTCAACCTAAACTAAACGCTTCATGACAAAACCAACTCAACCCAATGGGAAGAAACCGGGGGTTCAGAGCACTGTCGAACTTCTTTACCATCCACTGATCCATGCAGAACAGCAGCGAAATCAGCAGACGAGCTGGTTTTAGGAGTGGTTGGTGTTGCTCAGCCGCAGGACAACAACTGCTGTCTGACGAAGTCAAGATCAGCAGCAGTGCGGGCGATCACCCAGTTCTAACCTTTAAGGGCGAGCAGGGAATGGCGATGTAAAACTGGGTTACTGGCAGAGAGATAGATAATACTGAACCCACAGGCCTTCACCGGTGCGTGGAGGTAGGCACTTGGGACACCACGTTGGAAGCCTAGCCAAGAGCTCACATCAGTGAGGTTTTAGGTCTAATTCGAGCAACCTCCACGTAGTACGCCTGCCAAATACTAGAACTAGATTAGCTTTGGCAGTAAGTACGCATAAAGGAGGCATAGCTTCTGCTTGTGCAATGGCTTGCAGCAATGATGGTCACACATCCATATGAAGTCAACCTCAAAGTACTTCCAAATCTCTATCACAGATCCGGTGAGGATGAAGGATCTAAGGGCGTCATAAGATAAAACACTCCTCGTCCATCAACTCCACCTAATGCTGACTACCCGAAGGGACCCAGGTAATTGACCCACACTTAGGTGGGTTGTATACCAACCAAAGTTGGCTAGTTGCTCAGCAAATTCTTTGGAAGTGGTGATTAAACCCTCTTTTAGCGGTCGGCTTATCCAAGGCTGTATACAAGTCAAGGTTAAAAAGGAGTGGTGCTATTGACATTGTGCCAGCCACTGACCAACACTCTACTAACTTAATTTTATTATGGAAATAGATGATACTGAGCAGCCCACTGACCGGGCCCATTGACCAGGTTAAAGAGAAGTTGTGGCAGATGATCCCCTTGGCGTACCTCACGACCAGGGACAACATCCTTGACATTTAGCCCCTACCTCGAAGACCGCAATACCTTTGTGTTACAGAGCGACAAGAAGACAATCGCTCAGGGCGAAACGGCTAACAGTATCAAAGGCTTTTGTGACTGCCATTTCTTGATAAGAGCCAGCGAAATTACAGTTTGGGGAACGCTGATCTACACTGTGTCATCCGCTGGCTACAACTCTGGTCGATTATCAGATTTTTGGAGCCTTAGTAAAATTATATTACAATATTAGTAAAACAAATACTCTGCAGCCGGCCCTGTTGTATTCTGGTTAGTCTGTATGTAACGTGTCACCGTCCTCTCTGTATCTGTATAACTATAGTTCAAGTGTTATGGGTGATCAGTGTTGTCTTTAAGCTCATCCTATATATTGGTAGATAACAAGAGCAATTGCAGTAGCTTATTTTCCTTTAAAATTTTCCGTAACCGCAAACTTAATTAATTTTGCAATGGATTTAATGTAACCGATGAAGGTTATTATTAAATTATGGATCTTAGTATTTTAGTTTGATGTTGTGCCCTAAGCTCAAAACTAAATTCAATTCAGTGCTTAGATAAACCGAACTTGAAACGAATTTGGAGCTGGAACTAAACCACCGCAATGTGTGTTAAGCGGTGAAATCCTAATTCACCCTCGTAAAGCCCCCTGTGAGAGTGAGAACTCCGCACTTATCAGACTTTACTCAGTCGTGAAAATCAGTACGCACACAAAACGGAGGGTGTGGAAGAGGGGAGGGAGGACATCGACCCCGTGACCTTTTTTCACGGGGCCGGAGGATGTGACACGGGCCGAGTTTGGCTAGGGGATGTGGGGGGTTGTAGGGCAAGGGGTGGTTGTGCAAGGGGTTGTAGAGCAAGGGGTGGAAGGGAAAGGACCTTAAGAGGCTGTAGGCAAAGGGGTTGAAAGAGGAGGGGTGGGGGTCACAGGGGATGAAAACCTTCCCGAACCACAAGTCGACCTTGGGGGTTGACGAGGCGTGTGCACTCATCGTCAAGGTGAGAGGATAATATCCAAGTGCGAGCCCTCACACCATTTTTCCTAAGGGTGATTTTAGTTTATCACTTTCCCTATTAGTCCTCTCTATTCGTCAACGAAAATGAAATTTATTGTCGACCCCGTCAAAATCTATAATATGAGAAGTATATTTAAACAAATTGTTAAGTAATCAATGCATTACAGTGAAGTCCCTAGATTTTAGTGTGAATAGGAAATGAATCGTGATTGTACTGGATGTACCTCATTCATTGTACCCCCCTCCTCCCACCATTATGAAAGTTTTATTTGCTGAGAGTGATTCTATCAAGAGTCAAACAACTTCGAACAACATGAAAAAAATAGTGAAACAGAAAGAGAATAATCAAAATCGGTTGAAAATATCATAAATAGTAGGTTTCACTTCTCTCTCTGTAAATCCTCTTCGAAAAAATCCATCATCAAATTGAAATCCCCGATTTTTAGCATATCAAACCGAAATATTAAAAAAAAAAAAAAAAAAAAAAAAAAAATTCCAGTCATGCAGCATGATCGTTTGAGCGAATTTTCATGAACTCTCTATCGTATAAAAACATGTTAAATTGTATTGAAATTTCAACAATTTCAGTAGAAAGGAATTGTTAAAAACCAATTTTATGGCAAAAAAAAAAAGCTCTAAATAAAATTCGTCAAGTTAAAGGAACACGAGAATTTATATATATATATATATATTATATATATATATATATATATATATATATATATATATATATATATATATATATATATATATGGAAAAGCGCAAACTTCGGGAATCGTTTCAGAATGCCTCAAAACGGATTTCAATGAAGAAATTTGTCAAAAATTTTGATTTTAATGTTTTCCAAGCCACGAAAACTCGCTAAAATAAGATAAGGGGAAAAAACGGACAAGAAAATCAAAAATACCATAATATCCAAATCACCCCATCCATTTACTCCCACCATAAGTAAATTTGATCTTTCCAAGGTTTGGAGAATATCTCGACTGCAGTTTGTATCAATGAAAAAACTGTCACGGAAATCAAATGCAAATTGTGTAAATATCGCGATTTATTACTATTACCCCCGCCCCTACCATTCACCCCTTTCAACTGAACAATACCTCAGTGAACTTACCAGTGACCACCAACACACTGACTACTCGTTGTGGAAGGCAACAAAATATTTTAAAAGGCCCATCATTCGAGCATCTGCAATCAACGATCAAAATCCTAGATGGGTTAAGAACAACCAGAGCATGACTGATGTTTTCGCAACTTACTTATCAAACTTTTTCATGAGAAGCCATAATCGAAAACACGAAAATAATTAATGCTGCTTTTTCGACTCAGATACGTACTCCAGCTTTGAAAGATAGCTGAAGTGATTATGATTCTGAAACCAGGAAATCTGCCAGAGGAATACACATCGTGGAGACCAATATCAGTATTTCCAGTATTGTCCAAATTATTTGAAAAACTCCTAAATAAAATGCCGAAATTCGGAACGGAATCTCTCTGGGTGTAGTAGAGTATAATTTTATTTGATAGGTACCATTTTCCAGGCAGTACTGAAACAATTGATTGTTCTACAATTATGTCTTTTTTTCTATAAAGCAATCTTCCACATCTGCCTGTTCGGTTGTAAGAAATCCGCATTTCTCAGACTGGCCCTTATCGAAGAAAGTTCTAGATGTTCAGAAATATTGTAAAATGAGTTGTTTTGGTGTCACAAGGCAATTGACCAATCGATCAGCGGACTGAGCCGATTGGAAAGTAAATCAATATTTTGGTCCGAGTCACGCTATCAATTCAGAAGAAACAGGGAAGCGTGCATGTCTTCGTATATATGTTATTCGCGATGCTTGTACGAAAACGAAGGCTACGATTGTTGGGTATGAAAAGTATATTAATAGCAAAGGGAATGAGAAAATATTATGAAGGATGGTGGGTGCAGATTTTTGAATTTTTTTCAAGGTATAGGATTTCAATTTTACAAATACTATCCGATTCCATTGAAAAAATAAAAATAAATAAATGAATAAAATAAATGTCCGCTAAGTTGGGTGTGGCACATAGCTTTTTCGTATCCTCATAACGTGAGCATATAGATCATCTTAAGGGGAGTAGTCCGGTTTTAGTGCTCCACTGGCACCTTATTGGTCTTATTTCCACATCTCCTACAATTCTGTACTAAGGGATTCAAAATTTCATATTCTTTGAACATTTCGAAATGTTCTTTATATCTTCATGCATGTCTAGTGTCAATTCTGGTCATGTTAGTGAAACTAAAAAATACGAATACGTACAGCGTTTTCCCATTACATTTTAATCGATTCTTGGGATTGAATTTATCATTGACGAGTAAAAAATGATTACTGTTACTTGAAAAGTTTTCGAGATCTCGATTTTTTGAATGTTTAGGCCTTTAATACAACCCCTTAGAGTTGATAAAAATTTATGCCAAGCTTCTAGGACCATCTAAACCCCAAATGTGATTTTTAAGACAAGTTTCATATCGTTTTGTCTAGTATTTGCGGAGAGGACGGCGGACGGACGGATTTTTTAAATTCGATTTTCGGATTCTACGCATCTTGAAACGTAAACCAAAAAATTTTCAGAGCGTTTAACAATTTTTTTTTCATGGTCGATTACAAAGGTTCATCATTGAAAATAATAAACCGAAAATGAACAAAATAAAATAAAATGGACAATGATATAATAGTTTGCAAGGTTGAAGTTTGCAACCATCCGGGGTGGAGGAAGGCGGTTCGCGAAGCTATGAGCTCATTAACGTTTGATCACAAGGGACCAGCGAGGCATATAGGGCGCCCGATCAATAATCGATATTGGCTAAATAGTCTATAGAGTTACCTGTCAAGGTCTTGGGGAAAAGGAACTGTACTCCACATTAGCCTACGCCTACCAATCTTAAATATAACAAATATCTGAATTGGTTCATTGACGTCAACTAATAGCTTTTCGGCTTCAACAATACACTCAAATCACCTTTAGTTAAATCTAACAATCAGTTTAGCTCGTATCAATCAAAGTTCATTAAATATATGTTTCGTAATCATTGTTAGTGTAGAGATCATAAGTGAGAAACCGGTGGTAAAGTATTTTTTTTTCAAGTCTACCTTTAAGATCATGGTTGATTTTGTTCGTCGAATGACAAATATACGTGCGAAAAATAAGAGCAAAATTTTTAAAAACGATGAAACAATTTAGAAGGTTGGATATGGGGTGCAAAGGTGAAAATTATTTGTCTATTCTTTCGGTTTTCGAATGCTTTTAGCGAATTTTCGTTGAAAATTAAGCTCTTGAAATCCCAAAAACTTTAAATTTTCGAAAAATTTCTTTATTGAAATCCGTTTTGGGACATTCTGAAACGAATTATAGAGATTAACGCTTTTTCATATATATATATATATATATATATATATATATATATATATATATATATATGGCTGTGTGTGTGTGTGTCATTCATAACTCTCCTTAGGATTGAGATAAAAATTCCGTTCTTGAGCCGAAGAATTAAGCTTTCCAAATGAAAGGATAAGTTCGTTGGCAAACACTTTTTGAGCACATTAAATTGGTCAAATTTCAAAAAATGTACTAAAAAAGTCACTAAAAATGGCTAAAAACGGCTAAAAATTGTCAAATTTATATTTTTTAGCAGAATTTTAGCAAAAAAAAGTTGATCAACAACGAAATTGAACATAATAAAATGTACGCATAAAATTATGCAAAAAATTATACTCAAATTGCATTAATATTTGCAGAATAATCTGTTAAAAAAACTCCCAAAAATAGCAACATTTCCTAATCTTCGTTGAATTGCAGAATATCATTTTTAAAGAGTTCTGGTGCCATAAAATTAGTAGTTTATATTATGCTATGTTACTATGTTATATGCCCTCGAAATGTTCGAATTTCGAAACAGTTCAACGAATTCCAAAACAATATATTCTAAAACGATACGTTTTATCACAATGTATAACACGATTATTTACGAAAATTTGCTCATACGATGATGCTGCATGACTGGAACTTTTGACGTTTCATGTCTTTGGTTTGGCACATAAACAAAAAAATCGTTACTGTCGACGAAAATTGTCCCAGTTGTTTTCTGAAGATTTCCGCTTACAACCGAGTCGTTACTAGGGAAATGGTACTTCGTCGTTTCTCATCCCACAAAATTCGTTGACCATTCGTTCGAAAGCTCTCGATTTATCCAAACATATTATGTTAACTACTGCGAAGTGCGTGGCCAACAAGCTGAGTTATGAGCATGGTTATATGAATAATTGTTTACACACAGGTGATCATTCTCAATAATTGATATTGTGAACATGATTGCAACCGCTTGTTAATTTCTGATGATTTCATTGAGTTGGTGTTTCGATGATTTGATTCATAGCAGGTGATCCGAATATTGCGAGAACGGTTTGATTTGTGAAGCGGTGGTTAAATCATTTTAACAGGTAATTTCTATACTTTACACTCTAGGAAGCTGTAATTTCGCATGTAGTCTCTTTAGGACATTTACTTGACGATGCCCAGGGTCCGGATCAGATGAGTGGCTCTTAGAGCTTGCATACGAGTCTGCAACACATGCGAGTCTGCCACTAAAGACATAAAATGTCCCAATGTGTTGCAGACTCGTATGCAACCGTTTCTGATGATTATCGTTTCGGCATAATTTTGTGCGCATTTCTCTCCAGATCTATCTTGAGTGATGCAATTCGAAGTGGAACCACATTAGGAAAATGCAGAATATAATTACAAGGTGCGGAGGTGAACTGATCAGGTGAGGCCAATTTCATCGCTGATCGATTTACGCAGCTGAAATTTGGAATGGAGCTGTTTTAGTACTTATAGAAGTAAATTACAAGATTTGGGGGCTCACTAATCAGATAAGGGATCCCTGAGGCTCGATTATTTCCCACAGACAAAATCACTCGCGACGAATTTTTCTAGGATACTTAACTTGAAGATAAACTTGCCCATTTCTCTAAAGAATAGATGTTACGTTAGATAAATTTCGACGGTTATGTCATCATCAGTAAAACTAACAAGTTATTTTACGTAACTGGCGATGACCTGACCTTTCAAATAGACCAAACTTTATTTCGTGGAAACAAACAATGTTTTTAATAAACTTCCATTTTCTTAAATTTCTTTCCTCATTGACCTACGGTGATGAAATTTAAAATGGAGATACCCGATAGATGGATGAGTGAATGGATGCTGGGATTTTTGGGATATTTATAATACAATTGCTAGCTATGATGGCGCACTGATCAACTGAAGGAGCTCTTGTACTAATTTCTTTCCTAACGGACCTACGTTACTGAAATTTTGAATGATACGTGTTCAGGATACGTAGACTATAATTACGTCATTTTGAATTTAATGCATAGGTACCTACTTCAATAACGGTGGTGATAGAGGATCCAACGAGTGCCATTAACTATTAAAATATAAAACAGCTCTGGTTCCACATTCTGAGCTTCGGGCCTAAGGAAGGACAGGAAATGGAGCAGAAAGAAATACTTGGATACGGAAGATATTAAAAGGTTCTTTGTATAATTTCTAACTTAACATCTGAGTACTACTCATGGTATATTGAATGTCGTCAACTGATTTGACGCCTTAAAGCGGATCGGTTCCTATCCGTCATCGGTTTCCATCCTCACCACGCATCTAGCCCAAGAAATTAGAAAAAGCTGGTAGGCTGGTAGCTAGTGATTAGCCTCTGAGTGGAGAAAAGAGAAACAGTTGAATGAAGTAGGTATTCATAGGTTCTTAGTAATTTAACGTCGTTCAACGATTCATTGCGTGTCGTTAACTGAATCAACGTCTAACGATCTTGCTTACGTTTCATGGTCTCCAGCTGACAACTTCATTCACTCATAAGTATTCATTTATAGGTAATTCAAAGTGAGTGAACTCAACGCGATTCAAAGTTGCATTGCGTCTCGTTAACTGATTCATCGTCCAACGACCGTGCATACGTTTCGTGGTCTCAAGCAGGCCACTTCTCAGTGGCTGAGAAAAAAGTTCCAGTCATGCAGCATGATCGAATGAGGGAATTTTCGTAAGTTATCGTATTATATTAAGTTAAATTGTTCAGAAATTTAGCTTTTTGAGTGCGAAGAAAATGTTAACAAATATTTTTTATGGCAAAAAACGTAGGTATTTTAAGCAGTTCTCTGCTATTTAAAAAAAGATTTTGAGTTTTTAGTTGTTTTTTTTTTAAGTTTTTATCGATTGGGTAGCAAATTTTAATTAAATTTAGGTACGTTTTCAGCATAATTTTGTGAATAAATTTGTTTTTGTTCTATTTTATATTTTATAAACTTTATTTGAGCAATGTTCTGCTGAAAATCATAAATATAACATATTTTAGTCGTTTCATCCTAGTCAAATTCGGTGCTTAGTTGGAGGACAATGGTTTAATTATTCCTTGTTTATTTCAACGTGATTGCATCATTATTAGATCCTGTGCATGCGTGAAAGTGTACTTCCAGGAAAAAGGTCTAGTTTTCATCAGATTTTGATTACATTTCCCGGGAATTTGTGGGTTTAGATGTAGATTGTACCTCACCAATTTCATTTATTCAAATCATTGCTAAATTCTGCACATGCGCTGACGTAAATTACTTCAAACATCATTTTCCCGTTTTTTTAAACATCTTGTGAATCGTAAAATTGCGGGGTCTTGGAACTGTAAAAGTGTGAACCCTTCTCGGAGGCGCCATGTTTTGATCATTATATCACACAAGGGGTTTAATAATTATAGACCAATGATCTGCGTAGATGGGCTATCTAACACAGAAATAATAAACCATTGTGTAATAATTTGCAGCGTTCTTCATTGAAGTAAAGGAAATGAGTTATACAAGAAAGAATCTAATTTATAACTCTCTGTTGCGTACCTTAATAATTTTGTGTCACTCGAGGAATCATTTGGTGTCTTCAACCCCTACAAACGGATTTGATTCCATTCTAAACCACACACGGTGTTGTTCCAGGCCCCAGGAAGAACTGACCCCTTGCAGACGATCGCTCATTGGATTAGAGACCGCGATGGCAAAAACGGATGTTAACCCTTAGCGGGTTTCCCTGAAGGACTTAAGCCTTCGCGTGCAGGTTGACGGGGTTAAGCCCGGACTTCCCTCCTCAGCTTAATTCAGGGCTGCGGATGCGGCGATACGACGTATCATTTTCACCACGTGATGGCGGATTAAATCCGGGATTACGTAATTATGAAGGTAAGTACGTACAGATGTACGCTTCTAATTTCTCACGTTATGCGGGATGAAAGTAATCCTTTCCCCTAAACTTTGGGAATTAGTCGCGTAGGCACATAAATCGCTTATAGTTTGGTTTTATCATTTCTCCCAAATAAATAATAATTGTAATTACTACAATTAATTTCTCCCCTTCATATTAACATATTAGTCCCCGTTTCGAGATTAACGAATGAAGCAAGGGGTGTATATCAATCAAATAGCGCTATAACCACGCCTTTATTCGAAGAGACTTGGATATTAAACATACATCATAATGGTAAGTAATGCATGCGTTACAGGGATGTCCCTATGAATGGATTTAATATAATTATAGTGAAAGTTAAAATAAGAGAAAAAAATCATGACTTCTCGGACTCCCCCCCCCCCCCCCCTTTAACCTCCTCCACCGACAGCAAATTCCTACGATAAAACTTCCAGTATGAAGTTTGTAACTACTGACATGTTTTCCAAAAGTAGACAAAATTCATAATTGGGGGAAAAAATTATCACGAAAATCTGAGGAGAATAGTTAAAACATCATGATATATTACTATTACCCCCTCCAGTCACCCTCTTCAATAATGAAATTTGAAACTTCCGATATACCTTCCAAAACTAGACCGAATCTCTAGTTGAACGTAAAAAGAATCACTAAAATCTGACGATATTAGTTTAAACGTCATAATTTATTATTACCCCTTCCATTAACGCCATTTCCTAATGAAATTTGAAATTCCCGATATACGAACAAAACTTGATGAAATTCCTCGTTGAACAAAAAAACCACCACGAAAATTGGACGAGAATTGCTGAAATACCATGATTTATCAGTATTACCCCCTCCATTCACCCACTCCCATGATGTAATTTAAAACTACTGACATACGTTCCAAAACTATATCGAATTCGTAATGGAAGGAAATAAGAATCACGAAAATCAGTCAAGATTTGTAGCTTGGACAGCTCCTGAAAGAATCGGTAAATAATTATCCCATCCACCCCCCACCGCAACAGTAAATCCCAAATTCCAAAAGTTTGCTGCACAACTAGACTAAAATTTGAATCGAAACAATTAAGAATCACGAAAATCGGTTTAAAATTGTAGCCTGGGTGGCGTCGACAAAATTCGTCGAAAAAAAAACAACGTTTTGTCGGCTTTTCCCCCCTCCATTCTCCCTCTTTCATTACGGAATTCAAAATTTCCGAGATATGCTGCACAACTAGACCGAACAAAGAAAGAATCTCGAAATCGGTTGAGAATTGTGGCCTGGGTAGCGTCGACAAAATTTGTCACACACAGACAGACACCTAACGTTTCTTTCACGGATTCGGTCCTAGAATGGTCTGAAACGGATTCGTATGTGGTCATTTTTTTTCTCTCATGCTTGGGTTGTCTCTCACCTCCCTGGATCAATTCCAATAGGTGTCCCTCTTATGAACGAAGCCTTGCCCATAAGACATAACTTCAGAGGGACGTCCAAAAAATCCTTTTTTTTGCACCAAGTGTCAACTTTCCCTCACCAACCTTGCATCCTCAAGAGGTCCCGATTAAGATGGAAATAATCCTAATTTTCATTTCAAAATCCGAAAATATCTACACAAACTTGAGTAGGTATACGCGTACAAGCTTGTTTACTTCCACTGCTGTGCACCGCAAAATGGTCCAGAATCGCTAAAAATCGCTTAAAACTCAAATTTTTGAAGTAATTTTTCCCCTCTTTGTCTTCCTTAGTTACCTACATATTTATAGCCTTCTGAGGAAGCCATTCCTAGAGTTTCAGGCCCCAACGATGATTCTAGGAATAAAAAGTCCCAGCCATGGAGAATGATTGTATGAGCGAATTTTCATAAATTATTGTACTATATTACGTTAAATTGTTTTGAAAATTTGAACACTTGGAGTAAAAAGAAGTCGTTAACTGCCAATATTGAGGCAAAAAACTCGTTCTTAATAATATTCTGCCATTCGCAAAATATTTTGTTTTTTCAGCTCTTTTTTACAGTTTTGTCGTAATCGCGAAAAAAGTTGTGATCACCGTGATCAACCCCCCCCCCCCCTCACTCGTGTGTGTGTGTCTGTATCTATGAGTGTATCTTTGAGTCTGTATATGTGAGTACTAATCTTATTTCATTTCAGAGTCTAAACCAAACCTATTTCGGCTGACTGAAACCTCAATGAATTTTGACATTTTTTGTACTTAACGCTTTTCAAGTTTCCAGTTACGAATTGTCTTTAATTGGTTTTTTACCGCTTTTATAGCTTTGCTAACTACCTATTAAAAGGTGGTTTTTCGAAGTCAACTATGTTTTGCGTTACACTTTTAAAATTATGTTTTCCTTTAATCGGTTACTGAGTCTAAATATGATATTCAAAAACATACCTCGAGTTCTAAGGCATTTATGAATGTAAAGAATGTATTTATTTTATTTGATATTCTACAATTCTTAGTACATTTTCCACCCACCACTGATAGCAATATTATTTTAAGTCAAGTTTACATTAACCTTTTTATTTTTTAAATAATTTTTTTAAAACATCCTTAATGATCATTGAATGGGTGTTAAGATGATTATCTGATACTTCATCCATTCTTAAAACCACTCTAGAACCTTAAAATATGCCGTTGGTGACTTGGTTTTTCTTGTTTTTAACGGCATTGACTACGATTTAGGGAATTTTGCGAATAGAGTACGTAGTTGGAAATGGTTGTGTGAAGCCGTGCACCATTTTGTTTCGATTCTTTTTTTTTCTTCAAAAAACCGAATAAATCTACCTCCGTCTAGTCCTGACAGCTTTTTCCCCATTAGAGATGCAAATTAAAAGTCCTTCATGCGATGGGATCATGGAAATCTGATCCACACGCTCCCAGAGGGCTGGCACATCCACGTTTGATACGCTAATGGAGTGATGCGAGGTTGAGCCAATCAGGGGACGCGGTTGGATGTGTGCGTGATACATGTATGGAAAGAGTGTAGCGTAGATATAATTTATGAGTGCATAACTATACGCTCTGATAAGTATGCAAATACGAGATTTGGGACTTGTGTCCTCACGTTATTTGTGCTTTCAGTTGTGTTTCATTAAGTAGTGTATTCACCTTAGGGGAAATTTCATAGAAATCGTGAAAAAATTGGCCAGTACGTATAAAAGTTCCACAGTTTCCTGAAGAACGGTAATGCAGATTCGTTTTGCAATCATTGCCTTACAATCAGCATATGATTGGAATTGGACGAGGAAAGAATGCATGATGCCGTTTGTTTCTATTACAAGACTTTACAAAAAAAAAACCTTTCTGTTCTTAAATTGGTTTTTTTAGATTATCTCCAACGTTTCTTCCCAGGAACTAGCTATCCCATCAAAATGGTAGACCAAAATACTCATAGTACATTTCCAAGAAACACTCAGAGCAGCATACCTCCAACTCAACAACAACAACCAGTCCACTGTTATTCGTAACGTGAAAAGAGTGACAGAACAAATGACAAAGATTTTCGAGCCTTGTAAACACGAAAAAAATTGCATTTTGAACACAACACGAACAGACCACTTTTCTCCAAACTAAAAGATTTCACACCAAAAGAACAACATTTAGACTTGGTCTACTAGATCCCTTTTGGTTTTGGAAGGTGTGAAAAATATGTATGTGGGGGAAACGTCTCAGTCCGTTTGGCGTCGTTTTTCAAAACAAATCGGATCTACAAAATGGAGATACGAAAAGTTCCAATCATGCAGCATAATCGCATGAGCGAATTTTCGTAAATTATCGTAATTTATATTGTTTTGAAATTTGAGCTTTGTGTGTGGAAGGAAATTGCTACCTATTAATTTTATGGCAAAAAACGTATTCCAAATAATAATCTCCTATTCAAATAGAAGTTTTGAATTTTCAGCTCTATAACCATGCTGCATGACTGAGTACTTTTGGGTTTTGGGGAGCATTTGATGAATCCGGTCTCAAAGTCACGTAGGAAATTATAAAACTTTGTGTAATAAATCACGGACTTTATGTATTTGCGTAGAAAATTAATCTAAGTAATGGGGTTAGGTTCGAGTGTGCTTCTCCATGAAAGGGTATTGCTTACAATGCCTCGCGGTAAATCACTCTAGGTTTCAAATGACAAATCTGTTTGCGACCCCGGATTTATGTTGTCGGTCGCCCCGAACGAAGGGTTGCCCTGGCTGCGGCCCAAAACCACAGCTTCGAAACTCGATCGTACCTTTAAGTCCTGAGACTTGAATCCCTCGAGTCTTACCCGTGTAAAGCGAGTGCAGCGGTTGGAAGGGTGAATTGTTTTTGGCAAGCGTTCGGCGGTTAACCCAGAAACACTGGGAAATTATGGTTTTTCGCAGTGAGCTGGATGCGAAAAAGTTACTCGGAGCTTAGCAACCTTGCGCAATCCGTTTCAAGAATTAGTACGCTGCATCAATATCGTAAAAGTTGGATAAATGAATACCTATTTACTGAGTAATGATGCACATAACTTTACAAATAAAGGCCTTTTTGTCCTTAAATCGGTTGTCATTATCTCCAAGTGTCTCCTCAGGAACTGGGGCTTCTTCAGGAAGACAAAATTCTAAATATAAAATTAAAAATATGTAAAATAAATACTTATTTTTGTGATAAAAACATCCTGGGGAGAAACGTTGGATATAATAAAAGCTGCGAATTATTACACAATGGTTTATTTCTGTGATAGATAGCCCTTCTACGCAGATCATTGGTCTATAATATTATTAAATCTCATATGTAATATATGATCGGAACATGGCCCATCGTGCCTCCAAGAAGGGTTTACACTTTTACAGTTCCAAGACCCCGCAGTTCCAAGAACTCCTATCAAATCTTTATATATAAAACTCAAAGTTTCTTTCTATCTATCTATCTATGTATGGTTCTATGCACCATTCTCCTTCAGGACCTCTGAGGCTAATTCCTTTCCTAATGGGCTTACGGTGCTGTGGACACCTGGAAAAATTACAAGGTACGGACGCGCACTAATCAGCTGAAGGGCGTCTGAAAAAGGGCGAAAGTTATTACTTTTTTCGACCAACCGTTTTTTTTTTTTTTTGCTAAATTCAGTAGAGGGAAAATATACGTTCTGGCGCAGGGGCCAACACGGCGCAGAATACTAACCCGCACAACACACGATACTAACCCGCACAACGCATAAATTGAAATTTTCTGTACATTGTGCTTCCGTTTATCGTAAGATGAAAAAATAATAATGCGTTGAAAGGGAATCGAGCAGGCGACCTCCTAGTCACTAATCATCAATGCATATAAGTGTTTCATCCGATACATGCAGCTTTTGAACACCCATCCAAATGAAATATAGTGGAACGGGTAAATAAAGGTATGTGTTGTTTATACTCAAATTGGATTATTAAGATCTGAAAATGCGTATATATAAATCACAAATGTCAGCACTCTCTCGGTATTATTGTTCCATTTTAAACCTCTCGAAGAACCTGATCTACCCAGTTCCTACATTGACCCTAAGTGAATTTCTTTGTTTATCGTCTATTTTTCATAAAATTGTACACTAGCTCACAGTAATCTCTCTCTTTCCATTTGGACACCCAATTAATTAATCATGGGCCAACTATTGGTGGAGTTTGTCAAATTATATGTATGTAGTATGTATCATTTCAAAATCCTTAAAATTTGAGAAATAGTCACTGTTATGCTTAAGAAGAACTTACTTTTACTGTACGTATTAGACATACCAAACATGCGTTGATTTTAATAAATATGTTGAAAATTATGGGAATAGAGACATCAAAATACATCAAAACACCAGACAAGTGTTTGAGCCAATTGAGCCATTGCTAAAACACTTGTCTGGTGACTAGGAGGTCGCCTGCTCGATTCCCTTTCAACGCATTATTATTTTTTGATCTTACGATAAACGGAAGCACAATGTACAGAAAATTTCAATTTATGCGTTGTGCGGGTTAGTATCGTGTGTTGTGCGGGTTAGTATTCTACGCCGTGTTGGCCCCTGCGCCAGAACGTATAATTTCCCTCTACTAAATTCTTTCAAAAATTTTCGACATTTGCTTAAAGCGTAAAATTGTGGGGTTCTGAAGCAGTATAGGGTGTAAACCGTAGCTTCATACAAAAATTAAATACCGCAGAAACTCATAAATTCTTTCTTTTTGTGAAATTCTGAATAGAAAACACAAACAAAAACCAAACACAACAGAAAACAAATAGAACACGAATTCGGCTGCCCACATGGTAGCCTGCAGAATTTATTCAATTAGAGAGTTTTGAATAGCGATTAACTTACAAATCCCTCTAAAAAAATTAATTGAACTTTTTTCCGTTATAGGGACACTAAGAATTGAGAACAATCTAAGGCTATTTGAAACAATTTGGGATCATGGAACTTGAAATTTTGAATGTTGGTATTTGTAACGTCCAGTTAGCATAGTGACGCTGGCTGTTCGACATTGCCAGTTGTTGGGAATTGGGAATTATGTGATCTTTAGAGACTGCCTAAGTACTACCGAGTCATGTAGGGAGTTTTAATGTGAAAGTCCGTAATATCAAGTCTCCTTTTATCGGTAAACAACGATATTTTATGCGTTAAATAACTTTGGGTTTACAACCATAAATTTTATGTGGGTGCCAGCCATCCGTTGCAATGATACTGCTGATGCTCTTGTATTGAGATGAGGCTTATGCCCACATTGCCATGCCCATTGCGGATGAGATATCCAACATGCAACGTAGAGACAACTCTATATGGTATAAGCAATGGCAGGGTGAGGCAACTGGTTTGAACGCATCTTTCAGGAAGTTTGTCTGATGGCCCTTTTGTGATCCAACTCCAAGATAGCATAGATCCTAGCCATACCCGTCTTACCCACGCTGTGTGTGTGGGAGATGTCGTGGTGATCTACCCATCCGCCACTTTCTGAAGGATTTCCCAGCCCTTATGGATTCCCGGGTCCTGACATTACAACTGGGCCAAACAAGGTTGAGTCCCTGCAATTGTACTTGATAACATCTGGGCTCTAATACCCTTGATACTCTAGTATCCTTGGACCATTGGAATTCTACTATTTGCAAATAACTTTCCTGAATTTGTATCCACCTCTGACCCTAGTATAAGAATCGTGGAATACGCTGACGACACAAATGTAGTTATAGTCAAAAATACAATTTCTGAAGCAATTGGTTCTTGCCTTACAGTCCTTCGTAGAATTTGAAAATTTGAAAATCACAAAAACCGGTCGAGATTTGTAGTTTAGGCAGCGCATGAAAGAATCGGTAATTATCCACTCCACCACCCACCTGCAGTAAATCCGAAATTTCAAAAGTTTGTTGCACAACTAGACTAAAACTTAAATCGAAACAAGTAAGTAATGAAAATCTGTTGAGAATTGTAGCCTGAGTGGCGTCGACAAAATTTGTCGGAAAAAAACACGTTTTTCCGGCTCTACCCCCTCCATTCTCCCTCTTCCAACACGGGATTCGAAATTTCCGAGGTTTGTTGCAATACTAGACTAAAATTGGGACCGAATAAAGAAAGAATCTCGAAATCGGTTGAGAACTGTGGCCTGGGCAGCGTCGACAAAATTTGCCTCACACACATTTACACCCATAGACATACACCTATGGTTTCTTTCAAGGATTCGGTCTTAGAATTGTCTGAAACGGATGTATATGTGGTTATTATTTTCTCAGGCTTGGGTTGTCCCCCACTGGATCAATTCTAATAGGTCGTCCCTATAAAATAAGAAGTCTTGCCTGTATGACCTAGCTTCTGAGGGTCGTCCTAAAAATAGAAGATATACATCTCGATTTATTAGCAGTAACTGAGTGCGATGAGAGGGGGGTGTACTTAAATGTACTGGTTAGCAATTACTGTTCCAAATGTTAAGGTTTAATCACGATTGGACCAAAAAATTCTATAAGTTTTAATGGGAATTTAAGGAAATTAAATTGTTATGATGACATTTCTCAAGGAAATCAGTTTTGAGGCACCCAGAGTGGAACTCTAAAATTCAAAAATGTTCATGTAAGTGGGTGTGACCTTTTTGATCAAACGTTAACAAGCATCAGGTACAAAATGATAGACTCATAGAAGAGACGAGTCTTACAATATGAGATTTTAAAAGATGACCTTAACTTTTTCGCTCAGTACAGCGAAATATGACTGAAAATTGGACCATTTACAATATACCACCATCAATTTAATATATCACGTATCAAAACAATGAGAATATTCATTCACAAAACTACGATTTTGGGTAGTAAATTGAGCTTAAACTTTAAGAAAATGTGCTTTAGGCTGTATAAATAATGCCGAAAAAAGACCAAAAATTGTTAACATATCGTTATATATAGGAAAAGTTTATATTTTAAAAAATTTGAACGAAACGAATTATTGAGTCGAAAATTGAACCGCAATTCCTGTGGTTTGAAAATCGTTAGAACCAGTAAAAATACACCAATTGGTTCATGAGTGTTAAAGGTTTGTGTGCCCAGTCCAACATCTCTGGAGTGACGGGCGAAGATAAATCTCAAATAATAAAATAGGGAGGGAGGGGGTGAAGAGGCGTTCATTACAAATCTAGGTCCGAGGCGTAACCATAGTAACCGCGGCTCGATATCAATTTCTAGGTCAATTGTTGCACCATTCTCGCACCAAACAACCCACGGCTGAATTTGAAAAACCCTCCACCCCCATCCCGAGAATCTGATTTAGAATTGAACCCGTCCAGGACCAAACGTGGTTAGGTAAAAGGTTCCAAATATGCTTAAGAAGAAAAAAAAAAAAAAAAAAAAAAAAAAAATTGTCGAGCTAATATGTTGGTGTGCCCCGGGATTTCAAGTGTTTCTTGGTGGGTGAATGATGTTTTGGGTGAAACAATCGTGAAACTGATTGATGATACTTACAATCTGATATCGTATGCTTGACCAACCCATGGTGCGAGCTGTTTTGATATAGAGCGGGTTAGGTTCGCGTGATTCGCGCGGGATTTACGCCCGACCGCGGGATGTTTTGGGGTCTCAACGAGTGGTGGGAAAAATTCGGGAAAAATCGTACAAAAAAATGAGGAAGTTCTTTTCTTTCGGAACCTCTCTGATTAAGTGTTTCGAATTTCCCTCTATCACGGGAGGTTCAGAACCAATTTTGTGGCGTTTCGCAGGTTTGTAGACGTTTTCGAGTGGTGGGGAATGTGGTATGGGCGGTTTCTGACAACAGACTGAGGACTCCGGGGGTTTCAGAAGGCGAGGGGCGGAGGGGAAAGCTTTATTGACGGGTTCGGAAGGCGATACCCGCGCATGCGCTTTACACACGCTGAGACAACACCGTTCGCGTTCCATTCTGAATTTACTTGTTTTTCCTACGGTGTTTCAGGAGCTCAAGAATGGTGGTGGAGGGGTGGGGGTGGAGGAGAAATGTTAGTGTTGGTCAGGCGCGGGAGGGGTAATCCTGAATGAACATGTCCATAGAAAGCAAAAATCGCTCAATCACTGATTACGAACTCTCAGTGATACATTGAGTGTACTTTAGTCCACTGTCGAGGAAGTTCTTGACACTGACAATAATCACGTGTGTTTGGGATCTTGAGAATTGGACAAATAAAAGAAGTTTTTAGGCCAACGTTTCGATAAATTTATTTCTCATATTCAGGGCTGTTCCAAATGCAAAATAAGAAAATATATCTTACATACTAGTCAAGGACACCTCTTAATAACTACAGTAATATAAGAAGGGGACAAAAAAATTATATATACATATAAAACAATATGTTGGGTTCTCGACCACTTCTTCTTAAAACAAGGTGTTAAGGTTCTCAAGGGTTGGCCAATAAATCAGGTTTTTCCTTACGCCGACGTTTCGTCCAATTTATTAGACATCTTCAGGGCTGAGGGATGTTATTGTCCTATTTCATTCTATATTGTAGATCATGTTGTACCATTGAGTTAGTTAATAAGCAGTGTGTGAAAAAACTATAAAACTATGGCAACAAACAGACAGCATATGGCAGACCTCAGCATATTGTTTGTTGCCATAGTTTTATAGTTTTTTCACACATTGCTTATTAACTAACTCAATGCTACAACATGATCTACAATATAGAATGAAATAGGACAATAACATCCCTCAGCCCTGAAGATGTCTAATAAATTGGACGAAACGTCGGCGTAAGGAAAAAACCTGATTTATTGACCAACCCTCGAGAACCTTAACACCTTGATTTATATATATATATATATATATATATATATATATATATATATATATATATATATATATATATTTTTTTTTAATCCTTTGCAGGGTGGAGACAAAAGAGCCATCTGCTTCTTGGCAGCCCAATAAATATTACTTATTTTTCTTCTAATCGGAGTCGTCTTTTGCCGAAGTATTGGGCACACATGTCGCCAAGGGACAACAAATATAAGTGACTATACAATGTATATAAATTACTCCTTATTGAATAAAAGTGCCTATTACACTTTCTCCCTGTTTCTGTGACAGTAGGTAAGTACCTACATAATGGTTACAAAATAATTGAAAAATTGTATGTTAGAAACTAAAAATGAAATATACGCAATGTACGTTATTGAGAAACAGTACAAATAATTTATTTTTTCTGAATTTGGTTCAAATGATGAATTAGTTGGATTTAATGAGGATGTAGAATGTTTTTACCTCTGAAACAGATTATTGTCTCATGGTGGATGGAGGGCTTGTTATGCAAGCCAGATGTTGGTGGTAACTGGGTTTAACCACATAGGTAACTTAACACTTGGAAATGCCATTAAACGTTATTTTTCACAAATTATGGTTGAAATAAAAGAAGAGGAACTTTTGGAAAAATCACCCCCTTTTTGTATTACTATAGTTATTATGAGGTGCCCTACACTAGTTTGTGACATAATATTTTCTTATTTTTTTATTTTTCTTATTTTCTTTTTTCTTATATTTTCTTATATATTTTCTGGGGTTATGTGTGTGTGTCCTTCCAGACTCCTTAGGATTGAGATAAAACTTTTGTGCTTGCGCAAAAAAATCAAGCTTTCAAAACGAAAGGATGAGTTCGTTGGCCAGCATTTTTGAGCACATTAAATTGGACAAATTTCAAAAAAAGTGCTGAAAAAATCACTAAAAATACCAAAAAACGGCTGAAAATCGTCAAAGTTACTATATTTTTTAGCATAATATTTCTCAAATGAAGTTTATTAACTATAAAATAGAACACTTAAAAAGTTATGTACAAAATTAGGTTAAAAAATTTACTTGAATTTCATTAAAATTAGGTAAAAAATCGATAAAAACCGCAAAAAAAATTTCAAATCCAAAATCTTTTCCCGAATAGCAGATTATTATTTAGAACGACTTTTTTTGCCATAATATTGGTAGTTAACAATTTCTTTTCACTCAAAGTCCTCAATTTTCAAAACAATTTAACATAATATAGTAGGTACGATAATTTACGAAAATTCGCTCATACGATCATGCTGCACGACTGGAACTTTTTTGAATTGAGGCCTTAGTAGCGCAGGATCTGGTACAATATGGGTAATAGAGGCCCTTCGAAGGGTTGGTTCGATGACTTTCACATTACCAGTTTTAGATCAGTTTCCACAGGTATTAGGAAACTCATCGAAAATAATTTTTATCCTTCCAATTTATATCCTTAATGTTTGATTTCATATTTTCGATGACTTTCCCATTCATTCAGTTTCGACTAGTGTCCCATTCCATGAGGAGACTCATGAAAATGTCTCAAGTTCAGATTTTTTATGCATTTTCTTTTGATGAGTTTTTAGAGACCCGGAACACATCGTCGAGTTCGTCTTGGCTCATAAGTCATTCATAAATAAGTTTAACGAGATATAAGCCAACGAACGCTAAAATAATTCACTCACCGTGGTAACAGCAGAGTTGGGATACCTAAGTACATTGGTACTTAAAGGACATTCTTCAAGTACTTGAGAAAATCTACTAACATTTTACGGCAGTCGAGGAAAACCAGTTATAAGAATGACGAAGTATAGCTGCACAAGACACAAGTACTTCGAAAGTACTTGCCAAGTACAAGGACAATTACATGTACTTGCAATTCTTTTCTTTAGTGAGTACAAGTACGTGCGATCCCAAGCACAAGTACATGCAACTTTACTTGTACTTGCGTGCTTTGAGTACTTGTAGTACAATTCAAGTACAATTACTAATACTTGTAAATTGTACTTGTACTTTAAATACAAGTATTTTCACTGTCAACTTCAATGATGGCCGAACGTTAGTGAGGTGTGCTTTTGACTCGATCTTAATTTGCGTTCCTGCTTTTATCACAATTACGGTCATAAATGATCATTAGAAAAAAAAAAATTTTAGAAGCACGCTCCTCGAACTTTTAAAATAGCCATATCATTTTTTCGTCAAAAATTGAATCATACGTGCGTTTCTGTCTCCCCCTGTTTCCCTACGATTCTCGAAATGAGAGCGAGAGGGGGTGGAAGGGGGTCCGAAATTCCTCCCCATCATTCTCCATAGTATTCTAGGTTAAAATAGAGAATGTGCTTGTTGTACTTGTAGTACAAGTACAACTACTTGTACTTTCCACCTGGACAAGTACAAATCTTGATGTACTCGTACTAAGATTAAGAAGTACAAATACTTGTGTAATGCGCGATTTTTCGATTATTGTACTTGTATGTACATTTTTCCCAACTCTGGGTAACAGCAAGCGTGTTAGCAAAATTTCAATTTCCCTAGATTTACGCTGGCACACCGTTTCGAGCGTGGGACCGCTCGTCCAAGCACCCCGTCAGCCAAATCTCCATCAATTCGAACGTCACATTGTCGCATCTCGACGCGTGACGCGATTTATTCGCTCCATCGAACACTAATTAACTCGAAGAGGCCGAGCACAATTGACCACGCCCCTAATCCATAATCCCCAACTCTAATCAGCTCCTCGGGCCAAAACCGTTAGTGAGGTTGTGCGGAAATTAACGTCAAGCTTCTGAATAGGACAAGCGTCTTTGAACCTGAAAGGGCCCCGGGGGGTCGTTACTGCCGTCAAAATGAGAAGGGAAGATCTAATTTTCGCCCACGTTTCCCCGGGCCCTTTTCGACACGATCCTGTTGGTTGCGCGTGTCGAAAATGACGTCATTAAACACCGTTAGCGCTCAAGCTTATATTTATTTCGTTTACAAAATAATCATTCGCCATCGAGCCTGTCTGTATTTTGTTGTAGTGTTCTGCCGCCGATAATCACGTAATGATTAGAAATCAAGGAAACTGGAACCTGATGCTGCCGGACGACTAGCTACTGCACTTTTGATTAGGGTAGCAGGTAGATAAAAAATGAAAAAAACATTTGACTTTTTTATTGTCTTAAAAAAACTAGACAATGTGCCAAATAAAATGGCGCTATGAAAAGTAATTGTGGATGCTCCTAAGTGTACTAAAAAAAAATTTGAAATCAACCCAAAAAGTTCCTAGCGCTATAGGAAGGCTTGTCTGCTTCGCCTTCAGCTAATTTAGCTGATTCAGCCTTCAGCTGACAGGTATGAAAAACAGTGATATGATAAGGTAAGCGGGAGAGAATGAATATTCATCCTCTTCATTTTTTCATGTCACACTCTGTCTCCACTTTGCGTATCATGTGGACACATGAGTTGCAATAAGATGAGTTGAGGCGAACTTTTTGGAAAAACGGCTCTCCTGACAAATCAATTTTTTCCAACTTTGGGTATATATTTCTCAAAAACGGTCCATCGTCACAGGATGGTCCTGTTTTTGATTGGTAGAGGAAGAAAAGAGCTTCAAAAAATTCGGATAGTTTCATAAAATGAGGCTTGGCTTAGGTAGTACGATTTTATGAATAAAGAAAAATCGGGGTCGAAAAAGCCTCTTTTTGGATCGCACGTAAAAAATATCTTTTCTAATCATATCAAAAAACTATCCGATTAATTTGAAGAGGAAGACCTACAGTACATGCTGAAAAAATTGGAACGAGATTGGCCGAACAGCAACCGAGAAAATGATACCTGAAAATCGCCAAATCGCCTCTTTATTACCCGCTACCTTTAAATACCTAGTGACGTCACACTATTCCTTCAAGCCATGCCACTTTTATTCTCTTCTCTACCGCCATGTGTAGCACTCACATTCTTACGTCTGGGACATCAGCATCCACAGAGGTCGCAAGACAAAAATAGTGAGGGGGGAAGTATCATGAAATTCCCAAATGAACTAAAAGTTTTCTCAACTCAAAACAAGTCGATAAGTGCTCATGGAGTGAGTCATATAATAGCGCATTTTCTTGTAAGGTGATCCGCTTAAAATATACGCTTCCTGCGTTGAATAGGAAACCAATAGGGCTTTGGAGCTCACTCAGCTGAACTCTCATGCGTCTTCACTATTCTCCCTTGAGCATCCCTTAAAATAACTTAAGTGTTCCCTTTGTAGCTCCTTATTTTGTAATTTCTCTTTTAGCGAATTTTCATAGAAAATGAAGCTATTACAATGGCTCCGAAAACTTTAAAATCAAACTTTTCGAAAAAAAAAGAGCGTGGAATTAGTTACCTACCAGATAGCGCCGCACTGTAGGGGAACCTGTGCAGTTAGATTATTTAGAGAATGCATGATATCTCCCTTAATGGGAGAAACAAAAGATTATGAATATATCCTTCCTTGAAATCTTATTGTTCCGATTACCTATGAGAGAAATTGAGCATGAAATTCCGACAGATAGTGATGGAATCCCTTGCTAATTGCTGATTTCCCCATTTTCGGTATAATTAGAAGGACGTAACTAGACCTTTCAAAATCTACAATCAGGCTGATAACCGTGGAGCTGTCATTTTGTTCTCATCCTGCCTAGGAAATGCTCTTCACGAAGTTTCAAAATCCTAGGGTGAAAAAGAGAGAATAGAGCTTAATTGGCCGATCAGGATGGAGTCCTCCATTTCATTTGACTCTTGCTCTCCCAGATAGACTCTTTGTAAAATTTGAATTTCCAAGGGTGAACCGTGATCCGTGAGTTTAGCTCACTCAGCTGATCAGAATAGAGCCCATCATTTCATCCATCTCTTAATGTCCCAGAGGGGTAAAATGGAGAGAACAGAGCTTACTCAGCTGATCACGGTGGAGTTTCCAGAGAGGCTCTTTGTCAAATTTAAGAGAAGTTAGTCTGAAAAACAGTGTTTTTTTTTTACAAACGCCTCTGACTAGTGTCAACCTGTACCTTTACAATTGAACGGATGTAGATTTGCGAAAATGCATAAACAGCAGGAAGTGTGCAGAAGCTGTAGGTGTTTTTTCATCTAAAACGCACAAAAATAACCAAGATGTGGTAGTTTTTCAGCGCTAAAAATCAGGAAATACCTAGTAGCTTTTCAGCTTAAAAACGCACACAGCAACAATGCATGATGCCTGTTTTGTAGTTAGTAAATAAAAAAAAAACTTGGTCATACGAGCTGTTTGTTCAACTAAAAACGCGCAAAAATAACCAAAATCTGGTAGTTTTTGGGGCTAAAAAACTGGAAATATTAGCTTTTTTGTTATAAACGCACATAGTAACAATACATGATGCCTGTTTTGTAGTTAGTAAAAAAAATTTAAAAAACAACTTGGTCAGTGAGCTGTTTTTTTGTCAAAAACCGCGCAAAACTAGCCGAGACATTGTTGTTTTTTGGCGCTAAAACTCCGGAAAAAGTAGCTTTTTTGCTTAGAAACGCACACAGTAACAATAAATTATGCCTGTTTTTTGGTTAGCAATAAAAGGAAAAAAAAACTTCGTCAAGTGAGCTGTTTTTTCGTCTAAAAAAGCGCAGAACTATCCAGGATATCGTTGTTTAACTTAACTTTTTGTTTAACTTTTAGATAATGTTTAGTTAACTCGTGTTAAATCTTTGGAATGTCTAGGTGTGTTCCTTAATTGAATTAATTTCTCTTCGTTATTCGTCTACATCTATGAAGATATGTAGAATATGTACCTAATGTATAACAGAATTCGTTTAATAATTATCAACAGGTCTTCTGGGTACAAGGACAATCCAGTACAGGAATAATAAACCTTTGTGTAATAGTTTGCAGCGTTTTTGTTGTGTCGATTCCCACCATTGTTATTGGCTGGTGACCTTGTGGGGATTGTGAGGATCCCCGCGGCAATAGCACATCAAGAGCGTATCATGTATATAAACTGTTTTTTGACACTTCACTTCTGGAAACAAAACTCGTTTTAATTGAATTAAATAAGAGATTGAATAGGTACTATATCTTCGGTTGTCGAGATTACCTTTAATTGTGCAACTGACAAATAAAATGGCAAGAGTATTCTGGGTTCTTTCCATTTACAGCGGCGAGGGTAGCAAATGAGGATTGAGCGAGGTCAGGGATCGATCTTGGATAGCCCTGTCGTGCGGACAATCGCCCAGAAATCAGTTGCAATCTGAGAAAACACCGCCCCGGCAACTTCCTCTTCTCATCGTCGGAGGCTATTTCTCGAGAACGAAAAAGGGAGGTTCTCGTGCATGGTTGGAACGAGACCGTAGTAGGTGCCTATCAGCTGTGGGCAGGCCTGATGCATGTGGCTGTGGAGGACTTGGGGGGTGGAGGCGAAAGTAATTTATCCCGGGTCGAAAACTATTCATTTCTGATGAATGGGAGGCTCTAGAAATAGACCTACGCCGCGGAGTTAATGGACGGATACGTTGGCTGGCGGACTGTAAAATGTATGTAAGTGTGAGAGGATGAGTTAATTGACGAATGAAATTTCTATTTTGACTCGCCTTGTATTTGTCACCGTGTCTGCGTGCGTGCGTCCTCGCCACATGTCGCAATCTCGAAGCTATCAACTTGAAATTCGGTAAAAACACTCTTTAGATATCAGAAATCAGCTTTTAGTGTTTGGTGAGGATCCGACGTCAGGAACTTGTCGTTAGCGATGACGATCGTCGTCAAAACAACCGAAAACCGAGTTTGGTATCGTTTTCAATAGTTGTTATTGGCGGAATCGATTTAAACCACTATAAAAGCTTTAAAATACCTTTATCGATAATACGTCATTGTAGTTAGTCATTGTCATCAGTCATTGTCAAATCATCAAAAATCTAGTTTGGTATAGTTTTCAATTGTTTCGGTCATAGAGAATCGACTGAAACCAGTATGAAAGCTTTTGAAGTTTCTATTTGGACCCGGCTAGAATTTGTCAGCGTGTCTGTGTACGTGGGTCCTCACAATGAACGTTACCCACCTATTTTGTTTATTTTTTTATTTGAAAGATGAGATTGATTTGAGAAGAAGCCTATTTAGTTTTTTCGCGAGACACGTGTCGTTGATTTTTAAGCATATTCTGAAGTTTTGATGACATCACTAGTGCTCTTGGCTGGATACACGAAGTGTAAGAACCATGAGTCCGTTGAGACAACCTAACAAATGACCTGATTGACATTGGTGAGAAACGCTCCGCCGCAACGTCGCCGTGCAGCAGGAGCAGGAGAGTTGACTGTACAGAGAAACATTCCTGCTCTATTAAGGATAATTCGGTTTACAACTGCGAGCAACGGAGTTATATTTTGAAGTGTAAACTTTTATAGGCGCACCGCGTCGAAAAATTTAGCGGGGTGTGAATACGATTTTACCGTCACGTTTTTTTCCGTCACGCTGTTTTGACAACCAAGCCGTTGCTGGGGAAATGAAACTTCTTTATTTTCACCGGACAAAAATCGTTCTCCACTCGTTGGAAAGCTCTCGATTTATCACGCATTTCTTTCGTACTTGTTCTTCTATTCATGTCGTAGTTTTTTATTTATTTATGTTGTAAATGGATATAGTAAACAATGCCGCTTGTTTTTTTGTCACTTGGTTAAGAAGTTAATCTTGCTTATAGTAATTGTAGACGCGCACCATAACAGAAAATTACCTACACAAAATTGAGTCAAGCTTATTTCAGTTACCATGAGCCAATAATTTCTTTTCTAGAGTCGTCAGATGATTGTAATAATGATAACACTATTGTTGACGGTTAATGAATAAAGAATAAAATAATAATGTAAACAGAAAATATAGAAACAATGTTGTGACTAGTTTATGTGTAAGAAAAGTTTAATAATGTTTGAATAAAATTTTTGTATACTTTGAAATTGGTCTTTACAAGATTTTTTCGGCAACCGAAATCATTTCCATAATATATTTTATATTTATTATATTTAGCAGAAAATCGTCATAGAAGTTTACACTTCTCCCGTGTGGTCTTTAGCACACCTGTTCTATTCGATTCCGTTCTTATTCATACTAAAATTAGTCAAGTTGAAAGCAGTTTCTTTCAGTGCACGAGTGCTCTTCAACTTCTACTCTATCAAAAACTTCTATCAGCTATAGTGAATGGTACTTCAGCAGCGTCAAACTGAAGTTTTCTTCTCTGAGGATCACGGGGGAACACAAAAGAAATGTTTCTTCTCATTATAACACTCCCGCATAAATCACTGTTGTCTACTCGTAATTGATTGGCGAGAAAACAGAAATAATAGGGAGTTTTGGTATTTCTCGTAAACACGAAAACAAGTTGTTAGAGCAAGCACGATGAATACTAACCTTTTTGCATCAATTTCTCGTAGCGTTTTCGTAAGCCCGAGAGAAAAAAAACTCTTATGGAGACGTTAACGTGACTCTTGTAGTGAATCACTGCTCTAAACTCAATTGTCACAGTAGAAAATTCCCAAAATACGAGTATAACATGAAGTAAGAAACAACGACCCCTTACCTACCTCTACATCATGTAAAAAAGATTTGTCTTCAACACGCCCGCCCGATGTTTCTAGGCATTACTTCTTACTTAGATTATGTTATGTTATGTTATGTATTTTTGAGATGCGAGCTTGCAAGCATCCAGACCGCCAAAGCATACAAATCATTCTGACCTACATGTCCAACTAATCTCTATTTTTACTAAGGGATTAACAACGTGATGTTATATAATTTTGAGATGCGAGCTTGGAAGCATCCAGACCACCAACCGATCACCGCACACACCGATCACAGCATTCTGATCTATTTGTGCGAATTCATGTGATTCTACTTGTGCGAATTCATGTGGAGGCAATCAAACCATAACCACGCCAATTTGTTTCAACAAATCCTCACCCAAATCGGCAACTTCTGAAAACACGGTAATTCTTTTTTTCCTTCTTTTTTTTAAAATAATATAATTTCTTCTCACAGCTTGAAATTGTCACCAATTCTATGTAAATATGTAATCTTTGTAAGAAGGGCGGGCATGTTGAAGACAAATTGACTGGGCGGGGGGGGGGGGGGGGTTATAACGGAAAAGTACCCTAAGTTATTCTAGAGTGTAATCTTAGAGAAAGGCCAAGTTGTCGTTAGTAATTACGATTCCGAAAAAGCTGAGCTCGAGTGAAGCTGACTCTTCCCGTTCCGAAAAGCGTTTCCACATTACGAAAACCTCTTCTCGTTTCGGAAACGCCATTGAAATTATGGGCTCTTTCTGATCAGCTGATTGAGCTAAATTCTCTCCAGTTCACCCTCGGAAGTTGAAATTTTGATAGGGTGACTCTCTGGGACATAAGGAGACGATTGAAATGATGTGCACTTTTCTGATCAGCTGATGAGCTTAATTCTCTCCGGTTCACCCTGAAATGATGAAATTTGATAAGGTGGCTCTTTGTAACATTAATAGCCGATAGAAATGATGGAATATTTCCTGATCAGCTGAGTGAGCTCTCTCCGGTTCACCCCAGAAAGTTGAAATTTGATAGGAAGCCTCTCAGAACATGAAGAGACAATTGATATGACGGGATCTTTCTTGTACAGCTGAGTGAGCAAAATTCTTGCCTGTTCTCTGCAGTTACTTGAAATTTCATATGGAGACTTTCTGGGACTCTAGAAGACGAATGAAATTACAGCCCTAATCAGCTGAGTTATATCATTGACTCCACATTCACTACCCAAAAACATATTCATGAGTCTCATGATGTTTTCCATTAAGAGAAGAAACCGTTCATAATTTTAATTTTTCTTATCATTTGACTTTTTTTCACTCAATTTGTTCTAATGGTCCTGGTACATCAGATTTGCTATAACCAATGTCCTGACTGCTCTGAAACTGTACAAATGTTTGGTGAAATCGAAACTTTGTTATATTGAGTTGGTATACAGCTTACCTTAGCCTTGACAGCAGCGAGGTTGATCTGCGCTGTTTTGAGTTCGTACCGCTTCACAGAAATGTCTTCTTGGATTTCGTTGGCTTTGTTGAAAAGCGAAGATTCTATGCTCCTGCAAACAAGAATCTTGGTTAACGGAATATAGATATCGTAATAGAAACTTCCTAAAAACGTCTACGAAATGGGACTGACCCTAAGTATCGCATGATTGACTGAAGCATTTACACATAAAATTGGAAATTTTACACATCAAGTTAGAAAATGACGGAAATTTAGTAAATAGGTTCATGATTTTCACAATCATGAAGAAGTAGTTAACAAATTGAAAAGTGAAACTGACAATGATAGTTCGCGGAGGAACATGAAAATATAAATAGGAATAAGATATTTCGAAAATCATAACGATAATCATTATGAACATACGTACATGAAGAGCGCGAAAACATAATGGGTAGCCTCAATTGACTTATAAGGTCAATCTTATCTAGTAGCACTAGTTTTCGGGTGTGGGGTGTATCCTTGTTTTTAGCGAATTTTAGTAAAATACGAAGGTATGTATATGTACCACCTAATGTATATAAGAATGTATACAGGGTGTCCCGACTTAAGTTCATTAAACTCCGAGGGTCGGTTTTAGAGCTCATTTTTCTTATAGGCTATATTTACAATCCTCTAGAATTACTCCTTCAGCGAGAGTTCGGCTTTCCCTAACGACGTCACTCGGGTAAAAAACCTCGTAACTGAGAAAAAACTGGACATGCTTTTCAAAGCAGACTTTTCACGTCAAATCTCGATGGGGTGGGTTCATGCGTAAAGAACTTTTAATAACAAACTCAACGATACGAAAACGATCTTGTTTGGTTGATGCAGTTTTTATTCGTAAAGAAAGGTCTTAAAAGACTGATATTCAATCACAACGCCTTATTAACTGTAGCAAGTTGGTCGGGAATATTCCTAACGTAACTAAGATTATATTGAGTTGGTTACATTGAAGGGAAGGTTGGTTGATAAATTAATTGTGTACAAGTTGAAGCTTTATTGCTGAAATTAGAATTGAATCCTTTTAGGGGCTGCTGGGTGATATAGAATGATTCTAAACTATGTATTTTTCTGGAAATATTGACAATTTTTGTCCAAACATATATTAATGATGGTGGATATGAAATTGTACGTGTAAGAGAAGCGAGTGGGTACAGCTTCTTCTATACTAACATAAATAACTGACTTTGTTCGTAATCAACTTAAGATGCGGAACTTCGGAATGAAGCCCACTAGCCCTGGGTGGGGTAGTGTATAATTTAAACTTGAAGAAGCACTCTAATCAACAGAGTGAACTCTGAAGCTATTTTGGTTCCAATTCAACTTGAGATGCTGAATTTTGGAACGGGATCACTGTGGGTGTGGAAGGGTATGATTACTAGATGAAGAAATACCCTCATTGCACCCACCTAATTTTGTTCCAATCGAACTTGAGATACTGAAAATTGGAACGTGACGTCTTCGGGTGGGGTAGAGTAGAAATATTACAACTTGAGAAACCATTCTAATCAGCTGAGCGGGCTCTTTAGCTTATTCTGTTATCATTCAGCTTTTCAGGTGTACCTATACTGAATTGTTGAACGGGGTTTCTCTGGGTATGATAGATCATAATTACAACTTGAGATAACCTCTAATCAGCAGAGCTGTAGCTAATGTAGCTCAATTTTGGTTCAAATGTTGAACTTCGGAACGGAACGTCTCAGAATGTAGTAGATAGTATTTCCTTAAGGTAGGTACTTTAAGTAGTATTCCCCCAGCATTACAGACACAGTCAATCTGAAATATGATACCCTGTGATTTAAATTCATGTCTAGGATGAGCGAACTAAGCGAGCGGGCCCAGCTAGTATTTTATACATATCTGTATTGGTTCATAGGGATTTATCAGACAAATTTCTCATTGTGAGCAGTAGTGGATAAAAATCAGCATATTTTTTTGGGTGTTGGAAAGAGAACGATTACTTATGTCGTGATATTAATAAACTATTAAATACGAATTGAAAATAATTTCATACAAGTACTCTTCATTTTCTCCGACAACGAGGTAACAATGTACCTTAATCTTATCTATATAGAATACTAGCAAAGTATGCCTAAATAAACTCACTTCTGTTTTTCTTTAGAGGGCTGCCAGCAAAAGTAGGCTTACGCAGCATCTAGTGGCAAATGAGAGGAACTAGAAGGAGAAGAAAATCAATAAAGCTGGGAGGAGTTTGAGGTGTTTAGGGTCAGAATGCTCTGCTAGCAGGCGTTGCCTAGTTCGCAAATCCCCCGCCAGGAATACGAATATTTCCCTCCAATTCACATTCGGTGTGTCATTCATAGGTAATTAGGTACTCGTACGTATCCGAAAATACGTAGGGAAGCCCAAAAGATAGTATCTGTGAAATGAGTGCAGTTACATGGGGTTCATTAAAGACTAATCCCACTCTCTTCACGTGCGTCTCAAATTTATGCAAGAATAACTACAAGAAAATTTGTTCTTTGCGAATCCATGAACAATTACGTTAGGATATTAGGAATTCGAAACGCTAAACATTGAGTTCTAGTAGACATTTATTTGCCACATTTAATATGGCTATTGGGATATTTTTTGAGTTGAATCACGTAATGATGTTCATTTTTCATAATATTCGCGATGCGATTTCAAAAAAATCCAGAAAAAAACCACCAGAATGACAGGTTTCCCCAGTTAATGATATCAACAGTTCGTCATTTTGGAGTTTTTCCAAATCGGTATTGCGAATATTATTAAATGGTCATGATTCTGCCCCGAATTCATGTATCACGAGTGGCAAATTAATAGGTACCTCCCGAAACCCAATGTTTTGCAGTTATCGCACAAAAACAATCGAGCAATGGGGTTTTTTTCTTGAAATTTCTGAATTTCTCGGTACCTATCTGTAAGTACCTTCTAAAGCACAGAAGTTCCTAATTAAAAAACGGTACGAATTATCAGACAAAGATTTATTGTTTTTGTATTTGATAGCCCTTCTACATATATACTTACTCCTATATAACTACTCATAGATTGATTTAGGCGCCTAAAGTGAGGAAATGCATTAAATAAACACCTAAACTTCACTAGCCCGTTTGTTTTCAACAAGAGCTGATATTTTAGTACGATAGTACATCACGATCACAAAATATCAACGCAGACGTGTGACCTTGAAAATCTATTATATAAATGAGAATGTTGTTCGTTTCTCCCACCGAATTACCGTGGTGAAATGGCAACGGACTTCCTGTGTCACTGAATCTTGCGTTCCGTAAAGCTACGTTGTTTTTTATTTAGGCACATTTTTCTCGGAAACCACCGAAGATATGGTTTTTAGTCTGATAGATAGGTTCTTGAGGAACAATTTCATCCAGCCGAATGTTGAAAAAAATGTTTTGATAATTCGGCATCTTGAATGAAAAACCAATAAGTAAAAATCATGCCTTTAAAACTTTGTGAAGTTGACAAAACATATATTTTATTCTACTAAGCCCCTGGACAAAATAAAAGTAGACTAAATGAAGGGCGAAATTAAATAAATAAAATAAAATAAAAAATCAGGGAAATGGTTAAAACATACCTCCAAAAAATGTACATGAAATCACCCCCTTTTTATGACGGGAAGGAGTGGGTCCCCTTAAGGACTGATAAGGAAAATCTGTGAGTTGCTTACCTCTGCTGTATCCTCAACATGTTGTTCAGAGCGTCTTGTAGCTGTTGTATCTGCTGGGTGAGGTCTTTCTGCTCTGTGTTGAGGCTTTCGTAACCCTGGTTGATCTGGAGGGAGGCCGGCCGATCCGTCACGAGGGTGTTCTTCAACTGTGGGATCACAGCTTCCTGTGCACAAATACCTCAAATTAATAATCATAGCACAACCGCATGAATCATGACATTTGATCATATTTCCGTCTTGCATATTGCATGTAGCTGTACAGGGTGAATCTTACACCTTGTATTAAGGAGGTATCTTAACCTTGTAATGCCCTTAGAACATTAAAGACAAATGCAAATAATTACACAAAGGTTTATTATTTCTGCATTAGATAGCTATTTTACGTAGATCAAATTTAATCATCAAATAATTATCGCCAGCCTTAGGAGGATATGATGATCCGGCCCGGGTATATCTATCCATGTCAGATGTCGGTGGTCCTTAGTTTGCCTCTTTTGAGTTAAAACAGTTCATTCGAATATGGAACATCGCTATAAACAACATATATATAAATTTTTTTTAGATTCTTTATTTCTTTTTCATAATACAAATACATAAAAATTGAAAATAAAAATGCTCTTTAAAAATAATACAGATTGCTTAAAAAAAATACAGAAACTTATCCCCTATGTGGGCATAGCCCGTGGCAGGGAGATGAGTCGTACCTCAGCTAGGAAAATAACAAATGTTCATAAGTGGTTACTTATTTTAAAAAGAGAAAAAGAAACACGCTTCTTTTAAAAAGAATACAATAATATTGTTCCAGCTGCAATGGATCGGAGTGCAATGAACACGTACCCATCCAAGATAGAAAAATATAATAATGAAGTTTAAAAACAGAAGTATAGCAGAAGTTATGACATGATGAAGTGTGTTTTGAGTTTCTGACTATTTTTACAGTTTTTATTTAAAAGCGTCGATCTCAGGGTTTCTGGAAGAGCGTTAAACCCACGTACACCTCGTGCTGGGTATGAGTTGTAACCAAGAGTAGTGCGAAAATATGGAATAGTCATAGAGTTGCAAGAATGGAATCTGGTGTAAATTAAATGGTTAGGCGTGGAAAAACTTTTTTCTTTCAAGATCTGTTTAATGCAATGAAGCTCCATCTGTGAGGGAAATTTTAAAATATTCAAATGTTTAAATAAGGGTTCGGTATGTTCCATAAACCTCTTCTTACTTATAATTCTTATTAGCTGTTTTTGGGTGGTGATAATGGGCAATAGGGTAGTGGGATAAGTGGCACCCCATGCAGTAATACCGTACAAAAGCACTGATTGGACAAGAGCAAAGTAAAATATTTTTAATAGTGGCAATGATAATATTTTATTTAATATAGCAAAGATGTAAATTAATTTTCTTAATCTTGTGTTGACTAGCGAAACTTGTTGCTCCCACTTAACCCGGCTATCAAACACAACCCCCAAATATTTTACCTCTGAAGCTCTTGTTATTTTTGGGCATGTTGCACAACATGTTGTATTACAATCAGCTCCATGTAATAGCACCTCCATGTCCTGCGCTGGCTCGGACATTGAAGATAGATGAAATGGTAGCCATAGGGTTTTTTTTTTGAATTTATAGTTAATTTGTTATTAATAAACCACCGGTTAATTTGTTGTAAGCAGAGATTTGCAAAGTTAAATGTGGAGCTCCAGTTATCAGATGAACAACATATAATCGAGTCATCCGCAAAAAGAACTATTTCTCCTGGAATATTTAAAAGCCCTATTTCATTCATATAAATAATAAAATATAACGGCCCTAATACAGTTTCTTGAGGAATTCCATAGCTGGTTGTTTTTAAATATGAACTCTTTGTATCATTTAGTTTTACGCATTGCGTACGGTCTGATAGATAATTTCCAATCCACGTAAGAGCCACACCATCAAAACCTAGTTTGCTGAGTTTCTGGAGTAACTTAACGTGAGAAATCGTATCAAATGCCTTGGCCAAATCAATAGAAATGGCCAGTGGTTTTTTCCGTTATCAATGTCATTTATGATTTTCGAGTTAAGGATCTTGCGTGCTTCGGCCAGCCCTAAAACCAAATTGTTTTCCGTGAAGAAGATTGTTGTTCTCTAAATATTGAAGTACTTGATTTTTAAAACATTTTTCTACTATTTTTGCAATATTACTAACAAGAGAAATCGGTCTATAATTAGTTGCATTCTGTTTATCTCCAGATTTATATATTGGAAGAATTACAGCAATTTTTAAGTTGTTGGGGAAAACTCCTGCTAAAAAACTCTTATTAATCAAGTAGCATAAAGGTTTCACAACCAGTTTCTTGTGCAACTTTAGGGTATCAGAGCTAATACCATCCCATCCCGAGCTTGAACCGCCCTTCAGAGTGGAAATCATTTTCCCAACCTCACTTTCCGTGACCGCTTGAAGGGCGAAGCGATTCGGGGCCACTCCCGCATTTCTGAGCGAGAAATCATAATTAATTTTGGGCAGTTTTGCAGGGTAGTTGACTCCCACATTTACAAAATAATCATTTAACATATTCGCACCAGCCCTAGGATTATCCTCTGCGTCAATTTCCACTCCCTGATATTGCAACTTTTTGATAACAAAAGGTTTTTTATTTGGTTCATCAATGATACTATTGACCAACTTCCATGTTTTTTAAATATACCCTTCCACATTTTTTATATTATGTTTAAAGTAGTTTTCCTTTGCAATTCTTATAAAAGATTTAAGCTAATTTTGATACTTTTTAAAATATTCTTGAAATTTTGTGTTAAATGGACGCTTGGATGACACTTTATAAAGTTTTTCCTTTCGACATATAGAAACAAGTAAGCCCGTGGTGATCCAAGGCTTCAAAGGTTTTTGTTTAGCTCTCGACAAAGAAGGGTAACTGGTCATAACATCTTCAGAAGACTGCTGACGGATATGATAAAGAGATCCTGGGAAAAGGCTAAATGTCGCTGCCAAGTATAATGTTAGGACTAGGAACAAAGTACCTCTTCAAATTGGCACACTTGTAAGGACACAATCCTATTATAGAAGATGGGACATGTGAGGAAGAATCGTTTAAAGAGTTCCTTACCGAAAGCACATAATTGAGATTCCTGATAAGGACTCAGGAGGGGGTAGCCAATGCAGTATAAAAAGGGGAGATGTTGTAGGCCATTATATGTTTTACTTGGTAGGCATGGAGATGGTTTTTTACATGTTTCATGTCTTTAGGATGGTCCTTGATTTGATTTTTGCAAAACTGCTGGAGAGCAGCGCAAGACCGAAGGATTGCATTTTTTGCAGAACCGCTAGACGAGTAAACGTAGTCATGGTAGTAACATGTGGATGGGTAGTTAACATGTGGAGGAAAGACTATCGCATCCTATCAGATTGGAGAAAAAATCGTAGCCCAAGCGAAATGGGATAAATAGAGATACTAGCCTACGCATTCCAAATTTTTCCAGGAATATCTTGGGGAAGGTCTTCTAATGAATTTATGATAGGTGAGTATAAGATCACCCAGCCGCAGGAAGGAGGGGGGAGGGGTAAGGGTACCTTTTGCAGTTTTATGCTCATAACTTGGAAACGGTGCACCCTCTTGGGAGGCACGATGCGCAATGTTCTGATCATGTATTATATACGGGGTTTAATAATTATAGACCGATGATCATAGAAGTGACTAGGAAGAAAGAATTAATAAACAGAACTGCCTCTGCCGGGATACGAACCGTCGCCGCCGCCGTCCCCTGGACTAAAGTCTAAAACGTAACCACGGTGCTACGATCGCCTGTACAACAATATTTGCAACGCATCATTTCTTCGTGTTGTCGCGCCTGGAAACCCGAAGGTTTTTTCGAAGTTCTAGCCCTTATAGAAAACGAACGGTTCAACCCACAGTGTTGCGGATAGTTTTAATCGATTCTTTGGGATTATATTTATCATTGACAAGCAATAAATCATCACTGTTACCTTAAAAGTTTTCGAGATCTCGATTTTTGAATATGTTAGCCCTTGATTTCTACCCTTCAGGGTTTATCAAAACTGATGCCGATGTTACTGGCACACCCACGGCCGATGTTTGATTTTTGAGCCAAATTTCATAAACTTTGGCCCAGTAGTTTTAAAGAAAAGCTCTGGACAGCGTACGGTGCACGGCGTACACTTAACAGACGAATATTTTTAATTCGATTTTTAGATTCTACGCATCTTGAAACGTAAACCAATAAATTTGGAGGGGAGGTTGAACTTTTTTTTTTCTTGGTCGATAACAAAGATTTATTATTGAGAATAATGAAACAATACATCATATACTGTTCTCTAATGAAAATTTTGAAGGGATTTATCACGTGACTGTCTTTTCTTACACATTTGTCATGGAAGTTATGGCGTTTGTGGTACCTATATAAAGAATTTTATAACTCAAGAATCGTTTTCGAATGCTTCCAACAGATTTGGATGAAGGAGGACAACCAAAAAACTCGTAAACGAGTTCCACTATCCGCTCTACAAGCAGATACCATGTTACATGGATATGTCTTTGATTGGGGATTTCATAACGGTTGTCCTCGAGTTGTCCTCGACTGTTGTCAAGAGGATAAAAATGTTTCTTATGGAGTGGAGTAAATGATGCTATTGCTTTACGTTAAGAATATAGTCCAATCAACATAGTTTTGGAATGTAGCCAGGTACGTAAGGAGGGGGAAATTGGTAGCTTGAGATGTGAACATTTATCACATAAATCAAGTGCTTTCCAACGAGTGGCGAACGATTTTTGTGCGATGAAACCTGCGGAAGTTCCATTCCCCTAGCAACGGCTGGGTTGTACGTGAAAAAGACTGAAATTGTGACACAAATTTTGCGTCACGGAAATTTTTGGTTGACCCCCCAGAGCAAAGACATATCCATGTCAAAATTTGATTTTTGTAAGTTTTGGAAACCAACGGTCTACTTTTTCTTTGAAAATTCGAACATAAAATACGGAAACTCAAAATTTTAACGTACTTATCTTTGACTTGAGATTCAGGGATTGCGAAGGCTTCGCTCGCAAGCGGGAGGATCCCAAGGTGAACCGATGACCGCGGATACGAAACTGAATACCTAAACGATCAACACGTATCGACCTTGCGGAAAAAAAGAGCGAAATCCTAGTGGGTAAAATAATAGTATTGACGTGGAATAACGTAATGCAACTAGCATAAAGTGGGAGTATTATCGACGCAAGTGGGACAGGACAGGGCGAGCGGGGGTATTGATACTCAGCTGTACTTGTATCGCGGGGGGTATTGCAAATTATGGCAGAGGGTGGACTGGTTGGTGATGGTATGGATCGACCTGGTCGTTGTCACAAACAAACCAGCGAAGGGGCGGTGGGAGGTTGTCGACCTCGAGATGCTACAGTTGTTGGAAATCACATGTGACATTACATCAAGTATGATGTTATCGGGAGACTTTAGCTTACTTTGCTTAATTTACGTGAAAGTCGCAAAGTGCTACCAGTCACCGACAGAAATGAGGTTTTCCTTGTTCTGTTGTTGTTGTTTTGCCTTCATGCGTTCTAATACAGATAAAGTATACCAGCACCCACTTGAGAACTCAAATACAACATTTTATTCAGGCAACAGGGCTTTTCTGCTATATGCATTGGAATCGGAGTAAACCATTTCTGAATCAATTTCTAGAGGATTTTTCATTATTTTATTTAACTTAGTCAAGAGAAGAGGAGCTCCGTCCCCCAACCCGAGCATATTTTCTTGACGCTCTGCTGGATTTTGCCAACCTAATAATGGTTTTCTTGATCCTCTCAGTCGTAAAGAAACAGCCTTTAAGACGGACATCATGATCTTCACCTTCACCCAGAATGCTACCTCAGATCGTGGCTTCTCTCACTTGTCTGTGAGGACTGCAATTAATCTTTTACTGGATGCCTGGAACTCTCGGGCCACTATTCTCTCGCATTACGTAATAAGGGGTGTTAATGAATTTCGGTGGTCCTCTGCACTCATATCGTAATTTCTGTGTTTACATCTTGCTTCTTCGGATTTTTCTAACCATTCCTGGGTGGAATGGGAAGAGGCGTGGTATCAAGGAAAGCAGCTCTCTCTCTATCCTACACGCCATGCACTTTTATATCGGCAATCAGCCCTGATTTTCCCATCGTCTTCTTCCTGCTTGACAGGATCATCAACTTGAGAACTGTCGCCTCAACGCATAGTGTGCTTAGTGAGGGATGATAGCTAAATGATTGCTGATAAATGGTAGAATGATAGCTAATCATTGGCATCAACACAAAGTTCTTGAATTCCAAAAACATGTACCATGTGCGATAAATTACAAAAATTCGTTCATATTCCGCACGACAACGATTAACAAACTATAACGCTAGGAGCTGCAGGATGACTCCTTTTTTGCTTTGCGTTCATGATTGAAATCGAAAAAAATTTCGTCCTCCAAAGTCAAAATTTTCACTTGGTTTTTGCGTTTCAGAGCTTGCTGATCAATTTTGGTAAATTTCTGTCTGTATGATATCTGTCTGTCTGTGGTAAATTCTTGTCATGCCGAAAATTATTTCAAGTTTCAGTCCGATTTCGAAGAAATTATAAGGGATAGTGGAGGTTAGCTCCAAGACCCCCTATAATATCCAATGCCGTCGAATCAAAAGTAGTCTGTGCGCATGCGCAAACAAGAATTTATCATAACGTCGATTTTTCAGCATCTATTGGTACGATTTCCTTTAAGCCCCATTGGTAATTGGATACATGTTCTAGAAAAATGCCCTATAAATTGTATCGCGATTGATAGAGTAGGTAATAATCATTGCGCATGCGCGAAACTAATATCGAGCGGCACAGGCAAAACTCCGAGTCTAATGGAACGATTTAGATAGAATTTTTAAAGATTATGCGGGATATCTTCTAGACGTCCCCCTATAACTTTCATTGCCGTCACATAAATAGTAGTCTGTGCGCATGCAAAAACGTTAATTTATTATAATGTCGATTTCTTATCATCTATTGGTCCGATTTCGGTGGAACTCAGGGAGTAGATAGGTACATGTTCCAGGAAAATTGCCTTTGAATTATATCGCGATTGGTGGATTAATAACTACAGCGCATGCGCAAAGCTAAAATTAATCGACACAGACAAAACTTCGAGAGTATCAAGCCGATTTTTATTAAATTTTCAAGGAATGTGCGGTTTAGCTCCTATAAGTGCCCCTATAAATCTCATTGCCGTTGAATTAAAAGTAGTTTGTACGCATGCGCAAACGGTAATTTCTTATAACGTCTACCTACTCATCAATTATTTCAACTTGTACTTTGTTCTTCAACTAATTCTATACTTCCAAGTTACAATTTGTGAGGAAGCTAACTGCCCATCCAAGTTGACAGACGTTTTTATTAATATTTCATATTTATAAATTTGAAAAAATTGGGGAAACTTACTTGCGTGTCATCCGTTTGAGGTGGCGTGAACAGCCGGAGGCGGTGAGTGGGGTGAGGTTGGGCGGGAATAGGTGTGTTCCGGATGAGGACCGCAGCGTCTCCACTCGGATCCATATCCTGAAATTCATAGAAAGTTGCTAGATTATTGCAAACCTACGTAACAACCTCCAGTATTGATAAGATATTGATGAAATTGCGGGTTTGGCTGTAGATGGTCCACTATCTGTGTAATTGATCACAAACTATCATCAGTCCTCGCATGCGCAAACGAAAAATTCCAAAAAGGTTCATTTGCCTAGCCGTCCGATCTCACTAAAATCCTGAGAGCAGTCGGAAAAGGTCGGTACAATAATTCCATATACATTTCAATGAGTTCATAAATATTTTGTTAATATCAGTTGTAGCTGCTGCGCACATGTGAATATGGAAGACAATCATTTCTTCTACAGTTTTCATTTGATTTTGATGGAAATTTCATACAAACAATATGTTTCCTATCAATTCTATCACCAAAAAAGAAACAAAAAAAAAAAATCCCGTTTAAAGAAATAGGTTTAATTAAAATTTAAAGTTATACTTCCTAAGTTAAATGTAAATTCAATTGCACCTACTTATATGTTTGTACCAAGGTTATTTCGGTGCCTGAAGAAGGCGGCCATCATGGAGCCGAAATATTGCAAAAACATAAATTAAAAAGCTCATTTTCACAAGATTGGTGTAGTCATTAGAACCCAATTCATATGGAATCCGCACTATCATGTACACATTGAAGCAAAGAGCGCATCATTAGTTTTTGAAGTTCCTATTCTATATTCTCATTTACTTTTAGAGAATTCAGTGATGTGAAGTTGATGGAAGTTTTACGTTTATGCTCGTTGGCCGATAGCTGAATGTTTTTCGATGAAGTTATCGTTTATAAATGAATTTATCGATAGAGTTTACGATGCACCGTCATATTAATGTCGTCGTTAAATTTTAAAAGCCAATCTTACCATACTAAGTGTATAGATGTTTTTGTTCCAGAATTTATGCGTACCAACTATGGAATTAACAGCCCTATGGTACGAATCCAGAGGATGGTAAATAATGTATGTGTAGAGATTGATTTATTTTGTGATAAGGTTGATGACTTGAGTCTAAAATTATATTCGTATTTTCTAATTTCTCTTGATTTTAAAGCGATTGAGCGATTTCAACTTGTGATTTTCATGTTCTTATAATTGATTACTTCCTTAATTACTTCCTTGAATTTCGATATTCGTATCACCTTTTTTGTATTCGGACATTTTTATCTCATTATTTTGTAATTGGGATTTTTTTCTCGTATTCTTCAATAAATAAATGATTCAATATTGAATATCGACCAAGTCAGTAAGTAATACACACACAAAGTATTTTTTAGTAGTTAATTTTAACTGTCCAAACAAAGAAACGTTACAGAGAAAACACTGACTCGGGATTTATCTACCGTTGGTGGAGCTGACCTTTAGTTTCGCAATTAGCAGCGAATCCTCTGCCAGAACCAAATAGACGCAGGTTAAAGAGGAAACGACTACAAGATGCTCTTAATTGAATAAACTCAAGTGTTGTGTTTTATTCTAAGGAATGGTACCAACAGGGCAACCAATGAGCTGTACCTGAACTACATGTTTCACGTTAATTAGACAGGGCCGTGGAGAGAAATTCTGGGTCCGAGGTTAAAAATTATAAGGCTGACTAATGACTAATGATTAATGACTAATTATTACAGAACTGTCTGTTATATCTGTATCAGCTCGCTCTTCTGCAGAGATCACTGAGTCTATACTCGTATACTCAGTTATTACACAAACATTGACATATAAGACTAAAAACCCGATAACGATCGAGCCAAATCAACAGAAGTTCTGACTAGTTTTGCATGCCAAAGCCACTTTGCTTTTCACAGTCGTGTTGGCGATTTTTTCTTCTTCCCCTCCTCTTGGGGTTGATAAAAAACAAAATCAGAGGATTTAATACCAACTAGAGACCATACGTGCTATTTTAGCTCAAACTTCATAAACTTTATATTTTACCCCGAAAAAGCCATAAATAATAAACTGAAAATTTGTCAAGAAAAAAAAAAAAAAAAAAAAAAAAAAAAAAAAAAAAAAAAAAAAAAAAACTCGCTTATAATGGAGCTTGAGAGAACTGCAAGTGTTAACATTTGATACAGCCAAGAGATTGCCCCAAACTCTGGTTCGTAGAGGGTTAACTCATAACCGTGGGGGTAGTCGTTTATAATCATTAAAACATGATTTTCTCCGCTAATTAATAGAGCAAAAACAAAAAAAAAAAAAAATATATATATATATATATATATATATATATATATATATATATATATATATATATATATATATATAATATATATATAAATATTGAGGTAATTATTTTCGTGGGCAAATGTAAAAGTTTTGGGGACACGGAATTTCTTGGTTTATGATTTTGGGGGTGTGCATCATCTTTTGATTATAATGGTTACGATACAATAATACAATGATTATCAAACAATGAATACAGTGATTACAATAAGAATTACAATGAATAAAATGATTATTATTACAATAAAAATGATTACAATACAATGAGTATTACAATAAAATGATTACAATACAATGATAAGGTCATTCAAAATTGAATGACAATGAATGACAATGACAATGAATACAATGGTTATAAAGTGAATTACAGCGATTACAATAGAGTGCAATAGTAATAACGTTGATTACGTAGTATGATTACATAAAGGTGACATAATGGGGTGCCCATTAGGCGTTTTGTCGTCTCTTATGCTTCTTGTATTGAATTATAATTGTGACAATAAAACTGAGTAACATGACATAAAGGAGTATAGACCAGAAGCTAGGGGTTGCAAGTTGGTATAACGTGAAGCGTTTGATAGGTTTCCAATTTTCTAGTTGTATAGAGGATAAATCTAGATTTTTAAGTTGAATTACATTATCTAATGTTTTTGAGGAGTCGGGCGTGAGTTGTACGTTACTGACTATAAGGGGTGTGCCTAGGATGCTTCTATGTGCAGCAAACAGGGTTTGATTGTGATAGGACACTAAGTTCTGGCTAGGTCTGACCAGGTAGATCCCTCGTAAGTTTCGTAACTCTTTTCCGAATTTTGAGGTGATAGTGAGTACATCGCCATGAGGGAAGACGAGTAGGTATTGATTGATTCTATACAAGAGCGAGACGTAGTTGGTGGGGATTTCCAGCTTTGCGTAATTGCAGTTTCCCGTGGAACTTGTCTTGAGGAATTCGGCTTCGCACTGGGAATTGACATCTATTAACATGTGACCGGGGCAGAGATAATAGGCGAGGCCAGAAGGGCATTCGTCTCTCAGGGTAAGGACTTCGTTTTGTGATTTCAACAAGTAGCGAACGGAGGGTACAATTGTTACGTATTCAGAATTTAATGTTGCTGGTAGGGATTCTAAATAGTACAGGTCGAAATTCCTGGGATCTACAATAGGGACATCGAGAAAGTAGACTATTTCGTCTGTTCCGATAAAACATTGAACCTTTATGTGGGATTTAATTTCGAATAGGTCTTTTCCGGAATGGTTCAGGAACCTGGGGCCATAGAATACCGTGAGGCGGTCTAATTCGTTTAACAAAAGTTCTGAGCTCAGGATACTTGGGTGTAGTTTGCCCAATTCACAGAAGGTGAGTGACGTCTCTATGTCCTGAATAACATTTACTAGTAGTTGTAGTGAAATTTGGCAATGTTCTAGAAAGTCATTCAAGGCACGAATGTGGGTTTGTTCCCCTACTTTCATGTCCCGAAGGAATTCAAACTCTTTCTGGATCTGAAGGTTGTTATGATTGATGATATCCATGGTTTTGTTAAAACTTTCGGCAAAAGCTTGATTCACCGAATATTGGGAGTTTAGTTGGTCCTGTAAGTTTTCTTGATTTCGTTGTAGGTGGTTTATTATGTTATCGTAGCGTTCGCTATCTTTCGCGTCTAAGTTTCCTGTAACAAATTTGATTAAGGAGCCTAACCCGTCAACTAGTCCTCTTTTTGATCTCTTTGTTCGTTGGTTGCCGATCTTAAAGTTTTGTATCTTAGAGTCAATCACGTCGAAGGTATGGTTTATAGTTGTGGTGAACATATCAGTGCGTTCTATGTATGTAGTCTGGGAGTCTATAACGGAAGTGAACACTTGTTGGTATTGAGTGCGAAGGGAATTGATTTTTGAAATTAAAGCGCTGAGGTCGTAGTAGTGAGTGATGGTATGATAACCTTCCACTATTTTGGCCGGTCTAAGGAGTACGGGGAGAAGTCCAGGGTTCAGTGTAACGTTGACTAGTTCTAGTCCTGAGACGGAGGAGAGTAGGATCAGGATCCTGTAACAAGGTCAAAACAGGGAATTCCTGAGGATTTCTGTACACATTTGTTCTCGGAGGTATGGTATGTCAGTTTGGGAGAAAGTAGGGTTCTTATTGCTCGTTATTGCTTTGGCAAACTGGCAGACGAAAACACCACAATCATCTGAATTCGATTGTTGCGGGACTGTTAGAAGGTGGATTGTTTCCCAGTTTTCTGAATCCAGTAGGATTCCTCTTTTTTCGAGAAACTCGAAAGCCAAATATGATTGAACGTTTTCTAGGATCGGGATGGCGTATGCGGCTGCAGTGCTGTTTTTTGTACGTGTTTCAGAGAGGGAGTCTAGGTACGTGATCTGTTTACGTTTCGTGTTAATTACTACGAGACTCCAGTGATTGGTTTTATGGATTGGTATGATTATTAAATCTTTGCTGAATATGTCGGACCTGCGAGTAAAGTGTCTTACTCGGTCATAACCGTGTGCTTCTAACATAGGGTAGAGGAAAGAGTTAAAACAGAAGGTTGAGGGAAATGTTTTGTGGTTTCTGTTCCTTTCGTCTATCAACTCCATATAGAAGTTCATAATCATGTCGTCTATCCAGTTTCCGGGTTTTAGTGTCAGTAGGTTTTCCCTAGTCAGTTTGAGTCCGTATTTATGTGTCAAAGTTTCTGAGGGTGGTAGTTCGGTATTCCATGCATTTTGGACTTTGGTTTCATAGAATTTCCTGGGTGGTTTTACGTTGGTTAGGTGAGCCTTCTCTTTGGTGTTATGATGACGTGGGTGAATTTGTACTGTTTTCATAACCGGGTCTATTTCTTTAACTTCTTCTTTATTATATTTGGGTTTAGTCTTGCTTTGTCGTTGGACGGTTTTAATAAAAATTTCGTCAGGGATTTCAGGGGGGTCTATGCGGTTCACGTTTTTCTCATCAGCTACTTTTTCTTTTTGTTCCTGGAGTTTTTCGGACACTTGTGCGTATAAGGCTTTTACTCTTTCTTTATGTCGGTCTAAATAGTCGTGTGCCATCGCTTTTTCAATATCCATTTCTAGGAGAGAGCGGTTATTCACGTGCCCGTATAGAAGTTCGAACGGTGTTAATTTTGACGCGGAGTGGATCGAATTATTGTAGGCAATGATCGCATAGTTGACTTTATGGCATGTGGTGCAAGTTTTGAATTCTTCCCTATTGGTTAGTAATCGGACGTGCTCTATGAGAGTGGAATGAAATCTTTCGGCGATACCATTGGATTCCGGGTGCTGCGAGGATATGAAGTGAATGTTTATTTTATGGAGGGTCATTAATTCTTTTACTAATGAATTTTGGAATTCGGTTCCGTTGTCCGAAATAATTTTGTTCGGGATCCCATGGTGGGCAAAGAATTTCATAAGTCCGTTAACTATTTCAACGCCGGTGGAAGAGGAGATAGGGTATGCTTGCGCGTATTTGGAAAATGGACAAATTATCGTTAGGAACTTGGAATTTTCTATGGTGAATTTGTCTATATGTAATGTCTCTAAAGGTCGGACGGCCGTGGGGGTGATGTTGTATTTAATTTTGAGCGGGGATCTTTCGTATTTGCATTTTAAACATAATTCACAATTGTTGATGAATTTTTGGATAGCTATCTTCAGATTTGGCCAATAGTATTCTCTTTTTAATTTTTCGTATGTTTCGTCTATACCGCGATGGTTTGTGACTCCATCATGATATTTGGAAATTAGATCTGTTTGTTCTTTTTCCGATTGGATGTCGATCAAGCGTTTGGAGTATTTTGTGAGATTTATTTCCGAGTGGGTGAAATGAGTTGTGATAACTTTAGCAAATTTTTCGTATACTTCGGTTTCGAAATAAATGCCATATTTTACCCTAGGGTGGATGTATTCTTTTGTGAATTTTATTACGTCATTTTCAAATTCTTGATCATTTATTTTGACGAGCATGCGAGTTTTGTTTCCAAAGGGGGTCGTAAGTTTAACCATGTCGGGGACAGGGTGGTTAACTACTGTGAGTATTATCTGGTTCGAAGAAATGTTTATTGGCTGATCGCGAATGGGTATATTGACAACTGTGTTCCCTAAAAAGTTGGAATGGACCGTGTGTCTAGATGAGGTTTCGTCAGTCACCCCTTCCTCCCCAGGATCGACGTGTGCGACTACGGAGTCGGCGTCGTCATTAGAGCCAGCGTCATCGTCATTAAGGTCCAGTTGTTTGCCTAAAAGTTGGGTAAGTTGGTCACAGTGTAAGGTATGTAAGTTTGGTTGATTATCTATTTTGACTCTGGATAGTGCATCTGCGTTTGTGTTGAGGGCTCCTTTCTTGTAAATTATGTCAAAGTCGTATGCTTGTAATTTCGTTTTCCATGCGAACAATCGTGAACCAGGTTCTTTATGGTTGAAGAGCCATTGTAACGGGTGGTGATCAGAAAAAATAGTGAATTTCCTACCATATAAGTAGGGGCGGAAGTAACCTACAGCCCATACGATGGCGAGTAGCTCTTTCTCAATTGTGCTATATTTTTGTTCGGATTGGTTTAATGTCCGGCTCGCGTAAGCTACTGGTAGATCGGAGTTATCTGAAATTTGGCTCAAAACTGCCCCCAAAGCCACGTTGCTTGCGTCCGTAGTGAGCCTGAAGGGTTTCGAGAAATCTGGGTATTGAAGGATTGGGTCATTGCTTAGGAGGTCTTTGCAAGTTTCGAAGCATTGTCGATACTCAGGGTCTGTGATGTCTATGAGAGCGTCTTTTTTGAGACATTTAGTCATGGGTTTCGTTAGTTTTGCGAAGTCCTTTATGAATTTTCGGTAGTATCCTAACAGTCCTAAGAATCCCTTGATCTCTTTTGTAGTTTTTGGAATGGGGTAATTTTTTATTGCTTGAATCTTGTCTGGGTTCGGTTTTACTCCGTCTGGTGTGACTACGTGACCTAGGTAACAGACTTCTCTTTTCAAAAAGTCGGTTTTGTCTAGTTGTACCTTGAGATTAGCAGATCGAAGGCGTTTAAAAACTGATTCCAAACGGTGTACGTGTTCTTGTAGGCTAGTACTAAATACTATAATGTCGTCTAAATATACGCAGCAGTATTCGTTTGCGATACCACGTAGTATATTGTCCATCACGCGTTGGAATGTACTGGGTGCGTTCTTTAACCCAAAGGGGACGCGTGTCCACTCCAAATGACGTGTGGGGGTGCTGAAGGCTGTTTTGCTGATACTATTGGGGTCCATTTCTATTTGATGAAAAGAGGATTTTAAGTCGATTGTACTGAAATATTGGCATCTTCCTAACTTGTCTAATAGCTCCGAAATTTGAGGAAGAGGGTATTTATCTTCTATCGTTTTTTCGTTTAGTTTACGATAGTCTACAACGATTCGAAATTTTTGCTTCCCACTGCTGTCTTGTTTTTTTGGAACTATCCAGATAGGGGCATTCCAAGGGCTTTGAGAGTTTCGAACGATCCCTTGTTGGAGAAGTTCTTCCATTTGTTTGTCGAGTTCGTTCAAATGTACCTCAGGGAATCTGTAATTTTTCGTGTAGACTGGTATTTCGTCAGTAGTACGAATGACGTGTTTGACGTTGTTGGTGAAACTAAGGGGGGTGCCTTCTTGATGGAAGATATCTGCGTATTTGGTGACTAATTTGGATATCGCGAGTTTTTCTTCCTCGTTCATGTGGTCGAGGCGAAGTTGGCCTAAATCAAATTTGAATGTTGATTTTTCGAAGTGGTTTAAGTTTGAGTTTGAGACGGGTTTTTGGGTTTGTACGTCAGTAGTTTGAGGGTCGATCTCTTCGGCTAATATGGGAGTAGCTTGCGTGAATTGGTAGGGGGTTTCTCCGGAATTCAATACTTGGACGTAAGCGTCATAATTGTTAACTTTAACCAAGCATTGGGGAATTTCTACGGGTCCTATCTTTTGGTAGGGTATGATCGCATCTCCATTTTCGATGTTATTAAGTACTAGTTTGACCTGTTGGACACTCCTACTGTCAATGGTGTATGTTTCAGTGATGTCTAAATTTAGATATTGTAACGGGAGGTTTACATGAGGGGTTTGGAAGACTTTATTCCGGATGCTTATATCGGCTTTTATGAGTTCTAGATTATCAATGCCGATCAGGAGATCAAATCTAGAATGGAATGGGAATAGTCGGAATTTTAGGTTTGAACCCTTTTCTCGAAGTAGTTCGTGGCACGGGACCATGGCACTTGAAGTGACCAAGGAGGTTCCGTGAACGGTCGTAACGGAAAAAGGTTCATCATTTGTTTTGATAGGGAAGTGTTTTTCTGCTATTAATGGGTTGACAAAACTGGCCGAGCTCCCTGTGTCTACGAGGATTTTTAAGTTTAATTTGGGCAATATGATATAGGGGAGCTTGTTAATCGGCTTAAAGTTTAGGTTCATGAGGTTGCATGTGGTGGTTGGAGGCAAGGGTCTTCTAAAAAAGGAGTTTCATCTTTTTGACTTTGGGGATTTTCCGTAGACTGGTCTGGCCACTCATATGCGTCGTAGTATAGGTCGTTTTGGTAGTTCGAGTCATGATAGTTATTAGGTTCGTCAATCGTTTGGTTGTTTTGGTAATTTGAGTCGTAATAACCGTAGGCTTCGTCACTTATTTGGTCCGTTTCTTCGGTTTGTAAATTGTGAAAATTTGGATTCGGGTTTGGATTTGTTGTCTGCCACGACATTGGTTTCCAATTCCTTTGAGTGTTTTGGGAAGATTTCTGATTATTTGGAGGGTTTCTTTGGTAGGTTGGCCTACTTTGGTAGCCGTTTCTTTGTAGGTTTGAAGGAGTTTGTTGAGGGTTTGGCTGTCTAGGCGGGCCGGACCATTGAGGTGGAGGATTTGGCTGCCTAGGTGGGCCGGACCATTGAGGTGGAGCTAGGCTTTGTAGTAGTCGATAAGATCTCGCAACAGGTGTTTGAGACCAATATGCAGGGTTCTGCCTAGGGGGCCCGTAAAGACGGTGCGGGGGCGGAACTCTGTATTGAGGAGTTTGGTTTTGCCTGAGGGGAGCATTTTGTTTCGGACGAGAGTTCGATGGTAGCAACTGGTAATCGTTCGTCATCCATCCGAGTGCCTCATTCAGGTCTTTTGGTTGTCGAGTCCTCAATAGGCTTCCTAGTGGTTCTCTGAGATGTAATAGGAAACATCTTAGCGCGAGTTGTGTGTGATGCTTAATTATGCTGTCGGCCTCATCGGGTTCGTGGATGTTGGCATACGCGGTTATTTTGTTTAATGCTTCCGTTATCCTATGGTGGAACTTGAACGGATCCTCGTGTTCTCCCTGTCTCATATTTGAGAGGTCTAGATTCATGGAGAACACATCTCGTTTATCGGAAAAGGCATTGATCAACGCGTCTTTGATTTGTTTGTATGTCGTGATATTTCCCGAGTTTATTGCACTTGAAGCTGGGGGTTGAATTTTGGCTTTGATGGCATGTAAGATCATCCTATTTTGGAAGTCTCCTACGTCGTTGTAATTGAAAAACCTGTCGTTCAGTTCTTGTGTTACGAGTAGGAAATCATTCAATGTTTCCGGATCTCCTTTAAACACCGGAATGAGTTCCATGTGTTCTTTCTTGAATGTTGGAACTTCGGTAACTTCGGGTTTCCTATTTTGTACGCGTGCGCCTCCCAATCTCATCAGTTCGAGGGCGCCCGTGGCTTCATTTAGTGCGGCTTCTAATCTAAGTTGTGTCGCGTTTTGTTCCCGGAGCATCTGTTGGGACGCTTCTAACAAGTGATTAAATTGAGTATTTTGTGCCATCAACTCGGAATTTTGCGCGATTAGGTCTTCAATTTTGGGTTTGCCTCCGGTGGCTCCAGTATCGGCGGATCTATCCATGTCGATGTGTTCGGGGATATTAGAAAAGTTTTGGGGCCGGGTTTCGTCCCTGAGGAGGATCCCTAATCGATTTGATAGCCTATCGGCCACGAAACGTTTTAATTCTTTGGGAATTTTGATTGTTTTTAGGGCGTGCTTACGGGGTCAAACCTAGTCTGACCTGTACAGTGCCGAGTTAAGAAAGAAAAATATAAAAATACAGCTGAAAACAAGGTTAAAATTCAAAGATTAAAATTCCTTAAAATTATCTTAATAATAAGAATGGTGTCTTCGTGTGGGAGACGAGAAGAAATGCAGAGGTGAAGAGAGGTTTAAATGGGCGGCGGCCGTCAATTCGGCGAGTGGCCTTCAAGGTTGAGCTTATCTGCAGCTCGGGAGCGATAAGGTTTCTAATCCGAGACCTACGTCCTGTGAGTGGGTAGATCTCTGATGAGGTGTCGTTTTAACAAATGAAGAGGGGACGTCTATATGTTCTGAAGTTTAATTCTGAAGTCAAAGTTTTTCCCGGTCAGATATTCGTTCTTTGCGGGTTCAAAACTTTTAACAGAATTTTTGAAAGCTTCTTGGAAGTGAAGTAAGTTGTATATTTGAAGTGGGCTTAAGAATGGGTGAGTGTCCGCCGAATATGCTTTTCAGTGGATTGTACTCGTAATATAAAATGTTGCGCAGTGATTTTACTTACAGAGGGATGCCCATGTCCGTGTAAGGAGTCCAGTCCCGTTGATTTCCGTCGTGTGTAATCCCAATCAGACACTTTTCTAGAAGGTTCTCGGTTTTTTCCTCGCGTGTGCGGAGCAAAGAAAAAAAACCACGTCTTTCCGACAAGCGCCAATTAAATAAGACTCGTAGAGTTTAGAGTTTTTAAAAATGACTTTATTCACTTTTCACAAGACTGAACAAAGATGATGCACTGCGCGATGTTTATGCGGGGACGTACGGGCGGAGACTGAACTCCAGAGGCTGATGGCCGCGGGCTTATATAGGGAAGAGCTGCTGAGTCAGCTCTGTATTACCCAAGGGTTGAGGCGTCGTATGTAACTTATATATATAAATGCTATGCAATTCTTAGGCCGACCCCAATTTTTTTTGTAACGTCCCAAACGAAATTAAAGATGATTTTCACGTACAACCGAGTAGTTGAGTAGTTGCTATAGATTGTGTCACAATTTCAGTGTTTTTCACGTACAACCCAGCCGTTGTTAAGGGAATGAAACTTCCGCAGTTTTCATCGCAAAAAAATCGTTCGCCACTCGTTGGAAAGCGCTTGATTTATGTGATAAATGTTCACATTTCAAGCTACCAATTTCCCTCTCCTTACGTACCTGGCTACATTCCGAAACTAAGTTGATTCAGGCTAAGAATTGCATAGCAAATTATCCTCGTTTTCTACGCAGTAGAAAAGAGAAAAGATCCGGCGAGCCGCGAAGCGCCGAGTATATATATGTATATATTTACTATAAATGTGGAAAACTGAAATATCTACTGATGAAGTGTTTCCTCACCGGCAAGTAGAAGTTAGCTATACTTTTGGAGCTTAAGCGCGATGAAATTGTTGTCAATTTTCGAAACTCGAGAAAATTTTTTTTTTAAGCACAATTTCCGTAAAGGGTTGAAGAAATGTTAAAAATCGGATCCCGAACATTTTTGAAAGAAGAAACGTGTTTTTTTGTCCGTTATTCAGGACAAGTTTCAACTTTCAATTTCTTTCTCTCTCGCTTCTTTTCAATTTTTAAAGAAAATCCGGGACCCCCTCACAACGGCTGGGCCTGTAATTAGATATGTACTTGAATCTACTATTGAATCTAATATCCACTAGTTATTTAAATTGTTGAATATTCTTGTGATTTTGTTTCCAAGTGATGTTGATTCTTTATTGTTTTGGTTTCTTGTGTTGAAAATTAACTGTCATTGATTTTACTGTGTATGTTGTAATTAACCAATAAAGTAATATTTCCAACAAGGGTTATGGACCCATGATTCCTGACCGGATCTTGAATAAAGCAGTCCCTCAAAACTTTGGCGATTGAGATTTTTTCCTAGGTCGTAGGTCTGTTATAAAAATTACTCGAACCTAGCTATTCCATGCCTGTTTAGATAGCTGATAAAGCAGACAGTGAAATAAATTCAATTTTTTTTCTCGATTTCAAATTCAAGAGAATCGTTGTCATTGAAATATTAAATAGACTATAACGTGACTATATAGCGTTTGGTATTCGTGTGCATACGCGTAAAAATACGAGTAGAAACGCGAAGAGCTAGCATCTGCAGTTGCTTGCTCTAGACGCTACTCTACGCGTTAACGGAGGAAAATTGGACGGGGAGAACAAAAACTGTCCAATAACTGAACATGGAAACGCGCGCATTAGGTATAATGTAAACGTAAGTGTAATTACATGGGATATCAGGGCACCACAAGGCAGTACTCCTCAAAAGCCAAAGGTATTAGTCACCCCACCCTAGCAGTCTAGAGATAAAATAGGGACAGAAAGCTCTCCATTCCCTGAGCTTTAAATAATAAAAAAATTAATTATAATAAAATATTAATAATAATAAACAAAATTAATAATAATAACATTTTGAAACTCATTATAATTGCCTACAAGACGAGTGTAACCGCTATTTCCATTCAATCCTGGAATATTGATGTCATTTCTATCCCATTATATAACGCAGGTATTTTTAGAAATGCCACCTCGAGACGTATTAAATCAATTGAACTAATGAACTCCTCTCCTCCTTTAGAAATTAACGTCAGAAATTAATTTACAGCGCAATAAAGTTTACTACGTGCTTGAAGTTGACTATGAAAATTAAATGAAAAGCAATGTTGATCCAAGAATGTGTTTAAACTGCTCTAATGAAATGTTTACGTACCTTGGACTCATTCCAGATCGTGCAGTACCTCCGAGATTGGGTTCCCGCCTGTAAAAAAAATTACTATCAGAATAAAACGTTGCAAATCCTTGCAAAACGATTTATTATGTAATTATTTGTTATATTACTATTATTATACTTGAATATCTCTCAACCTTGGTCAATGAGCGTTAGCCACGCATTCATTATACAGGGTGTTCGGTTCAAAGTTTTAAAAAACAATTTAATGGGCTAGAAAGAAAATGGAGTAGAATGCCGCCTGTCGCACCTATTTATCCTAATCCGTTGCCAAAAGATATGATTTTTTTTTTCTCTATAAAAACCACTTTTTTTGTAGTATAAAAAACCCACATTTAACTCCTTTAAATAAACTTTTCTCAACTCTTGACCACATTCAAGGAATCAGCGTTAAATACTTGCGTCTATGGACACAACGTGGTGGAGGGATTTTCAGAAGCGCTCTATCGGCCTCCCAGAAACTACTCGTTCAGGAGAATCCCCTACTGAATAGCGAAGCACTGTGATTGTTCGGTCTTAATTAAGGATTGGCCGTGTTGTTTATTGTAGATGAAGGTTAGAAGGGGAATCGAAGGAATATTCATGAGTACTCCGTTCCCCCAGAACGTGTGTTTTTAATGTAATTGGTGTGTGTTTGAGATAGTGAATGTTTGATTAGAATCACTGTGATACCCTTGAGGTAATGTAAGGAAATCTACTATGATAGTAGGATTAGGCATATTAGGATAGGTTCTGCATTACATAGGATTGAGATAAAAATTCAGCTCTTGCGTGAAAACGTCAAGCTTTCCAAATGAAAGGATGAGTTCGTTGGCCATCTCTTTTTGAGCAAATCAAATTGATATCATAACAAAAACGCTGCAATTATTTCACAAAGGTTTATTATTTTTTCAATTGAGTATGATCGTAGTTTTAGTTGGCTAGCGTACGTCATAAGGCCCGTCCAGACTCCTCGGCGTATCCTATTTCGAGTTGCCACAGCCTATACTTCTATAATTATATACGCATGTTTATATTTCTCGATTTGAGCTCCAATCTATTCAAATAGTTATTGCCTTAATAATATCATTATCTAAGCACGTACGAAAAGTCGAGAGGATATGTTATTAAATATGCGTAGGAAAAGCTTTGGTATTAACACACAAATATGACCTTGAAAAAAACATATATTCATGCCTTGAAGGAACGCCGGCGCCGTACCCACCACAAGCCGCGGCGCCGGCGCCTCCTCTCACTCCACCCCCCGCTCACCCCCGCTCACCACCCCCTCCTCACCACCCACCGTGACCCCCTGCCAAGCGTGCCAGGCGTGAGCGCGTCGAAAAACACACTTTTTTGCCCGTTTTTGGCCCATAGCATCTATGCGAGTAAAGCGATCGGGATGGTTAAACGTTAGGACCAACTAGAACCCAAATGGAGTCTATGTGCGAAAGAACGGGTTTTTAAAGTCAATTCTTAGGCCTTTTATGGCCCGGACGGCGAACGGCGAAGGGCGGACGGCGGACGGCGAACGGCGGACGGCGGACGGACATTTCAAATTTGGATTCTACGTACCTTGAAACGTAAAGTGACAAAGTTTGAGGGGGGGTTATAAAAATTTTTTGCTACACGATCACATAAGCTTATTATTGGAAATAATAAACCAAAATGGGCTGAAAAAATCTGTACAAATAGCTAAAAATTGATACATGTATTTATATTTTTCAACAAAAGTAGTTTATCAACATGAACATTGAACATTTTTGCACAAAATTATGCTGAAAAATGAAAATTTATTTTTAAAAAAGTCATAATTTTTCCTGTAACATCGATAAAAAATAAAAAACGCTGCAAATTATTTCACAAAGGTTTATTATTTTTTCAATTGAGTATGATCGTAGTTTTAGTAGGCTAGCGTACGTCATAAGGCCCGTCCAGACTCTTCGGCGTGTCCTACTTCGAGTTGCCACAACCTATACTTCTATAATTATATACGCATGTTTATATTTCTCGATTTGAGCTCCTATCTATTCAAATAGTTATTGCCTTAATAATATCATTATCTAAGTACGTACGAAAAGTCGAGAGGATATGTTATTAAATATGCGTAGGAAAAGCTTTGGTATTAACACACAAACATGACCTTGAAAAAAAAACATATTCATGGCTCGAACGAACGCCGGCGCCGCACAGTGGGCTGAAATGGCATATTTTGTTCAACAACCCGATTTCAAGGTAATCTGTCAAAATTGAAATGCATTCCCATGGTTTTTTTCATTTTTTGAATCGAATAAGACTAGTTTCAGAACAATGCGCACAGTCGTTTTCAAGATATTTCAGTTTTGAGGCAATTTCAGCGACCGTGCTGAACTGGAAAAGTGAAATAATCAAAGAATTACTTGTAAGTCACTCATTCCGTTTTTCCGGTTTCGAAAACTTGATATGATACAGTAATCATCAATTAATATTAGTTTATTTATTTAATTATTGTTGTTGCTGTCTTAGAAATTGAGAGAAAAGTTGAAACGGGAACATCCTTTCATATTGCTGTATTTTGTCAATAGTATAACAAATGGTGCGTGGTAAAATAACATTAAAATATGAAACAAAAAAAACGAAAATTATGCTTTGAGGGCCTCCCAACTTTATTAGATCCACTGCAGGAATGTGAGAAATCAGTATGGATAACAAATGTTCTCTTTAACCAGTCACTATTCTTGGATAAGAATGTGGCTTTGTTATGAGTCACATCCCTCATTTTTTTATTAAAATTACACAGAAATCTTCCCTTTATCTCCGAAATTACCTGGAGTAAGATGGTATTCTCCATTTCGGGGTAACGGTCCCGCAAACTCTCTTCCAGTGTCCTGTAGGAGTAAATAACATTTTGCACAGAACACTGTAAGGAATAGTTATTTCCGACATATTAATGAACTAACTGGGAACGAATGAATGAATGTTTAAAGTCGGTTTACCGATATATAACTAAGCATCGAATAGGATAAGATGAATGCCAGTGTGACCTGTGACAAAAGGTTTTAGACATTATCAGTCCAAAGAGTGTTTACTTATTCGCAAGCTAACAATTGTTTGTTTACTCTTAAATGAACTGTGAAAAGAGTCGGCGGAAGTCGGCGATGAAACTGATGGAGAATGCACTTTAATACCTCACCTTTATTAATATTTCAATGTCTCAATAAATGCAGGTAACAGTTTTTTTCTTCCGGCCCTTCTCATTGATAAAAATACGTGATTTTTCAGCTTAAATTACGAAAACTGTAAATTTCTCGTATGATTAATATTTAAAAAATATATATAACCCCAAAAACCGTTTAATAATAATGTAATTCAATAGTTTAATAGTAATTTAATTATTAAAATATTTGATACACCATATCACGATCATAGGTATAGGTATCAAAGGTACCTACTGATATGACGCAGTCGTGCGAAACCGCCTGAGAAAAAGGCCACTATTAACCTAAGTCGCTGGAATATTTGAAAATCTACTACGTACAACTAATCACTAGGTATCTAGCTATGAAAAAATAACTAACCCAGCTGGATTGAAAAAAATTTTTTTTGGGGGTTTTTGAACACTTCAGCCCACTGTGCGCCGTACCCACCACAAGGTGCCGCGGCGCCGGCGGCGGCGCCTCCTCTCACTCCACCCCCCCGCTCACCCCCCCCCCCCCCCCCCCTCACCACCCACCGTGACCCCCTGCCAAGCGTGCCAGGCGTGAGCGCGTCGAAAAATACACTTTTTTGCCCGTTTTTGGCCCATAGCATCTATGCGAGTAAAGCGATCGGGATGGTTAAACGTTAGGACCAACTAGACCCCAAATGGAGTCTATGTGCGAAAGAACGGGTTTTTTAAGTCAATTCTTAGGCCTTTTATGGCCCGGACGGCGAACGGCGAACGGCGAACGGCGGACGGCGGACGGCGGACGGCGGACGGCGGACGGACATTTCAAATTTGGATTCTACGTACCTTGAAACGTAAAGTGACAAAGTTTGAGGGGGGGTTATAAAAATTTTTTGCTACACGATCACATAGGCTTATTATTGGAAATAATAAACCAAAATGGCTAGAATTCCAAAATATTACTGTGTCACAGAATATGGTTCAGAAATAGTTGAAAAATGAAACTGGAAGATAACAATTCCTCTTCATTTAAAGTCCCCAATTTTCAAAACAATGTAATATATAATATGATACGATAATTTCCAAAAATTTGCTCATACGATCATGTTGCATGACTGGAACTTCTTTTTTTGTTCAACAGTGCCTTTTTTACACATTTGCCCTTCAACAATCTGTGTTGATTGGAGTGTGAAACTAGAGCCTTTTACACATTTACCCCGTTTTGGTGGGGAAACTTATATGAGGAGGTCGTTTAAAATAAAATAGAAAAGTTAAAAACACGGAATATCAATCCAGTATTTGTATTCTGCATTAAAATGTCTACATTTTGAAAAAATAAAATAAAATAAAAAATATATAAATTACTGTAGCTGTAATTGAGGCAGAACTGAGCGAGGTTAAATTTGCACTATTGAAATTTTGGTACGCAATTTCCCCCGCAATTTCACCCCACTGAAATTGTACTTCAATTTGAGTCGTTTCGTAACTTTTGTTTTTTTTATAACGGTTCTAACCAATTTTTGAAGTGTAAACTTCTATAGGCGCACCGCGTCGAAAAATTTAGTGAGGTGTGAATACGATTTTACCGTCACGTTTTTTTCCGCCACGCTGTTTTAACACAGAATGTGTTTTTGCGATGACCTACCGAAAAAAAATCGTCACAAAAAACCGACAGAAAAAACCGTTATGCGCCTTTTATGATTTCACCCGCCTTTTATGATGTTTTTTAATGATTTTCACGTACAACCAAGCCGTTGGTAAGGAAATAGAACTCCCGCAGTGTTCATTGCACAGAAATTGTTCACCATTCGTTGGAAAGCTCTCAATTTATATAGTATTTTTCTTGTAGTTACATATTTATTTATATAATATTTATAGGGTTTTAGACCAAATTAAATGTCTAACAATTATTTATTTTATTATTGCCAAATATTGTTATTATTCACGTGCAACCAAGCAACCAAGCAAAAACACATTCTGTGTTCCTATGATTTCATACAGAGTATGGAAAAAGAAATAAACCGGGGGTGCAGGGGGGCGGAGCCCCCCGCCGAGGCGCAAAGCGCCGAGTTTTCTTTTGATTTTCACGTACAACCAAGCCGTTGCTGAGGAAATGAAACTTCTTTATTTTTCACCAGACAAAAATCGTTCTCCACTCGTTGGAAAGCTCTCGATTTATCACGCATTTCTTTCTTACTTGTTCTTCTATTCATGTCGTAGTTTTATATTTATTTATGTTATAAGTAAGTAAACAATCCGCTAGTTTTGTTGCCACTTGGTTGAGAAGTTAATCTTGCTTATAGTAATTGGAGACGCGCACCATAACAGAAAATTACCTACACAAAATTGAGTAAAGAACATTTATCTTTTATTTCAGTTACCATGAGCCAATAATTTCTTTTCTAGAGTCGTCAGATGATTGTAATAATAATAACACTATTGTTGACGGTTAATGAATAAAGAATAAAATAATAATGCAAACAGAAAATATAGAAACAATGTTGTGACTAGTTCATGTGTAAGAAAAGTTTAATAATGTTTGAATAAAAATTTTGTATACTTTGAAATTGGTCTTAACAAGATTTTTTTCGGCAACCAAAATCATTTCCATAATATATTTTATATTTATTATATTTAGCAGAAAATCATAGAAGTTTACACTTCTCCCGTGTGGTCTTTAGCACACCTGGTTTTTTTTTTTTTTTTTTTAATTACTTTATTATGGTAAACTCTTTGTTTAGCATTGGTAAAGCATCTCTCTTTTCTTTCAAGGTTAAGGCAAATGCACATTATATGCTAAAATTGCAAACGGTAAATAAATGGAAAAAAAAAAAAAAGGAAGTCATTGACCCCTGGACCGATCTCTTAATCAGGACCCCAGTATTGTCTGAGAATTTCATTCTTTGGCGTCCAAGCAGAAAACCCCATTTCGACGCAGCGTTTATAGTGGGGAAAACTCTGAGCGGAAAAACACTTTGATCTAATTGGATCTCATTTTCTAGGGCAGCGGGAAAATGGGATTAAAACCCGTTCGACTGCCAACTCTCCGAGCATTTCCCGAACCGAAGAACAGGAATAAACGCCTTGGAAGTCTCCCGTTTTGACGCCAAATTGTGTTTTATGGAAGCGTTCAGTCCGAGTAAGCGTTCAGAACGTCAGCCTTGGTGATAATGTGAGTTTATTGTTGTTTTCTGAGTTGAAACAAGTCTGCGACCTTTACGAGATTGAAGATTGCATTGATTTTGGAATTAAGGAAGATAGCATATGTTTGCAAGCGTCACACGACCCTCCCCCCCCCCCCACCCTACGTTTACCGAAATTCCGCTAAAACTCATGCTTCATTAAGCTGTAGCAACACCTTCCAAACTTTGGAAAATGAAATTTCCGAAAAGTGGCATACTTACCTAGTTGAAATCCGTTCAGGATCATTTTGAATTTATTTTAACAATAATGTTTGACAGTTTCATGTCTTTGCTTTGGCACAGAACTGCAAAAGGGGTTACTTTTTAGGAGCGCCATTTTCTACGCGACATGATATGTTTGCGGGCAGTGGGTTAGGCTAGAAATTCCGTCACGGTTTTTTTTTCAAAAAATCTGGAAGGAATTGTTAAGTTGGTTGCTATATTATTATTGTAAATATATAGCATATATAATGAATTCGTAAATTCTTGTTCAACAAAATTATTTATCCTACGAAAAGAAGGCATTACATTCTAAAGTACTATTAAGTAGTAGGTACTAATAAATTGCAATTACTTTATATTGCTATAAATTTGAATTAGATAGCGTGACAATCAGGTTCAGGAACATTAAGAGAGAATTGAAATTATTGCTCTTTCCTGATTAGATCAGTAAGCTAAATTCTGTTCTGTTCACTGTAGAGAGTTGAGATTTGATTGTGTGACAATTTAATAGGGCATTGAGAGACGATTGAAATGATGGGCTCTTTCCTGATCTAAATTCTCGGCTGTTCGCTCTAGGAAGTATAAATTCAATAGGGAGACTCTCTGATACGACGGGTTTCATCCCTGGTGAGCTCATTATCCCCTGTTGTCCCTGGGGAGATGAAATTGTATACGGAGTGTCTCTGTAACATTAAGAGACGACTGAAATTAGGAGCTCCTTCCTGGTCCGCTGATTGACCTAAATTTTCTCCTGTTCACCCTAAGAAGTGACACATAACACACACACCGATAGACTCTAAACGAAAGTTGTTCAGAATAGTCGTAAAACGAAAACTGCAAGCAAAATTTTGACCAATACGTAAGGTTGTAAGGAGCGTTGCGTTCTAAAATTTCTATCTAATTAAAACTTATGGAGTAAGGTAAAGATGGAAATGTTGAAGGACTGGGTACTTTTCTAATTAGGTTCAGCTTCTCTAATTCAAACATCTGGTGCGAGGCTTCACACAACTTTCCTTACATCTACTCATTTTACATGGATGCTATCATAATGGGTCACATCATAGAAGGATGGGGTTGTTATTCAATGGTTAGCCATATTGGAGGAAAGGCCAAAAAAGTGTTAAAAAATAGCGTTTTTCACCTATTTTTGAAGGTGTTTTGCTAATTACCGCCCTCAGAGTATTTACCCAGATATGAGGGGTTTGGGATATAATTTCTACCCAGAAGAGGAGTAACTCCTGTGAATTTCATCAAAACCCCTCGAGCCATTTTGGAGAAAAGGCAAAAAAGTGCTGAAAACGACGTTTTTTTCTCACTATTCTGATTTTTTAACCCCCTAAAAATGGGGTATAAAAACTTGGGTAAAAAATTGAGTATAAAAACCCAACCACGAAATTGGAATTTTCTTATGCCGTACCTTATAGTCGCAATTGTGTACACTAGTTACATACACAGACATACATACATTTTCATGAAACGTATAGATATGGGTTCAGGTTGAACAAGAGAGAGAGAGAGAGAGTTAAAGCATTTATTAGACAATTCAATGGTGATAATACAGAGCATCTGATAATGATAGTGTAATTTATATTCTCACTAATAGAATTTTCACATTCCTTACTGTAGCTATAGAATAGAATCTTAATATATTTTAAGTTTAGTTTCACTACTTATTAATCTTCCGTTTTGCTTTATATATTAATACTTGAATAAATATTTCGGTTGCTTTCCTGTTACAATAATTATGTATCTAATTTTATCTTAATCTAATGAATCTAATAGTTATCTTAAATTATATAGTTATCTTAAATTTTAATATTGCCTAATGCCGTATTATCTTTCCCGTCCCTTAAGCTTATACTGCTGGATATAGTATCCGTTGCAGGGGGTAGTCACTTGTTTCAGTGTTCATTTCGGGCAATTTTGTTCAATACCTACTTATGTTGTTTATTTTTAGTTCCAGGTTGAAATTGAGATCATCGGTGTTTATCGTTTACATCTTAGTTTGAGATCATAGTTTTTTTCTTTAATAGATTGGTATATTTGGAATTTGTTTTACTTGTCTTTCATTCGTAATTAAATTCGCTGATTAGGAATTTCCTATATTTTCCCGCCTCCCTAATGTATTTGACTAGTCTATTGAGATCGCAATTACCATTCAATATTTCTACCATTTCGTTTTCAGTTAATAATGCTTTTCCAAGACATACTATGCGGAATTCCTTCATAACTGGACACTGTGCTAGAAAATGGAGTGGGGTCTCATCGACTTGCCAATTACACATCGAGCATTTGTTCATTTGTCCTTCCCTCCACCACCTATAACATTTCCGTTCTTGCTCTTGCAACTATTCTGACTTTATTCAAATCCTCCAACCTAAGATATGCTAACCCCTTCTCAGGAGTTCGATCTAGTTTCCCTGCTAATTTGTGGTGTTCCGAATTCTTCATCTGGTTCTCCAAGTTTAAACGCCACTGTTCCATCAATCTGTTACGCACATTATACAGTTCTTCAGGCCATCCCTCATTTGTCAAATTCATATTACACTGCCTGGCTAGCCTTCCATACTCATTGTACCAAGTGACCTCCTCCTTTATAACATTTTCGGCGATAACACGTGGGTACCTATTTTGCGGATATTTCAGTACTTTTTTGACATAATCCATTTGGAGTTTCAGGGTATAGAAATGGAGAGGTTCAAAGCCGCTCTCTGAAAGTAGAGCGTAATTGGGGGTGTTTTGGGGTAGGGCAAGTAATTTTTTTAGGTAATATCGCTGTAATGCCTCTATTTGTTCAAAAATTTTGTACCCCCATACCTGAGCTCCATAGCACACCACCGAACGTGTTGTGGCCCTATAAACTCGGTGTTTCACCTCCAAAGGTACTTTCCGTCTTTTTATCAAGGCTCCCCAGACTGCACCCATTCCATGTTTCGCATCAGCTACTTTCTTTTCGAAGTGAGTCCCTAAATCTAGTTGCGACGACAGGTGAATTCCCAAGTACTTATATTCTCCCACCACGTCTAGCTGTTTACCACGGTAACTCCACCTTTCACTGCGGGCTTGCCTACCACCTCTCTTGCCAAAGATCATGATTTGCGACTTTTCTCGATTTAAAGACAAATTCCACTTTTGTAAGTACTCGGTTATATCATTGATCATCCCCTGTAGAGAAGCTGGGCTGTCTGCTATAATGGCGATATCATCGGCGTACATTAGACATTTTATCAGTGTGTCCCCTATTTTCACTCCCCCTCCCAAGGACCCCGGCAGATCGTTTATAAACAAGGAGAATGCTAGCGGACTTAGCAAACACCCTTGTTTCAAACCCACCCCCGTCTCAAAGTACTCAGTCACTCCTTTCTCGGTCCACACCCCCATTCTAGTACCTTCATACAGGTTTTCAAGCATTCTTATCATTTTTGTTGAGACACCGTAGTTGCAAAGCTTAAAGAACATCGCACTTCTCGAGATATGATCATAGGCAGCTTTTAGATCAATATAAAATACATATGTTTTTTTCTGCTGTTTTTCTCTCAACTTCACAATATTGAAGAGGCTGAATAGATTGTCCGCAGTGGAGTATCCCGCACGGAAACCCGCCTGTGCCTCCTCCAAGATCTCCAAGGTTGAACAAGATACCCATCCTAGCATGAGTTTCAGAAATTGATTTTCAGGGGGATTGCAAGACTTTCCCTTCACCCTTCGGGTTAAGTAAGGAAAGTAAAAAGTCGAGGAACTTGATAGATTTTACGGATAAATGGTTTCTAACTGATAAAATCCGATGGAATAATTCTCACGGTGGAACGAATGAGTTAACTATAGCGAGGTGAGTAAACCGGGTATAAAATTTAACAGACGATTTTTGCTTCGGTTCGACGCGCTTTTTCAAGAAGTTCACGGAAGCATTGTAGGTGTAAAGGAAAAGATGGAGGAGGGAGAAAAAAAGTAGGGTATAGGTATAACGAAACTTTTAAGGAACGAAGAGATGGCAGTAATCAGTTTAGAAAACTCGTCTACGGCCTGTAACTTATATCTCGCCCATTGGCGTTTCCCATCATCTTCGTGTCAAGGTGGGTGTATCTCGGAAGAAAAGGAGATAGGTGGTCTTTTCTCGTTCACTTCGAGGCTCCCCGAAAAGTCGTTCGGAGAGTTTTCTCGAGGGAAGTTCGAGTTTGAGGGCACCTTTAACTAAGGAGTTACTTAAGTAGGAGCGACTTGACGGATAGGCGACGTCCCTCCCGTTTTCTTTTAAAAAGGGATAACAAAAGGCCGATCCTTCAGCCGAACTGAAATACGGGTTTTAGGTTCCGGTCGGCGGTATATTTCTATTTGTATCGGATAAAGGCTTCCACCTGAGAATATGGATTTTCAATCAAATATGAACACGTCATATTTTCCCCCGTTATAATAAATAATTTCTAGACATTGGGATGTGCCAATAACATCGGCATCGCGTTCGATAAACACTAAAGGGTAGAACCTAAGGGCTGAATTATTCAAAAATCGAGATCTTTAAATCTTTCTATGTAACAGTAAAGATTTTTTGAGTTTCATTAATAGGTATCCGCCCAAAGAATCGAATGAAACACAGGAGTAAATCTTGACCAGTAAAACAAAAACATACCAAAAGTCGCCTTGAAAACTATGACAATTGTATCAGCTGATAATATATTTCCAATGGAATCCTAAATTGAATCCTAAACTTCCCCTAAATCGAGTTTATTATAACTTCTGTATCCTACACCTTGACACAGATCCTTACTTGCAGTAAACTTTGTGAAAAAAGGAAAAGAAAAGTAGCACTAGGCTGCATGAAAATCAAATATGGAAAAATGGAGGTGTTGGCTTATTAGGATCAATAACTGTTGTAAAGGCTTCAGAGAAGGGAATGGGGAGAGAAATTATTCTCATCACAAAAGGATCTTGCCAACTTTCCAACAGAAAAAATATTGCAGGTTATTTAGAAGGCTAGGTTTTGGGGAAAGTGCATCGAACCTGGAACAGGGGATCAATGACATTTTATCACAATGTGTCATGATCTCCAAGCCTCTGTAGTGTCAAAGAAAACTGATTTATTACACTAAGTTGTAAACTAAGATTGCTAAGTAATCATGATGAACTAACGATATGTAAAATTAGTCATTATTGAATGATCTGACTGTAGAACCGTAGGTCAACCGTCGACGGTAGCAGTTTTTGAGAGTTGAGATAATTTCACAGAAGGCTTCTCAAATTTTTAAAAATGTTTTAATGCTTAGCACTTTCGCCATTATCGGCCTCGTCAGAGCTTATATTTAGACTGTGTCCTTATACGTTTAAGGGTGTCAATATAGTCAATTTGAATTTAAATTGAGAAAGAGCACGAAGGAAGGAAAATTTCACTATTAACATTGATAAAACGGCTCTTTTATCAATGTTAATAGTGAAATTTTCCTTCCTGCATTCTCTTTCTCAATTTAAATTCAAATTGACTATATTGACACCCTTAAACGTATAAGGACACAGTCACCAGACAATGAGTGATAAAACCACCAGATTTTCAGTTTCATATTAATAAATACGACGAAACATTCCAATCTCAAAGGTACCTTCTGGGATGTTGAGGAGGCCCCAAAACAGGCAAAAAATGAAGTACCGAACCACTAAATATAAGCTCTGACGAGGCCGATAATGGCGAAAGCGCTAAGCATTAAAACATTTTTAAAAATTTGAGAAGCCTTCTGTGAAACTATCTCGACCCTCAAAAACTACTACCGTCAACGGAAAAGGTAACACCCCCAGAAAAATAGGTCTACCGTCCGTTTTTTTCTTTCTTTTTTTTCGTGCTGCCCTCAGCCGTTAACGTTTTGTGTCATCCTCATCGATGAAAGGCATACCAGAAGTGACAAATTAAAACGCTCTCCCAGCTTGCAAGCAACGGGAAATTCACTTTGAATATTTTCCCGTTCCGAATTCCGGTGCTTTTATCGTACCTGGCAGCCGCGTTGGCTTTATTCATCTGACGAGAAATAATCAGGTTGAAAAGCGTCCGGTCCCCGAGCTCCTGCACAGATGACAAATCACACGCTCGGATTCAGAAGGCGGGCAAATCCGGAAATTCAGCCGTGGCCGCGAGCATTCGATCAGGTTGAATGGTTGTAAATACCTACGGAAACTTTGTGTTCCGCCCCTCATAACGAAGCTTTTTACGGAAACTAACAGTTTATCTTGTTATGTGCTATAATGGACTATATTGTAGGGCCAGAACCCGCTTCACCATCCCTCCACCGATGAATCGGAAGTGGACAGTGGCATCTCGAATTAGAAAATATTAACGCTGCCCTGGAGATATATCTTTAAATGTCCCCAAGCAAATGTATATATATATATTATCGCTTGGATTCAGAGGGCGGGCAAATCCGCTTCATGCTTTTCTACTCTTCTATTTGACAAAGGCAATAGCCAAAATATAATAACTGTGAGTTTCCTTGTAATTTATCTATATATATGTTCTATTTTTCTCCGCACATATGTGCCAAAGTATATATACTCGTACATATATATATATATATTTATATATATATATATATATATATATATATATTAATTGCTATGCAATTCTTACGCCGACCCCCAATAATTTTTTTAAAATGTCCACTTTTTTTGTGTAACGTTTTTTGTCCCGAAGCGAGAGGTCGTGGGTTCGAATCCCGGCCAGGCCTGAAAAAAATTTTTTTTTTTTCTCGTGAGACGAAGGTTGTGGGTTCGAATCCCGGCCAGGCCTGAAATTTTTTTTTTTTTTCTCGTGAGACGAAGGTTGTGGGTTCGAATCCCGGCCAGGCCTGAAAAAAAAAATTTTTTTTCTCGTGAGATGAATTGCATAGCAAATTATCCTCGTTTTCTACACAGTAGAAAAGAGAAAAGATCCGGCGAGGCGCGAAGCGCCGAGTATAGAGTAGGGGGGTCCAGGGGGGCTCTGCCCCTTGACCCCGCCAGGGGGGCTTCGCCCCCCTGGACCCCCCTACTCTATACTCGGCGCTTCGCGCCTCGCCGGATCTTTTCTCTTTTCTACTGTGTAGAAAACGAGGATAATTTGCTATGCAATTCGTCTCACGAGAAAAAAAAGAGAAAAATATTCAGGCCTGGCCGGGATTCGAACCCACAACCTTCGTCTCACGAGAAAAAAAAAGAAAAAAAAAATTTCAAGCCTGGCCGGGATTCGAACCCACGACCTCTCGCTTCCCATCTCGGGACAAAAAACGTTACACAAGAAAAGTGGACATTTAAAAAAAATTATTGGGGGTCGGCCTAAGAATTGCATAGCAATTAATATATATATATATATATATATATATATATATATATATATATATATATATATATATATATTTTTTTTATTCAACTTTCGTAGAAAAGGGTATCATTATTTTGACATGGATATGTCTAAGGCGAGGGGGTCTATCTGTGAAAATGAAACATAAAAAGAATGTAAGTTTCTATTTCGGTCGATTTTCATCGATTTTCACGACAGCCCACTCGTTGGTAGGGAAATGTAACTTCCGCAATTTGCATTGCACAGAAATCGTTCACCACTCGTTAGGAGAAAGCTCCTGATTCATGTGATAAATGTACACATCTCAAGCTACCAATTTCCCCCTCCTTACGCACCTGGCTACATTCGTAAACTAATTTGATTAGACTATAAATAAAATTTTCGTTTGGCATAAACATGAATTCGTACGTTTCTATGAACGATTTCCAACACGACCGAATGACTCTGTTAAAAGTAGGAAATACATGACACAAGCGCTCCTTGTTTCGCCTGTGACTGACGCTCTTATCACATTTAATTCTTATAATTCATTATGCTAAGTTATAAACTAATATTGCTTAGTAACCACAAAGAACTAATAATGTGAAAATAATGCACTAGGAACATGGTAGGAGTACTATTGACTAGTAGATACTTGTAAGCAGTAGGTACCAGACGATTAGACCTCTGATCAGCTGATGAGCCCTTAAAGCTGATGATTTCTATCGTATTTAATCTCTGAAGCTGAAATTAGGAGACGATTGTAATGATTGGCTCATTCCTACCCAGCTGAGTGAGCTAAATTGTCTCCTGTTCATCCTAGGAAGTTGAGATTTGATAAAATCTGGGGCTTGGACGCTAAGAGATTATTGAAATCATCGTCGAATTCGCTCTTTCCCGATCATGGAATCGCATGGGAATAGTGGCCAACGAACATCACAAGAGTCGTTCCAAACATAACGTAGCATTAGACGCGATCAAATCAATCACTCCTCTGGAAGCAACACAATGTGTGACGGCTCCCGGGCCTTTCTAGACCCCCAAGCCCTAACCGATTATGCAAACAAACACAAATCCAAACAGTATATAAATTACACGCAAACCAAACATTCATTCATAGGGTTTAACAATCAAAATTGAAGCAAATCATTCAGTATCAACAAGGAATGATAAATTAAAAATGTCTGCCAAGTTGAGTGTGGCTCATAGCTTTCTTGTATCCATATTGTTGTGACAGACTTGTATAGCATGTTTTGTAGTTTCGCTAATAAACAAAAGAGAACCAACCAAACTGCACCCAGAATATAGGAAAGTGAATCTGAGTTATATTTCGTCGGTGCACTACTAGTGATTGACTTCAACGTTATTTTTTTATAACGCGTTCTTCGCTAGCAGTTACGAGATCGTAACCAGTTCTAATAACCGGTTACCTGGAGGTGAGTTAGTGTTATTGAATGGGGAAGCGTTATCGCATGATGAGTACTTGTAGGTAACAACTGAACGTTATAAGTAGCGCTCTTAACCTATTGGTTCTTTCTGTCCCAAAATATCAGTATGTAGGTATACCATTACTAATCAAGGGATGTGTTGATTTCAAAGAAGAGGTATACTTATTTACAGATAGAGTCAGTAATTTGAATGTTACGAACTATGTGGGACATTTTTGGTTATAAAAACGGAAAAAATCTGCTGAATAAGATCACATTTTAAAAATTATATTTCAAATTTGACCTGAGTGCCCTTAATGTTGAACTACACTCTTTCAACCTTTCGAAATTATTATTTTGTTTGTGTGGTCGCTGTTTGAATCTCATTTTTACAAATAAGTGCATAAAAAGTGTACAAAAACGTGAAAAATCAATTTTTTTCTAAATAATCTGAACTAATCGATAGATTGTCGTGATTATTTATTTACTGAAGATATATTAATGCCTCATATGAAGTTCAGATTTCAAATTTCCCACGGGAACTCAGTAAAGATTTAGTTTTCTGAAAGGTGAGAAAATCGCTCAACGGACTCTGCTTCGCGCGTTTTGACATTATAACACCTAGAACTCAATAAATAAACTGAAGTAATAAAGAACTGATCGGTAACTTTTACGGAAGTCCGAATGAAAATGTCATATAAGGACTCAACCAGAGGCAATCATTTTTGGATTCAGAACATTCAAAACACCATTGAAGATGCAAATTGAAGACGGCAGCTTCAAGCTTGTTGTATTCCTGTTGGGCAGTGATGGATGCCAAAAGCAACCAAACCGTTTCCAGCACCCACTTTTTAACAATCCGATTGTTCTATCTGTTTATTTCACATTCTAGCTCTCAAAATGTTGTAATGACCGTTCTAATGTTCACAAGTATTATACGTATACTACCAGCAAGCTAATTGTTCTTTCTGTGAGATCGAAAGTTATCAATAAGACAACGGTTTACTCATAGAAATGTTTAAAATTTCTGTTCTATAGAACCAAAAATTTCAACCATGTATCATGTTTTCTCCTCGATATTGATTCGAAATTCTATGAAAACATCAGAAATTAACAAGCGGTTGCAATCATGTTCACAATATCAATTATTGAGAATGATCACCTGTGTGTAAACAATTATTTATATAACCATGCTCATAACTCAGTTTGTTGGACACGCACTTCGCCGTAGTTAACATAATATTGTTGGATAAATCGAGAGCTTTCGAACGAATGGTCAACGAATTTTGTGGGATGAAAAACGACGAAGTACCATTTCCCTAGCAACGACTCGGTTGTAGACGGAAATCACTGTAACACTATATGTTTCGTGCGCGGAAAAAAATTGACTCGCAAAATTGACTCGCAAAAATTGCTAGGACCCCAGGGCTAAAACATGATACATGTTAATAACTTAAGGAGGACTATTAACTGGTCAAGTAACTGGTTGAAGTTGATAAACTGTCCACAGAATATCGCGTTACCTAAACAGTTTATCCACTGCAGGTAGAACATACCTGCCACGTGGAGGAAGGAAAAACAATGTCAGACCTACCTGTAGGGCCCTTTCATTCAAAATATTCATGGTATTTAGGATCCCCAGACAGGGTTATGGGAGGGTTTCTCTCATAACACGAAAGAAGTGCGGAAGTAAAGTAGTTATTCTAATAACGTAGGTTTCCAGGTAGCTAGTTATTCAACTAACCATTCCTGGTTGATAACCGTTTATTAGCATGAATATGCTTTAGCCGGGACCTAACTGCCGAAAAACGTTATATAAGATTAGAACGAAAGTAGCGCGATACCGATAAACATCCATTGCTAGTATGTGATGTCCGTTAGCGACCTTATATAATACTCACTCACAATAATAAGACGAGAAAATTCAACAATGCAAATGCTTTACGTTCTGGGATATAGCATATTCATGTTTTGTAATTTTGACCGAAGGCTCTAAGTTGAACTCACGCAATATCGTTATTTAACAACCATATCTTACTACACTCTCGTATTTTAATTCTGTATTTTTCTTTCTCAACCGTTCTAACTACCTTCCCTCTCCTACCTCTCGACACGACTGTGCCCATTGGGCTCCAGCACTTCCAATCCCTATCTGGCAGCTTTTTCAGCTTTCATTCCTCAACAGAAAGACGAGGGTGCTCTTAGGGCTCTGGTACATCGTCCTACCCTTCTGAGCATGACAGTGTCTTATTGGAACTTTACAACGACAGTATCTTGGTTACTCCACACGAATGTTCAGAACCCATCCGATTCTCAATGATGATCCTTCAACAGCGGCCTGGTTACTCCAGGAGATAATCAGATCCAATCTGTCCCTGTTCCGTACATTTTGAAAGTCCTATGAAGGTTTCATCAGTTGAGACGAACTAAATCACTCGCGACGAAGTTGCAGAAATGCATTTCCAAACAGAAGTTAGTGAAAAAACGTTGTCTATTTTCACGAAAAATAATGAGTTACAATGTTAAACCGATTTCGATGGTTAGGTCATCATCATTAGATAAGTTATTGTTTGTTACTGAACCGTCGAAATCGATTTAACACAGTAACTCTTTATTTTTCGTGGAAATAGACAACGTTTTTTCACTAACTTCCGTTTTCTTCAGTCGAGGTTTCAACACGAGCAAATTCACATCCGATATTCAATTTCAACTCAATTGAATCTAGCCCTAGTTTCCAGTTCCCTTGATTCACTCATCCAATTTTCTGAATTAATCTAGCACGCAACCAAAACGCATATATAGGTACTGAATGTATATATAGGTCTTTGAAATGTTTTAATTAATCTTAAAAATTATATATTGGGTTCCTATGGTTGGGAAAGTTGCTTGATAGATGTTAAGTTTGGGCTTGTGCATACTGAAGTATTTATCAAGGGACGATGAAAATCCAATTTCATTATGGAGTGTGTCCGCGAGATCTAGCTCTAGGAATGAGGTCTAGCTCCTAGACGTTCCCCTATTAATTTCATTGCCGTTGCATTAATAATAGTCTGTGTCAGTGGCGGCTCGTGCTATAGCCTAGTGCTATGCTAGTGCTATAAATTGTGTGTTCACTGGTTCAGTGAACCCCCTAGTAAAATGCCTAAATAAGAAATTCGGGAATGAAATAAAAAATTCGATAATTTGGTCCTCTTAAAACCAATTAAATGTACCAAAAGTACCGTATTTACAGGGCACAAGTACGCAGAACGCTATGCGCACAGGCTAGAGTCGGTGGGTTCAATTCGAAGAGTGAACCAGCCTGCTAGACAGAGCGCAGGGTGTGAACCCCCCGTCTAAAATTTCACCAGCCGCCACTGGTCTGTGTGCATGTGGAAACATTAATTTCTTATAACGCCGATTTACCAATCATTTCGACCCGTTTTTTATTCTTCAACTAATTCTATACGTCCATGTTACAATATGTGAGGAAGCTATACCACCCATCCAAATTGGCAGACTTTTTTTCCGACATCACTTTACTATGGATTGTTTGAATCCACCGGAGTACTTGAAGTTTTATGAGGTCTAATCCTCGAGTTTCGAATAATAATAACTTTAAAATATATTCATTATACGTAAACAATAACTTAAATTAATTGTCAATACTCACTCGATTTGAAATGATCTCCGCTCCTTGAGCAATTGCTTCAGAAAGCGTCGTGGCCAGGTCTGCATAGACGTCTTCGAGTTCCTGGCAAATAAAAAATAAGAAATTATTATTCTCGCCTTCTGAAGTATTAGTTATCTTGTTAAACTAGACGACCAAAAAGAACTACCGATGCCCCTATGTGTGGCTATTAGAGATTCGGCATGTACGGGCCACTAGGGTTACGAAATGACCGACAATGAGGCTTAGAACGTGAGAAACTCAAGATAGATCGCAGCACGTAAACAGTGATCTTACAGATTTGCTATACTTTTGTTGCCAATAATGGCAGTCATGACGAACACCAGTTGTTTAGTCGGTTTTTTTATTGTTTGTGTTTTTTGCAGTGCCTTTATTTTAATTATTTATTCACTAATAATTCACATTATACGCATAACATTATATTTTTAAGTACCGTTTGTATCATAGAGTAGATAGATTGTAAGACATGAGCGAATCACCAAGACCTTCCCCAACAACACGGGCCAAGCCTATCGTTGGGAAAGAAATCGAAAGTGAGTAGCTTAAGTTGTTCAATTTGTACCATATTTATAAAATGCATTTGTATGATTAAAATAAATAAATAAATAATTATAATTATGATTTTTGACCAGTACTGATGAGATTGATAGTGAGGGGAACGAATCGTAGAGCGAAAAGGGGGGACGCAAGGTATCAGCAAAGGGAAAGTCATGTCAACCACCTACCGCTCCTAGCGGCAGACCTTGTTAGTTCAGAGCCTCATCAGATTAGTCGATTAGGAGGCTATAGGCTCGCAGAGATCTGTCCACGTAGAATATAAAGTAATTCGTCGATATAGGATTTCAGTTCAGAGGTAAGATACTTTTTCATTGTCCACGTATACAGGGTGTCCCCAAAAACGTTCTCCCCCTGCTAAAATAGTTAATAATGGGAAAAAAATGATTTTTTTCAATCGTAATGCTTTTGTAAGAATCTCAAAAATGACGAAGTTGCGTATTGCGCACGTGCACAAACGCGCAACTAACATCAGCTTCGTTATTTTCAATGAGAACCCCATCCCCTTTTGTATTGCAGATTTGAATTCCACGTAAAATTTCATGAAGTAATGACCTATCAATCGATTTTTTAAGTGCGCGCTAACGGGCGCAATTCCGCTAGAAAATTTCTTGGGAAAATATCGAAAAACTTACATTTCAGTACGCTACATATGTGCTTTATAGAAATGTGTAAGAAAAGTGCAATTCTGGTCAGTTTTTCGATGTTTTCCCAAGTTGGTGTTGCAAATATCAATAAATGAACATCATTACGAGGTTCAGCACGAAATAATACTCCAAAATCATGTATCACATGTGGCAATTGAGTACCTTCATAAACTTAGTATTTTACATTTTTGTGTTGTCAAGTCTTGTTATACCTAATGTGCACTGTCACATAAAGAAACGTTACGTTTCCAATAACATCCACTCGCAGCCACTCCAATAAGTATAGCATTTTTAGACCAATCATAATGTAAAAGAGATTTTCTACTGCCTACCTGAGATGTTCAACGATAAAACGCTTTTAGAAATTCCAACTTCCGTTATTTCCTACTTTACGTAAGCCTTCAGGCAACGTAGGCGTGCGGGTACTTCAATACGCGTAGGACAAAGATGAGTTTGGCAGGCGGAAAAGCGTTTTGTAACGCTTTATAAACAGGCGAAGCACTTTATCTGCGTAAACGTTCAATTACCGTTAATGGCGGAGTGCCCATTACGCTGAAACGGGTCCGCGTTAAGTCGCTGAAGGGAAGGCTGCAACTTCGGAATTATTACGGTTAAGCGGTTTTCATATTCGGGTCTTACGATCAGAATCGATTGATGAATTTGCTCGACGGGAAATGGAGCTAAAAGGGATATTGTAGTTAAGAACTGGGACTTCCAACGTGTATACCAACTAACAAGGAAGGGGTGCCAGCCGAAAATGCCCTTTTCCCTCGCCACAGGGAAAACAGCCGAGAAAAAACCAACCGCCGCGCAAGCGAAAACCAATTATGCTAAAACCAATATACATAAAACCAATATACATTCTCCTTACACCCCCTCTGGCAATGGATCGGAGAATTTATAACAATCATTATCCACGCACCAGTCTATCGAGGCTAATGACACATTCGCGGAACTTACCTTCAACGTTTATGAATGTAAAGTATAGTTATATTTTTTAGCAGAATTTTATTAACTTATACAGAACTTATTTAATGTGTACAAGTATGCTGAAACATTTTTCAGTTGTCCACATTAATTTTAATTTACCTAATAGTTCATCTCTATCTCTATATTAATAAGAATGAAACTCCGTCTGTCTGTCTGTCTGTCGTGTCTATGCACGGCCAAACGGCTGAATGGGGGGAGTCTACGAGTGGGGGGATCTTCTTGAGATTTTCCAAAAGTGGGAGCGAGCGAATTTAAAATTGTTTAATCCCACCCGAACCATGGGCCGTAGGGCGGGAGGGGGGTCGAAGTAAGAATTAATGTGCGCTTTTTGGACTTCCCCGCTTCCCCTACCCCTCTAAACGGCCGTTGACAATTCCGGAAAAATACGGGTTTCGTAGGTTTTTGAACGAGGAAGACGACGGCGCGATCGGATCGCGAAAAAAGTATCGGGAAATGCGTTAAAAAAATGCGAGAGTACGGACCCGTTTTCTCGAAAAGTCCGCCGAAAAACTTGGTTTTTTCCGATTAAAATATACCCCATAAAGGTACGTTTTTCGGAACGGTTTTCGCGGGCGAAATACAGCTTTGGGTTCGCCGAATCTGAATCCGAAATCGGATATCGAAAAAAGTGACGTTAAGTCGGTCAAATCGCGAGCGGAAGCGAGAAGAAGCGTTTAACATCAGAAATTAATTTTGCCGTGTTCGCGAGAAGGCTCTACGAAGTCATGGGTTCGATGAGGCGGGGCTTGCACCTGACGAAAACGGGTTGCGAGCAGGTACACGCACTTACGTCTTGAAGGGTATACAGGTATACCTTGCGAGCGAAGCGAGAGCCATGTCAACAGAATAAATTCGGATTTTTTCCTACAAATATACAGCAATACCTTGCGAGCGAAGCGAGCAACATCCCCGAATAAACTTTTTGTGGTTCCACGTAGTTTCATAAGATTTAATTTGTTTGTAAGAATTTCCAACAGAAAAAAACGTCTGCCAAGTTGGGTGGGCAGTATAACTTCCTCAAGCGAGCGAAGCGAGCAGCATCCCTTACAGAAGTTAAACCTACCCTTACAGACCTACCGTTTGCGAGCGAAGCGAGCAACATTCCCTACATGCCACACTTTGCGAGCGAAGCGAGCAATTGAATGGGGGGGTCCGGGGGGCTTGCCCCCCGGCTCGACGTGGAGGCGAGCGTAGCGAGCCGGAGCGGCTAGTAGTTATTAAACTTCTTCTGAGTAAAGTATTCCTTAGAAAAAAAAAAAAAAAAAAATAAATAATAAATATATATATAAAATATATAATATAATATATAATATATATATATATATATATATATATATATATATATATATATATATAATACAACATACATTCAACCGTTTTTTAGCCATTTTTACTGATATTTTAGCACATTTATGAAAATAATATATATGACCAATTTAATGTATTGAAAAAGTGTTGGCGAACGAACTCGTCCTTTAACTTGGGAAGCCTGATTTTTTTTTTAACGCAAGAATTGAATTATTATCTCAAGCCAAAAGAGAGTTAACGTCAGGAATGACACACACACAAACTTGGATTACGCCGCAAATACCGTAAAAGTCTTCCTCAATCGTGCAGTTACAGTTTTTACAGTATGACTAATTTAGTTGAATTGCTTCAGTTTTTTTTTAAGCAAACTTTCTACGAAGCGGTAATAGGTATTCATAAAACAGTACCTTTCTAGCGAATTTTTGTGGAGAATGAAGCTATTGCAATGGCTGCAAAAATTTTAAAATCAACATTTTCAAAAAACTTCTCTATTGAAACCCGTCTTGAGACAATCTGAAACGAATCCTAGAATTTAACGCTTTTTCATGTGTATATTTCATATACATGAATTTTTGTTATATATATATATATATATATATATATATATATATATATATATATATATATATATATATATATATATATATATATATATATATATGTCTCACCACCAACCGTGACCCCCTGCCAAGCGTGCGTGCGTGCGTAAGTCTAACACTCAAAGCCTCGAAAAAGACACTTTTTCGCCCGTTTTTGGCCCATAGCATCTATGCGAGTAAAGCGATCGGGATGGTTAAACGTTAGGACCAACTAAACCCCAAATGGAGTCTATGTGCGAAAGAACGGGTTTTTTAAGTCAATTCTTAGGCCTTTTATGGCCCGGACGGCGAACGGCGGACGGACATTTCAAATTTGGATTCTACGCACCTTGAAACGTAAAGTGACAAAGTTTGAGGGGGGGGGGGGGGGGGGGGGTTATAAAAATTGTTTGCTACACGATCACATAGGCTTATTATTGGAAATAATAAACCAAAATGTACTTAAATTCCATTAATATTAGCTGAAAAATCGATTCAAGAACTGAAAAATTGCTGAATATCCAAAATCTGTTTAGAATCGTAGAATATGATTTAGAACGAGTTAATTTTGCCATAAAATTGGTGGTTAACAATTTCTTTGTACTAGAATTGCTCAAAGTTCAAAACAATTTAACATAATATAAAACTATAATTCACGAAAATTCTCTCATACGATCATGCTGCATGGCTGGAACTTTTTTACTACTTTTTTACCCCGGGAAAAAATCTTGCCTTTTTCGCGTTTCAAGGTATATCTTTTCCCACGTCTTTCATGTCTTTTATTGTGAGTTCGAGCGGGAACATCAAAGAACGTACACGAACTCGTTTCATAATGAGAAAGGGGGCGAAAAATGAACCCTGAAACAGCTAACTTGTCAAAATGTCACAGAGGAATAAAGAATTAGAGAGTTGAGAAAGGGTCATCTAACGCAGCCTAATTAACTCGTCGAGGGTTTCACACGGAGTTCATATTTTTTGATACCTATGTAACAAGGACGGGGCATTACCTACACAACTGAAACACCTGCTGGAATAAATGTCATGAAAATTCGATAATATATTTTCGGTGGAAGCAGGCTGGGTTCGCTGCATAGTAGAGATTGCTACAGATTTTAAAGGTACCTACCTGGTGCTAGGTATCCAGGGCCGAAATCCGCGCGATAAATGAAAGTTCCAGTCATGCAGCACGATCGTATGAGCGAATTTTCGTAAATTATCGTACTAAGTATATTAGAGGTGGGCGGAGTTTTTGTCTCCATGACTGGATGTAATCGATTTAAGGAAGATTAAGCACCAGTTCCAGTCTTGGTTAAAATTTTTTTATTGGTGACGTTTCGGCCTCTGACTGTAGGCCCTATTCGAACTCAGCTTACTTGAGAACATTTCGGCGCCCGTTTAGAGAATGGGTGATGGGGGGGGGGGGGGGGAGATGGTGTAATAAAGTAAGTAGATAAATTATGCTTACATATATATATATATATATATATATATATATATATATATATATATATATATATATATATATATATATATATATATATATATATATATATATATATATATATATACGACATTTTATCACAACACAGACGTAGAATACATTGTTCCTATGGGAAAGACCAAGTTCTGGGAGTTTACAGGGCTAAGAACCTCAGAACCTAATTGCTTTGCATTAGGCAATTATAGGAAGAAGGAAGGCACCGAGCGATGATCTTCGCGTGGGTGTTTTATTTGGATTTATTTATTTTTATTTTTTTGAAGCAGAGTCATTGCATAATTAACTAATGTGATATTTTGAAGTCCTTTTCCATTTTTCAATTTTATATTTCTTTGTTTTTGTCATAAGGAGCCAATTTCAGTTCCTCCAAGTTTCTCATCCATGACGACCTTAACTGAAAAACTCATTCTTTATAATGAAATTACATGTTTTTATCTCTGTTTTTGCCATTAGGATTTATTCAGACCCCTAACCGTTATAGCCTTGTTCAACTTTGGATGGCATAGTCGGGAAAAATTGAACAACTTTGAACCAAAAAAAACATTTTCAACAAGGAGCTCTTTTAGAATCCTGCTCCTTAGAAGTTTAAAAACACACAAACGTATATATATATATATATATATATATATGTACATTTTATGTATACAAATTAAAAAAAAAATTAAATTGCAACACTTGAAAGTTATTAATTGAAAACCTCCAAAAGCGTTCAACTTGACCCACTTACTTATACGTGTTGTAGTAATTCGCAGTATTATCTACCGTACTCCCCGTAAATTATCGTAGGTACATATTTCGGAACAAATCTCTCTCTCGTCATAAGAGCAACGATTAATAATTCAGCGAATTCCACCTGGAATAGCGTTGAGGCGTCCCGAAATCACGTCCCCGGTTAACTAATTGAAAACTATTCCCTCCATTCACCAATTTAATTAATGATCCCGAGGTAATTCGCGGTGATTGACGATTTCGTTTCCAGATCGATGCAGAAGTTATGTCATTAAAGGGGATCCGTCCTCCAAGTGACGTAAAGCTTGGGCAATGTACCTCGCTCTCGCAGTTTGCTTCCATTTGAAAATTAGTTATCTAACTTCTATGTGGCTTAATGTCAACTAGACATTCACGGTAAGCTATGATTAATTATATTTGCACAGCCGATTCTAACAAATTCATATTGATTACATTCGTTAAATTAAAATTCGTTAACTATTATTTCGTAAAGTGCATCAAGTGTGGTATATTTATGTAGATAGAATGAGGGGGGATATTCGCCTGAAAGTTATGAATTTGAGGTTTCTCTTCTTCTTTTATCGATCTCTCTTTTCTCATTTTTTCATCTTATTTCATTAATTTTCTTGCAATATGTTATTCATAGTGGCATGAGAGCGCCAACCTTCAGTCCAAGGCCCCTCACCTTCCTCCTCAATGAAACAGCTCGCATGATCGAAATTTGGGTTTTCACTCTCGCCCATTGTGTGATGTGCGACAAGGGCTTCTGCCATTTATCAGACACCACACATGAAAGCCTTCGAATTCTCTGTGCAAGGCGCCTTTTTATAAAACCACCAGCGGATCCCCTCACGTCTTCTGCCGCTGCATCGTCTTTAGCGTGTTTAGCGTTCCCTGCATTTTGAGATATTGGTCTCCAATCCTGAGAGCAGTATGAGTCTGTGTCAGCGTTAATAACGAGCGTATCTAAGTACGTCGTCCTCTCTAGGTTTGTTCGAACAGACAGTTCTGGACCATTCTACTCAAGCCACGCCCCTTTTTGTACGTACGGACAACGTCGAAACTGCACCTGAACCAACAGTTTGCTGTTCGATGAGACAGTCTGGGACTGGCCAGGACTAGTCCCAACAGTTCTAGAATTTTTCCGGGACTGTTGATCCCGCACATGCGCACTCAATGTCACCTCCTCATCCTGCTTCTCCATTATATTTTCTTATCTGTTGTTTCGCGCTTCCGACAAGCATTTCTCCAGCATTTCCATCGTTTGACTACCGTCGTGGAGATACACCGGTATTAGGTAACTTTTTTGGCATTTTACTTGCATACATCGTAAAATAAACTAGGATTTGCTTCGATGGAATGCTGGAGACAAGAGGGTTCTATCAAGGTCATGTAAAATTTACTGAAAATGTAGCAAAATGAAATTCACGAAATCGAGTTAATTATAACTATTGTTATCTGTAAGGTGATTTATTTTACCTTAATAATTTCCAATTAGCAGCTCAGGTCAACTGAAATCGATGTCAACCTTTCTCGGTAACTTCTCAACCTCAAACCCTTTTTATATTTTATATACACTCTTCAATTTCAGCCTTTTCCCAGGTGTTTAATATCTCTACCTTTTAACTTCCATCCTCTAATAATATTTATATCTTTTCTACCCCACGTAATAAATGCAAATGCATTTTATATTTTCCTTTCCCTCTCTACATCGAAACAACGCAGAACATTCCTCGCCTAATCCGGGTAATCTGTATAATATATATTAGGTATTTTAATACATAATACTAAACTCCTTTCTCAAAGTCCTCTCATCAAGGAATAATTACTTTTCATTCTTATTGCAGAGTAGTAGGTAGGTTCTATCTCTCTCTAGCAAAATTATAAATACCACATTCTTTCTCCTTCTCTACATATTTTATTTACCCCTTCCTCATTTCTTAGATTAAAATTCTGGGATCATTTCAGTGGTAGCAGAGACAGCTTCATTTTCCCCTTTCATTTAATGAATATTTCTTTGAGTTCGAATTTGAGTTATCTCTTTTGACAAAAATAGTGCAGAATTGGCCAACTCATTACAAGCCTTGCCCTTATGCACTTCGTTGACTTGGAAATGAAGCGCTGTTCAGCAGCTCGGTTCCAATTGTTTAGTAGTTGTGTGAAGGTTATTATTAGTGACTGAAAACGTAGTTTCAAATACATTGGACGACGCCAACTCACTCTAGTAGCAATTTGGGGAAGGTAGACTAGCTTAGAGCTTGGAAGTGAGAAACTGTATTCACAGCTGAGAGTTAGCCTAAAATTAGACTGTTTTCATTCCCTTCCAAGTGTTTTTTTTTCGACCAAAAATGTTCAGAATATTGGCCTCTAATAGGCGTGTGTAATTGAAGAAAAATTGTTTTTCCTTCAAATTCAAGGTCTAGTCCCCTCAACGAGTTGTTGCACTCAAAGTACTGTTATTCAATATGAATTTAATACGATCATTTACGAAAACTCGCTGTAAAATTGACCTGCGTGACTGTAATTTTTTGATTTTTATAAAAAAAGGTGTTTAACAGTTAATTTTTAAGGCTCATTACCTCTTAATGTTATTGCCAATTAGTGCATTGAAACCAAACCTCATTTGGTGTAACATATTCTTCTGCCATTCATCAGTATAATGTAAAATTTGGATGAAAAATAATTATTGTTTAAAGGTCAGTTGCCATGGATGAACGAATCTCAGAACGTAATACTTACTTTGGAAACTCGAGTGGAGTACAGAATGCGGAAATCAGAGGTTGGAGCATTCATCTGTCACCCCTTTCGAGTTCTCGAGGGAATTAATGACTGTGGGGTTTGATCTAATGATTCGGGGAGCGGTGGGACGAGAGGGTTTGACCGAGTTGTTTTGGTAGAGGGCACTAGCGCTATAACAACAGTTGTGAGAGATGTTAACAGCAGTTACGAGAGGTGTTATAACGACTGTTGTGGAGGTGGAGTGTTGTCGCTATTCAGCGTTATTGTTAGAAAGCACTTGAGAGTTCAAGTTGTTGACTAATCGGCCCAAGATCAGTATTATAATATAAAATTAAGAGGCAAAGCCATGAATAAATCGGCAAGCGAGTCGGACAGCCATCCGTGGAGTGTATCAATGTGCATTCGGACCATTGTTTCCATCTTAAATATGCCAGTATAGTGTTAACCAGGCATTGGGCAATTTCAATCCATATTTTATTCCATCAACTAAAACATCTTAAAGTGAGCTTTTCAAAAAGGAGCGATATGAAAAGTATTGGATGATATCAACACCACCTCGTCTGTCTGTGGGGAGGGGGGGGGGGGGGGAGCAGCAACATCCACCTATAACATAACCATTTGCTTTCTATCTGCTTCTTGTCAAAACCATTTGGAGTTTCGAGAAAATTAGCTGCCTGTAACGGTAGGTCGTGAAAAATTTCCTGACGAAGTGAAAACATATATCCTGTGAAGTTGAAAGTAATCCTGACGCATAATGGCTACCCCGCCAACATGTTAGACCAAACATAGGTACATAATATACTTCAAAAAAACACTCAGAACAGTGTACCTCCAGCTCAACAACAGTCAGTCCACTATTATTTCATGCCATACGTGAATTGGTGGCAGTAGAAAAGACAACGAGTTTTGAGTCTTATCAGCGCGTGAAAATTGCATTTGGAACACACCATACGATCAGGCTACTATTTTCTGAATTAAAAGATTTCACACAACGTTCAGACTTCCGTTTTATTTTCACTCAACATATATGTGTCATTGCGCATCCTGCACAGCCCCCTGTCACATATGGCCCCTCTCGTATTGTTAAGATCAATGTTTCTTCACTAATTTCAAAAATATAAATAGTTAAGCCGGAAGGTAGGCCACTTTCGTTCAGACCATGATTAGGTAGTACATATTACTATAGTACGCGTATCTTACTTGAGGATGTTTCGTTGTCTCTTTCCAAGACCATCACCGCGCTTCTTGCAATGTGCAATTTATTGTATAATGCCTTCTGGGAACATTAAAAAATATCTCACATTCGGTGATCGAAGTCCAATTGAAATCCGAGGTGGAAACAGTAACTGCAGCTACATTATCGAAGCTTGTTGGCTTTCAGTAGTAGCCACTTACCACTATCAATTGACTGGTCAATCGATTAATTCTTCCTTTTTACTTCCTCAACTAACTTAGACAGGCAGGATTTCCTCCTATTTCCCGGTTTCACACCTCATATTTTGATTAATCCGACTTCGTAACACGTCACATATCTTTTCATAGCCTACCTTCTGGGGCGGGCTCCCGGGTACCACTAGACCTTGGATCGCCACTGCAGATTCAACGATACTGAATGCAATCGTATTAACTTTACAACAAGATTTTGCGAATTGGGTAACATAATTTATGGTGGTCGGTCAAAAGGATGACTATATCATCAATATTTTTTGAAACGAAAATATATTAACGAAACCTGTTTGAGGCCTCGCTCTACGTTTTTCTCTAGGGTCACGCACTGGCAATTCGATTCGCTCAGAGCTCATAAACACTGCTTTCTCCCTCGAAGAAACTTCTCACCCCCGCCTGCTCTTTTTCAATATTCACTAGAAGCTCCTGACAACTGAATCCGCCCGAAGAGAACAAATAAGGACGAAAAGCCTCCGAAAAAGAGCTCCTACGCCGATCCAACATTCCCCAGTCGAGGAACCCGCGTTTATTTTGCTATATTTCAGCAACAAGATTTATTATGTTGTGGGCGCCTTTTCCGACCGCTGTTTTTTTCCGTGAAACTCCTTTGTCTTTTTTCTACATTCGGTAGTCAATATTACTGAGGCGTAGGTAGACGAAATATGACTCACGTGAGTAGCTTGAGTTGAATTACCGGTTGTAACAAAACAGAGCACTGAGAGAATTGAACTTGGACAAGTTGGTTATGGGACGCACAACACCCAAGTCACAGATGCCTTGACACAACACGATATCCACATGGTCTTCGTGACATGATTCTGGATATGTAATTGAAATATGGAATTAATCAGTGTTCTAACTTTCATACTAAATTCGTACTGGACGATACTGGATAGGTTGGATTCAGTCATAGGTGAAGAGTGCATAGATATTCGTCCATGACGAAAGTTCATTCAGATAAGGACCCAGTGATTGAGAAGATTGCATCATGGGATGTACTTGTGGTCAGAGTTCCGTGCGTGCAGTTGTTGTGAAGTGCTCCGGGTGCCTACCTAGTCCGTTAAATCGTAAAAAATGGATTAGGTTGTGACTGATATGTTGAGTGAACGTGGTAAGGTGTTGAAGGTGCTAAATGATTTCAAAAATAGATATCATGAAGATTTGAGTGACGGATCCAAAATATTCCATTCACATCAGAAACATTTGGAGCGCCAAGGTATAAGTCACTCGGTTAAACGTGAGGCCATTAGACCGGAAACTATAAATGAGAGACCCCAAAAATTGTTGTCCTGAAAATCTTAGCGAGTTAACGAAAAGTGACGTCAAATACATCCGGCAAGCTACTCATCGAGCTCGAGCAACACTTCGAACGAAATTTCCTCGTAAGGAAATAATAATTTCCTTTGAAGGAGGAACTACTACATTTCCATCACCTCCATTGTCCTATGCAACATCTTTTTGACAAACCTACTAACTGAATCTTTCTGTAACATATCTGTAACTACTTCGCCTAACCCGTCCGCACTTTGTAGTCTTCTGAACCTTCGTACGCGTTTGTATAGTTCCCTTCTCTTATCTAAGGTACCCGTTCGCAATTTCTACACGACCCCTTACGTTGACTCAATATGTTTAAGGCTAAATGTCCCAGGTTTAGTTCTAAAAGCTGCCACCACGTTGTGCTTCAAAAAGATTTAAAACTATTTCAAAAACATTGATGAAACGGCTTGTCCGATTTTCGTTCTGAAAGCTGGTTGTAAGCCAGAAGTACTTAGAATTGTTATAAATTTTTTATTTTATTTTTAAATTTTAATCACGACTCTGAACACACGAAGCAAATGTTAATTCGAGTTTCAAGATACAGCCGCGCTTCATATACATATTTCTAATGCAAATCCGTTTCAAATTTGAAAATCGGATGAATACCAAGCGAGAATGTTATTTCGTTTGGGAGTGGGGGGAAAGGAATTATGAATGGAAGCGCCTGTCGCCTTCCCCCCGCGCCGCTCTCCGTCTGCGACGCGTTGCCTTGTCTACCTAGAGGTCCGCTACTACTAGTTTATTTTTAGAAACTATGGTGTTCAATTATGTGTGATGGATGCTATTGTTTATTCACTATTTATAACTATACCACTATTGTTAGTGCAAAGATAGCTGAAAAAACTCTGGGTGTCCCCAAATAAAATTTATTTTAGACTTTTGCGTTTTATTGAATTCTAACAATTTTGCTTTTGTGACTTTCTGTTGGTCCAGCTGTCTATTTGTGGTCGGATCCTAGTTCCGGGCAAAATAGCAGTGAATAACAGTCTGATTTGAAGAATTGTTGTGTCCCCTAAGAATTCAATCATTGTTTGGCCATTGGGCACAAATCTTAATGCTCAGGAACCCTTATAATCTTCCGATCTAATCGTTCTATTTTGTTTAAAAAAAAGGGAGGGAAGTTATGGGAATGATCTAAATTATCCCCTATTAGCAATAATACTTCTGAGGATTATTATTTTTAGTTATGATGGGAAGAATAACGAATCACTGTGAACAAATTGACAGTTTCACGGCGAAATTGAGAACCGGATGTATAGTAAACATTTATAACATTGACTTTTTTCCTCAAAAAAGATTATTCATAGATCATGCCACAACTATCGTTTTAGACGTTGTGACACCGCCCACCATGTTTCTTTTTGATATCTCCTCGTTCCAAAGATCCGGATTCCATTAGAATTTCGCTAGTGTCTTGGCAGTCAATCTCACATCATCTGCGAAGACCAATTCCGACATATTTTAACTTGCCGCATTTGCCAATGCCCAACAGTGAATTCCCTCAACAATCGCTTGCATTCCTTCATTACGTAGTTCATGAGGATTATTACAAGTTAAGGAGATAGAATGTCATCTTGTCACATACCTGTATTGTCCAAAATCGTTCTAAAGTGAATGCAACCCTGTTGTGCGAACTTTATTCCAACATTTCTAGTAAAATATCATTATGGTTAGTATAGCTTTGCTCAACACACATATCTTGAGCACTGCTTATCTACTTCGTGTTTCAGCGTTCACATCTTAAGCTTTTAATGTTATGGGGTCATAAAACAAATTTTATACTCCACGCACCCGAAGCTGTAATTGTCACGTCTCAAGTGAGTAAAATTAATGAGATGCCGTGAGACCATTGTTGCGTTCAAGACCCTTCGCTCCTTGTTATTCTGATAGTGACAAGTTGAGGGGACCGCGTGTTTCTGTTCTCCCCACAAGGAATTAATACGGCTACCTGCTCTGGCTTTGTTTTCCCTTGGGTTATTCAGTACACACGAGAAGATGGGCGAACTGCACGAATCGAAACCTGTAGTCCAAGAGCCAAGGCCGAAAATAGCTAGTAATTTCAGAAGAAGGATTGAGATTAAATTTTGAAAATTTAATCATTTCTGAGTGAGAAAATCAAATTAAAGTTTTTCTCTAATCATCCATAAACGGTACATCCTACAGAAATTTTTATACGTTGCAATTTTATACGTTGTTACATGTAGCGATTCGTCCCCAAATGAGAATTATTTCCAGAAATAAGGGATTTAAGAACAATAAAAGTCCTCTCCTCCTCCCGTTTAGACTTTTACCCAACAAAATCACCTAGCGTCCTCAATGGTGTACTGATTCAGGTCTGCCAAACCTCAATTGAGTCGGGGTTAAATACTTTCCAGAGTTCGTTTCGAGCAAGTATTTGCTCAGACCGTTTCCCATTATAGTGCAAAGTAAAAGGCCGTTTTTGCGAAATTTATCGGTAAAATGACATTCAATTCATGAGTTCCTTTGTAAGTCAATGGAGAAAGGTCTCCGCTAAAACATGCTCGTTACAAACTTTGGAAAGTATTTAATCTTGAATAGAATAAGCGTTAACAGACAGCAATCAGACCAATATTGACGCCACTGAGTGATTTTGGAGGGGGAAAGTCTCGATTGGGTCCTTAATTCCCTTATTTTGGGAGATACTCCATAGTTTTTGGATTTGTATGCTCTACATCTTTGTTACGTATGAAAATTTCTGCAGGAAGTACGGCTTAGGAATTATTAGAGAAAAACTTTAACATGGGGAAATGAGGCCATCTTCATGAGGCCGTCATTTTGTATCCACCAATTTTGAGATGGCAGACAAAGATTTTCTCATTCAGGATGGATTAAATTTTTATAATCTAATTTCAAACCAACTACTGAAATTACTACCTATATTCGGCCTTGGCCCCTGGACTACTACGATTGTAACAGAAAATCCAATAATGCAGGACTGACCCGTTTACAAACAAGATGTTCCTTCCCTCTCCGCCCTCTAAAGGTCAGTGTTTCAAAGATGGGGACCATCTCCTTCTGTGCTAATCTCTCTGGCTAGCATCAAAATATTTTGTGCTAAGGTGTTTTCGAATAGAACTGTCTACAGTAATCCACGGTTTTTGATTAAAATCTACGGTATTATACAGTATTTTTGAATGGAAAATCTACAGTATTTTCCAATTAACATCTCCAGTATTTTGCTTCTTCGAGTCTGGCAACCCCGATTTTAATATGAAAGACATTTGAATGAATGATAGTAATTAAAAGCCAATACTCTGGAAAAGAATTACTAATGGGAGATCAAAGGAATGAAGTGAGATAAAAAAAAAATATCTTTCTACTTTCGTATCAGCCTGAACAATAGATCTTCCAGGTATTCCAACCTTCACATTCCAAGCAATTCTTTTCTAGGAGAATACTAGTAGAAGGGTTGCGATACAAAAAACCATGGAAATAACATCAGATGAGAAATAAATACATAAGTACCAGTCTCTTCGTCTCAATAAGAATCCCGTAAATCGGGTAATCAAACACTGATAGGTATATACCAAGGTAATAACTCATTTATGCTGGACAAGTAAAGCACTTTGGCTACTCCGGTTATCATGCAGCTACCATAGATAATGTCCTCATGATTCGCGGACGTCAATGGTGTCACTTGAATAACATAGAAGTACTAGTGTCAGCAGATTAAGCTAAAAACATGATGCTGCTTTAACTCTAATTGTTGGTTAACTCTAACGGTGAATTTGACCTTAGAGTCATACATCCAGGGACTCATACGAACTAAATCACTCGCGACGAAGTTGTGGAAACCCATTTCAAAACGGAAGGTAGTGAAAAACGTTGTCTATTTCCACGAAAAATAAAGAGTTACAATATTAAATCGATTTCGACGGTCTAACATTAACAAACAATGTAATCGATTTAACATTGTAACTTTTTATTTTTCGTGGAAATAGACAACGTTTTTCACTAACTTCCGTTTTGCAGGGACTCATAATTATTCAAAACATTAACGTGACACAGAAGACACATGGAGGGTTGAAGCAGTATAAAAGTTACCGTTAGGAGTTCAGGGAGAGTCTCGCGGCAGTATGTGTCAACCATAGCGTTGGTGGAGTGGAGCTGAGTGACGTAGGTGTTGTGAGCGTCGAGGTAAGCAGCGAGCGATGCTGTGCTCCCTGGAGTCTGCACATGGCTCAGGTAAGCAGCCTTATAATCTTGTCGGCACTGTAAACACAATAAGGAAAACATTATGGTCTTTCGACTTTAACATTTCAAATAAGCCCCAACCAGCTTTTCAGAAACACTGCCCTGTGAGCTAAACAACACAGCCTAACGCATATTTCCAACTACGAGTACTAGGTATACATATTTGGGCGAATCTGGGCCGTTAGATAGTTTCTGAAATTTAAGGTTTGCGCTTGTGCAAACGCTCTAATATGTAATGTAATGTGTGTTTGTGTGTGTGTGTGTGTGTGTGTGTGTGAGTGAAAATTTCTCATTGAAAATGTTGAAGTCAATCGAATTCACAAAAATAACAAAATCTCTTAAATAATCACTGATTAACAAACTGAAGTCAATTGGCCACACACCACCCGAAAGCACAATCTTCCTTACAAATTCTCCTCGACGCATCCCAGGTCACAATTTAGGATGAGGTGGTCCCACGTCTGGCTGACTCCCATTGAACAGCTGCAGCAGTCGTCATCCCTGATGGCAAATCTTCGTAAGTACGCCTTGTTACGTCCATGCCCGGTGAGCACCTGAGTCATTTTGTAGGACTGCTTAAATGAAACTTTCAAGCGGTCATGGACTGTCGGGAAAAGGACCCATTAGCAGTTCTTGCCCACTCATCTTCCCATGTAGCTAAAGCTTGCTGCCTAGCTAGATGTTTGAAGTATGTTGGTGGTAGCAAACCAAAGACTTCCACCAATTCCATATTCAAGGCAGCCTCCTTGGCGGCCTCATCAGCTCGCTCATTTCCCACTGTTCCAATATGCGCCTGCGTCCATCCAATCTTCAAACTCCAAGAACTTTCTTTCAGCAAAGATACCGCCATGAGAATCCTGTCCACCAGCCAGGCATGCACACGGCCACACTGTATAACATCGAGTGAAACCATGCTATCTGTCAGCAATTGAGCTGATTTCTGACTTTCTGTTATGGTCTGTGTACTAAGCCACTCAAGTGCCTCAAGGATGGCAAACAACTCGGCTTGGTTATTCGTACAGCAGTCATCAAGTCTAAATCCACGGGTCACAACAGGAACATCACCACCTCCACAGTAAGCCACAAATGCACATCCCACATGACCGTCAATTTTACTCCCATCTGTGAATATCTGATAATATGCCTGTGTGTGTGTGTGTGTGTGTGTGTGTGTGTGTGTGTGTGTGTGTGTGTGTGTGTGTGTGTGTGTGTGTGTGTGTGTGTGTGTGTGTGTGTGTGTGTGTGTGTGTGTGTGTGTGTGTGTGTGTGTGTGTGTGTGTGTGTGTGTGTGTGTGTGTGTGTGTGTGTGTGGTGTGTGTGTGTGTGTGTGTGTGTGTGTGTGTGTGTGTGTGTGTGTGTGTGTGTGGTGTGTGTGTGTGTGTGTGTGTGTGTGTGTGTGTGTGTGTGTGTGTGTGTGTGTGTGTGTGTGTGTGTGTGTGTGTGTGTGTGTGTGTGTGTGTGTGTGTGTGTGTGTGTGTGTGTGTGTGTGTGTGTGTGTGTGTGTGTGTGTGTGTGTGTGTGTGTGTGTGTGTGTGTGTGTGTGTGTGTGTGTGTGGTGTGTGTGTGTGTGTGTGTGTGTGTGTGTGTGTGTGTGTGTGTGTGTGTGTGTGTGTGTGTGTGTGTGTGTGTGTGTGTGTGTGTGTGTGTGTGTGTGTGTGTGTGTGTGTGTGTGTGTGTGTGTGTGTGTGTGTGTGTGTGTGTGTGTGTGTGTGTGTGTGTGTGTGTGTGTGTGTGTGTGTGTGTGTGTGTGTGTGTGTGTGTGTGTGTGTGTGTGTGTGTGTGTGTGTGTGTGTGTGTGTGTGTGTGTGTGTGTGTGTGTGTGTGTGTGTGTGTGTGTGTGTGTGTGTGTGTTGTGTGTGTGTGTGTGTGTGTGTGTGTGTGTGTGTGTGTGTGTGTGTGTGTGTGTGTGTGTGTGTGTGTGTGTGTGTGTGTGTGTGTGTGTGTGTGTGTGTGTGTGTGTGTGTGTGTGTGTGTGTGTGTGTGTGTGTGTGTGTGTGTGTGTGTGTGTGTGTGTGTGTGTGTGTGTGTGTGTGTGTGTGTGTGTGTGTGTGTGTGTGTGTGTGTGTGTGTGTGTGTGTGTGTGTGTGTGTGTGTGTGTGTGTGTGTGTGTGTGTGTGTGTGTGTGTGTGTGTGTGTGTGTGTGTGTGTGTGTGTGTGTGTGTGTGTGTGTGTGTGTGTGTGTGTGTGTGTGTGTGTGTGTGTGTGTGTGTGTGTGTGTGTGTGTGTGTGTGTGTGTGTGTGTGTGTGTGTGTGTGTGTGTGTGTGTGTGTGTGTGTGTGTGTGTGTGTGTGTGTGTGTGTGTGTGTGTGTGTGTGTGTGTGTGTGTGTGTGTGTGTGTGTGTGTGTGTGTGTGTGTGTGTGTGTGTGTGTGTGTGTGTGTGTGTGTGTGTGTGTGTGTGTGTGTGTGTGTGTGTGTGTGTGTGTGTGTGTGTGTGTGTGTGTGTGTGTGTGTGTGTGTGTGTGTGTGTGTGTGTGTGTGTGTGTGTGTGTGTGTGTGTGTGTGTGTGTGTGTGTGTGTGTGTGTGTGTGTGTGTGTGTGTGTGTGTGTGTGTGTGTGTGTGTGTGTGTGTGTGTGTGTGTGTGTGTGTGTGTGTGTGTGTGTGTGTGTGTGTGTGTGTGTGTGTGTGTGTGTGTGTGTGTGTGTGTGTGTGTGTGTGTGTGTGTGTGTGTGTGTGTGTGTGTGTGTGTGTGTGTGTGTGTGTGTGTGTGTGTGTGTGTGTGTGTGTGTGTGTGTGTGTGTGTGTGTGTGTGTGTGTGTGTGTGTGTGTGTTTTGTGTGTGTGTGTGCTCATCTTGTGTGTGTGTGTGTGTGTGTGTGTGTGTGTGTGTGTGTGTGTGTGTGTGTGTGTGTGTGTGTGTGTGTGTGTGTGTGTGTGTGTGTGTGTGTGTGTGTGTGTGTGTTTTGACTAGATTCTTTCTTAATTCGATCTCAATTTCAGTTTAGCTGTGCCACGAACTCCGGAAATTTTGAATTCCAGGATGAAAGGAATGGAGGGAGTAGAGTAGAAAAAACTTTTTTGGAAATTAGTTTTGGACCGTACGTCAGGAGTTTCGAATTTCATCATGGAAGGGGGTGAATGGAGAGGGTAATACTGTTGAATCGTCATTATAACTATTCCCGTCAGATTTTCGTGGTTCTTTTTTAGTTCAACTATGAATAAAGTCGAATGATTTTACAGGATTCACCCTGATCAGCTGAGTGTGCTAAAAGTTATGTCGTGTGTCTGATTACAACTATTCAAAAAGTACGTAAGCTGCATGTTTTTAAAAATTAATATTACTAGCACATTTTCTTTAAAAAAAAGAAAGAAAAAAAAAGAGCTAGGTGTTGTGTTCACGTTGATGAATGTATGTATGTAAAATTACTTCTTAATGCCGTTTTAAATGCCACTTCCCAACGTCCGATTTAAATGAAACTTGGATGGATGTAATTTGTGACTTGGTAAGGATAAAGATGTATCAAAGGCCGCTGACGCATGAGAGGTCATCAATCAGCTGATTGAGCTCCAAGGCCATTTTCTTTCCTATTCGACGCAGGAAGCTGAAATTTGAGAGGGAGGCTCAAGGGAGAATGCTGAGAAGACAACTGAGAGGTCGTCAATCTGCTGAGTGAGCTGCGAAGCAATTTTGTTTACTATTAAACGCAGGAAACTGAAATTTGAGAGGCAGGCTCAAAGGAGAATACTGAAGACGCATGAGAACCGATCAGCTGAGTGAGCTCAAAAGCCATTTTGTATCCTATCTAACGCAGGAAGCGACTGTTTCACGCGGATCTCCTTAAGTAATGCGCTATCGTGTGACTCATTTAGTGAGTACTGAACTACTTGTTTATATTTTGTTAAAAACTCTCTCTTCAGAATGTTTTCAAACCTTACATTTGTCTTTTCTCGGAATCAGCAATTTCGGCCATGCATTATTCTCCCACTGCGGTCTTCAAATGATGAATTAACTTCAATTCAGCAATTGAGCACTAGTCCTAGATCATGATGTTCATAAAACGGAAAATATGGCCGTATATTCTCTCGCTACCGGCATGAATAATTCCCGCATCACTGCCACTCAATATAAGGGAGAAAAAACCTTTTTTCAACGAATATATCCGCCCGATCAAATGAAATAACACGAAAGGTCACTCGAATACATCTCAATAGCTTGCATATAGGTTGACGTTTGAAGCTTTTGATATCTCCCCGCCACGGGCCCGGTAGCGGGTGGAATCCCTTCATTTTTTTGTAGTCCTTTTAATATAGAAAAACCTCTTTCCTTCGAGCATTCGAACGATCCCGCGTCATAAATGAAAAAAACCGGGCATTACGAACGAGAGAAAATTGAAAGAGAAATATGGTTGATGGCCCGGATCAGGGGAATCGAAGATCAAAGAGGCCCAAAGCTCAGAGCGTAATAAATAATTCATCATTTCCTGCCGATCGTGTTTTGAAGGATAATTTCAGCTCAAAGTCGGAAGGTGACCTTGTTACTGACAGTTGATTTGTACGAGAATAAACTTATTATAAACCAACTCTAAGGCACCTCTACTCTACACGACCTCGTCAAAGAGTGAAATTTAAAGACTAAAAATATGAAGAAACAATATCTCAAAAACGTTGTAGTGGTCTGACATGTGTTTCCAACACTCTTCACCAATAAACAGACTCAATCCGTCCCATCTAGTCGGAGCAGATGGAAAATACATTGAGCTAAAAATCCAAAACCCCTTTTTGAAAAGCGAATTATTATTCGGGATACGTTTTTTTGCCATAAAATTAATAGTTAACAATTTTCTTGCGTTCAAAAAGCTCAAATTTCAAAGGAATTCAACATTATACAATAACAAAATTGTCGAAAATTCGCTCGTACGATGATGCTGCAAGACTGGAACTTTTTAGGACGTCTTTCAGAAGCTAACTCATACAGGCAAGGCTTCTTATTTATGAGGGACAATCTGTTGGAATTGATCCAGGGAAGTAGGAGACAACCCAAGAATGAGAAGAAAAAAAATAAATTGGTTAAAAAAATAAATAAATGAATAAAATAACCACATACAAATCCGTTTCAGACCATTCTAAGACCAAATCTGTGAAAAAACATAGATGTCTGTCCGTGTGTGTGTGTGTGTGTGTATATATATATATGTGTGTGTGTGACAAGTTTTGTTGACACTGCCCAAACCACGACTCGCAACCGATTTTCGAGATTATTTCTTTGTTTGAACCCAATATAAATCTAGTTGTGCAAAAAACCTCGGAAATTTGAAATTCCGTGGTAGAAGAGAGGGAATGGAGGGGGTAAAACCGGAAAAACGTGGTTTTTCCCGATAAATTTTGTCGATGCCATCCAAGCTACAATTCTCAACCGATTTTCATGATTTTTACTTGTTCAACTATGAATTCGGTCAAGTTTTGGATCGCATATCAGGAATTTCAAATCTAATAATGAAAGGGGGTGAATGGAGGGGGTAATAGTAATAAATCATGATGTTTTAACTAATATCGTCAGATTTTCATGATTCTTTTTTAGTTCAGCTAGGAATTTGATCTAGTTTTGGAAGGTATATCAAGAGTTATATATTCGAATTTCATTATTTAAGAGGGTGAATGAAGGGAGTAATCGTAATAAATCGTGATGCGTTATCTATTATAGTAAGGATTCCTTGATCGTTTTTTTTTTCTTTTGATTGAATTTATCAATTTGTTCTAGTTATGGAAATTATGTCAGGAGTTTCAAATTTCATACTTATGATAGGAATTTGCTGGCGGTGGAGGGAGTTAATGGGGGGGAGTCCGAGAAGTCATGATATGTTTGTTTTTTGAGTTTTTTCTCCTATTTTAACTCTTACCAAATTTATATAAAATCAATTCATAGGGACGTCCCTGTAATGCATGCATTACTTACCAGTATGTTTTTATCGCAACGTCCTGAAGATATGATTTTTTTTCCCCAGGAAAACCGTGTTTATTTCACTTAAACTCAAAATTGCCCACTTTAATTCATTTAATTTTAATTTTTGACCATGTTTTCGGAATTTTCGTTGTTTGGGTTAGCTTCCAGACAGTGTTCTATAATTGTCGTCGGATCAATGTTAGTCTGTGCGCATGCCCCAGCCCAAACGTGAATTTCTTATGACGTCGAACTCTCATCATCTATTGGCTCAATTTCGTTCAAACTCCTCTGTGTAGTTGGGTATATGTTTCAGAAAGTGGCCCTATGAATTATATCACCATTGGTTGAGTAATAACTATTGGACATGCGCAAAACTAAAATTGATTGAAACATGCAAAACTCCTAGGATAATGGACCGATTTGTAAAAAAATCACAGGGATTGTGTGTTTTAGCTTGTAGATGATAACTTTCATTACCTTTTGTTCAATGTTAGCCTGTGCGCATGCCCAAACGTAATGTCGATGCCTCATCCTATCCTATTGGTTTGATTTCGTTCAGTTAAGGGAGTAGTTGCGTACCTATATGTAATTTATCCTACCATTTATCCTGCCCTATAATTTAAAGGAACTGTTTGAGTAACCTAATAACTATTGCGCATGCACGAAACTAATGTTGAAACTTCTAGACGTCCTCTGTTCTTCAACTAATTCCATACCTCCATGTTACAATAAGTGAGAAAGCTATTCTACCCGCTCGATTCGGCAGACGTGTTTCATTATTCACCCAATGTGGTTTCAATCCGATAACACCTGTACCTCCATACCTACTTTTAGAATCGAACCACGTAGGACCTGAGCAAGGGATTAAAATTGATTGCCGAGGGCTAATTGATTTGAATGTTAGATGCCGGTTGGACGAGGTTAATGGAAATGGTTAATAGATGCAATGACGTGATTGTTTCGGTTGATTGGACAGGAATAGAACTGGGACCCATGTCAAGTTGGGATCAAGGTTTTGATGACTGACAGGCGTTGCGGGTCAATTTCCTAGTAGGCAGGTAAGTATTAATAGGACCCACCCCATCCATAAATATGTTATATCAACCTTCGAATCCCGAAATTTTTCTCAAACTGAAAATTAGAATCTAACTTTTCTATTCATGACATTTTAACGTAGAATAAATTTTTACAGATACCTTTTTAGAGGGAATTGGCATATAACAACGACACGTAAAAACGAAGCAATACAATAGAGAGTTTTTGTTTTTCCCGTAATTTTCCACCTGTGTACACAATAAGACTAAATACCAACGGCGCATGCGCAAATTTTCGCGTCAACGCGTAGTACTACGCGAGTACGGGAAAGAGGCCTACTTTCGCGTAGTCGCAAAAAATTCTTTCGTTGGAATCCCGTCCTACGCGTAGTCATCACAACCTGACACAAAAGTGACCACAGTTTAAGAGTATTGGTTCTCCCTCGGACTGCAGTCTAATAACTTTCCCATTCAAAGTTAAACCTATGATAAATATAATAATTGTACGATCAAATCAAATTCTGTTGATTATGTGAATAAAAAACCTACCCACTTCGTACAACAGCCAGATATCCTGTTCACCTATTTCGGAGTGAATACAGTTGTCGTACTTTTCTGATTTTAAAGTAGGTAGCTGTTCTATGTACATTTCGTACGGCTATCGTTTGATTTCCACTGTAAGCGGCGTGATGGACAGGATCTCACCGATTCCTATCGTCTTCGGTAGAAGTGATTGGATGTCAGTAGTTTTTAACGGTCGTATAGGTAACTTTTGTAAGATCCTTAGGGTTGTCTGGAAAGTAAAATCACTTGGGTTCGTTCCATCTTGAACAACAACGAACTTTCTTTCTATGCATATGAGATTGATTGCATTGTGGCTATTGTTCGAACACCACTATAGGAAGAGTGATGGACAGGATCCCAACGATTTCAATCGTCTCCGGTAGCAGTGACTTGATGTCACAAGTTTTTGTCGATGTTATAACTTTTGTAGGATCCTTAGGGTTGTCTGGAAAGTCAAATCACTTCCGTTCGTTCCTTCTTCGACGATAACACACTTTATATGCATATAAGCTCGATTGCAGTAAGGTTATCGTTTGAGCACCACTGTAGGAAGCATGATGGACAGAATCTCAGCGATTTGTATGGGTAGAACTGACTCGATGTAACTAGTTTTTGTCGGTCGTATTACTTTTGTAGGATTCTTATGGTTGTCGGGAAAGTAAAATCACTTGGGTTCGTTCCTTCTTTAACGACCAAGAACTTTCATTCTATGCATGTGAGATTGATTGCACTATGGCTATTGTTTGAACACCTCTATAGGAAGCGTGAAGGACAAGGTCTCAACGATTTTCATCGTCTTCCGAAGAAGTGACTTGATGTTACAACTTTTTTTCGGTCGCATAACTTTTGTCGGATCCTTAGGGTTGTCTGGAAAGTAAAATCATTTGGGTTCGTTCCTTCTTGGACGACAACGAACTTCCTCTCTTTGCATATCAGATCGATTGCACTATGGCTATCGTTTCAGCACTACTGTGTGACAAAATAAAACTAGACTTCAAGAGTGGGGATGAACCCAAGGATATAATATTCAAACATGAACTCTCAAATCTTGTTTTAAAGCGAATTTTATTCCGCTAAAATGAAAGAAAATAAATTTGCTTGTTTACAATAAATATATATATATATACAGGAAAATCGGAACTACTCAGGGTTCGGACTGTCACAGGTACCAATAATAAATGCGGTAATACGGTGAAGATACGAAGTCAGATTCGAGAAGTTACCTAGGTATTGTACAAAATCACTTGTTCGTGGTAAAGTGTAACGCTGACACTTACTTAAATTCCGACGGCAGTGGAAATACTCAACAATATATTCTATTTTATACTTTACACTAGGCAGTAGGTAAGAACTGTTGGTGAAGAAGGGAAGGACAGAAGGCAGGCTTCCAATTCCGAGAGATAACCAGTCTGTAGGTAGGTACCTAAAACGGTACGGTAGTTGATTCACCACTTGTAGAATTTTCGATGTAAAGTAGACTATCGAGGGCGGTGATGCAGTGAATTTCCCCGAAGAATGTTCTCCACCAGGCAAAAGTCTTGATCCTTGATGGCTTCGGCGGATCTGCCAAGAGGCGAAGTTGTTCACCCAGAACTCGAGGTTCTCTGGAAGTCAGAAGATCGAGGAGACAGCGGTAAGAGAGACTTGCTTTTACGGCAATTAAACCGGTTATTAAAACCATTCAAATTTACGGGAGGTTTCTGTATGAAAAAGGGAAAAATCGGAAGGCGATACGGTAAGTGCGGAGCGCAGACGAGAACACAAAGAAAACGAGCAGTTGTGTCGGGAGTCCTGTAGGCGGCAGCAGCTCTGAGGTGAGAAATTTGTCCACGTGTTGGGAAAATCAAATTTTCCTTTACCTACTAAATATAATCTCCGTTCATTTAAACAATAATAAAAAAACAAAACGGTACCAGGTTGTGAAGAACTCATTGAATTCCAACAGTCTTCAAAATACTTATGGTGGAATTGTCGCTTGCTGAGTCCTATGGAAGGCAGTTGTAGAGGCCAACCTCATACCGCGCAAATTCAAACGTGGCGGGAGATTTAAAATCTATTCACAGTACAACTGTAGTATGCGTGATGGACAGGATCTCAATGATTTCAATCGTCTTCGGTAGAAGTGACTTGATGTCACAAGTTTTTGTCGGTCGTATAACTTTTGTAGGATCTAGGGTTGTCGGGAAAGTAAAATCACTTTCGTTCGTTCCCACTCGGAACGATATCATAACTTTTCATGGGCCGAGACAACCGGAACTTCCTCGCCTGGTCGGTTGTAACTCCCACGAATGACACGAGATCCCCCAAGGGGGTTTGGGCGTTCCGAGGCGGACGTGGTTTATAGCCCGAGGATCAGTAAACTTTGTGGTTTCTCTGATAGCCTCGTACGCACTTCCCGCCGGCACGCGACGTCATTTTCCTGTCGTGAGAATCGTCGTGACAAATGGATCTTACAGAAGTAGAACGAAACACTGCAAACTCTAACACCGAGTTTATTTTGTTATTGTTGGGGGAAAACTATGACCCATTTAGGTACGCTGGGGCAGGCCCCATCACAAAATTTGGCACATACCGCAACGTATACCTAGTTTTCCTTCTTCACTACCAAAAACTTTGTGTTCGCTGCTCGTACGAAAAGCCGAAAAAACGTATGTGAGCTGAAATATGAATTTCAGTAGGATACATTTCCCGACAAAAATGGGGTTTGTGCAAAGATTTGCAGAAACAATTGTTAGGCTTGAAAATTTTAGATTCCACCGACAATTGAGAATTCAAATCTCTGTAAAATATCTTGGAAACATTCTTCTGAAAACATTTTTTTCACGTAGATCTGGGAAATCATATGTCCGAGGAAGAGCCCCACCCCCTCCCCTACTCCCTAATCCCTCCAAAACTATTATCATTCCATTTTATATACTTGGGAGCACCAATCCTGAAGGTTTCAGTCCAAAAAGTCACTAACCGGATTCTTACGGGCAACACAACTAGCAGGCTTAATTTCTAGTTCTCACCCGATTTTGATCACATTTTATGGAAATGTGCGGGTTAAGCTGGTTATTGTTCCCAACCAATTTCATTTTCCTCGAATCATTACTCCATTCTGCGCATGCACAAACGTCATTTTGCCATCACTATCATGCTCCACATTTCTCCATTTCCTAAATGATCTATTTCGACGTTTTACGTTAACTATATCGTGATTGACTACATTCCGCTATGGAATATAGCGGACATTTTGGTTTATTATTTTCAATAATGAACCTTTTTTATCAACCAAGAAAAAATAATTAAACTCCTCCTGAAAACTTTTTTGGTTTACGTTACAAGATGCGTAGAATCCAAAAATCGAATTTAAAAAATCCGTCCGTCCGCCGTCCGCGACTTTTCTCCAAAACTGCTCGTCCAAACTATATGAAACTTGTGTTAAAATCACATTTGGGGTCTAGATGGTCCTAGAAGCTCGGAATCAATTTTTATCAAAAGGCTAAACATTTAAAAAATCGAGTTCTCGAAAACTTTCTAAGCAAAGGTAATAATTTTTTGCTTGTCAATGATAAATTTAATCCCAAAGAATCGATTAAAACCACCCGCAACGCTTTACGTTGAATGTTTCGCTTTCCCTTAGGGCTTAAACATCGAGAAAAAAAACCTTCGAATTTCTAAGCGCGAGAAGATAGAGAAATCACGCGCTGCAAGTGGATCTTTTGATTAGACGATCAAGCTTTAAATTCCATCAAAGATCGCTGGATTGTGATACTGGAATACTTCAAATTTGCTTTGTAAATATCAGCTGATATAATGCCAATATTGGTATTATCAGATGATATAGTTCCAAAGGAATTTATTACAACGTTGCGAAATTGAGTTTATTAACTATTGTGTACCTACTGCGATGTACCTACTAGTGAGGTACTGGTACCTAAATGGTAAATTTCATCTCTTAAATTGCTCCCAAGTATACCTATAGCCCACATTCTCGTGACATCATGCCTGGAGTTGGTTTGAGTTTCTTCCAACGTCCGTCATGACTAGATCGCAATCAACCAAACTATTTTTTCACTAAAAGTTTGCCGTCGTATGTCAACAATACGTTGTTATAATGATATTTTTCAACAGTTTTGTTTTGCGTAAGTAATATTGTAGTAATATAAGGTTTCAATTCAACTAATAAATTGTCTCAGTAATCATGCCTGCCAGCGCGATTACGGGTTGTAGACAACGATACCGATCTAGCAGTGAACGAGTTTTTATTTGGACCAGGGACTAACTATTATAGGAAAACAGTGTCCGATAACTAAAGAACGTCATTCGTTTAGTGAAAATAACCTGAAAAATAATGGAGAAAAAATAATTGAAAATTCCTCAGTACTGCGGTGTAGGTACTACATATCAATTGCCCTGGAAGTTTCATCAGCATAGTAGACATGTTCTTATTACTATAACTGAGGCAGCTTTAAATGCATTTGAGGCTGCAACAGAGTTAAAAATCCAACATCTCTTTTGGAATAGCAGATTAATACTTAGAATGAGCTTTTTGCCATAAAATTGGCGATTAAAAATTACTTTTACTCAGTCCTTAATTTTTAAAGCACTGTAACATAATACAGTACAATAATTTACGGAATTTGCTCATATACGATCATTCTGCATGACTGGAACTTTTTTATCATTTAATAATGATTAACAGGACGTTTCCATTTTTGTTTTCGTCACGTCACGAGCGTCACGTTACGGTGGGGTTTTCTATTGATTTTCACGTACAACCAATGCGTTACTAGGGAAGTGTAACTCCCTTAGTTTTCATAGCAGGAAAATCGTTAGCCACCTTTTGGAATGCTCTCATTTTATCACAGCATCTCATAATCCCTAAGCCTCTGTTGTGTCAAGGAAATCTGATTTATTACGCTCAGTTATAAACTAATATTGCTAAGTAACCATAATGAACTAATAATGTGTAAAATTAATCATTATTTAATGATCTGACTGTAGAACCGTAGGTCTACCGTCCGTTTTTTTTTTTTTTTTTTTTTTTTGCAATTCATTTATCTTGAAACGGAAACCATTAAATTTTGAGAGGCGTTAAAAAAATTGTTTTCTTGGTAGATTGCAAAGGTCTGTTTTTGAGAAGCTGCACTTGCCTCAGGCAGGATATTGAAGTCTTGCTAATCTTGATCCTGTCATATTTCCTAGAACCATCCTTTCCCGCCAACCACTTCTTTCGTATCTACGAAGTTTCTTCTGCCTCTTATATCTGCGCACTCCTCCTAGACAGTTCCATCAATCATACGGTCCGTCTCGATACTAGAAGATGGGTGAGGAGGGGCCCTAATGGGGAAATAGAGTGGGAAAAGCCGAAATACACAACTCGGGAGACTAGACGTCTGCTGTCTACAGGGTCAATAGACTGGCAGCGCACTGTTGGGATACATTTCATTTATTTATTTACTTTTTTTAAATCTCCCTTTGCAAGGCTACAGAAGTGCCTCTTTTTCTTGGGCGAGAGCCAAAAATCTGTCTTACTTGGGTTCAATGGAAGCTCCTATTAATTTTGGACTCTTATGAGTTCGTTGCGAACATCCGACACTTTCTCTTAAGAAGACGGAATTAAATTAAAACTTTCCATAGCGTAAAATGCCGTAATGAGTTATACAGGGTGTCTACACTAAGGATCCTCAAAAATAAAAGGCTCGCTTCTACAACTAGGTAATCCACAACAACTTTTGTCTCATAGCAGTTTTTTAACCCGATTAAAATCCTACTTTTCTTATTTTTGTTTTTTCGTGTTTTAAGCCTTCTCTCACAAAAACAACCATAACCTTAAGAGTGTTTCTTTCATTTGAGGATACCATTGGAAAAAGCGTCAGATTTTCTACCCATCTGATGCCAAACTAATATTTTTTGAGCCAACTTAGTACGTAAAAAAGGATGAAAGCAAATTTTAGAAATGTATCAGAATTAGACTTTTATCCATTTGTCTTTCTGCTCTCAACATAGATTGTTTGGGATAGCTCTCTATGGTGAAAACTTTCTCAGAATCACAGCTTTCTAGCGGTATAGTCAGGTTTACATTTTTATTGTTAATTAGGGGGGGGGGGGGGGATATATGCTATAATGTTGAAAAAATTGATTTTTTTTTTTTCAATGAAATCGAGGGTTTTTGTGAAATACGATTTCTTGCCTGGTTTGTACGTAATTTTTAACGTTGAGTCGAATGGTGACAAATGAAGATCTCCCCAACTCCGTTATAACCAAGTTTTACACTTTAACTAACTACTTCTACCCTCAAATACATATAAAATTGACTATATCAAATAAACTATATCAAATTCTTGAGTTAAAATGTAAAAATCGGTTATAACGGAGTGGGGGAGATCTGCATGTGTTTGATTCGATTCATTGTGAAAAAATACGTAGACACCGGCCCCGAAATCGCATTTCCATAGAGGGTCGTTTTTCACAAAAACCCTCGATTTCAATGAAAAAACCATGCTTTATATCATTAAAGCATAATGTTAGAAAGCTGAGACTCCTAATAAGTTTTCCCCGTTGGTATATCAGTCTCGAGGAAAATACGTGTCAAAGTTGATATGTGAAAGCTAATGAGGGCAAAAAGAGTTTTAAAGAGATCCCCAACTCAAACTCAGGAAACAAATGAAACTCCAATTTCGTCCGTAGGAACAGCAGTTTCCTTTATGCACCTAAGTTCTTTGCTTGTGCTAAAAACTTCTACTTTCTGCTTCTCTGTTCCTATTAATAGATCTGAGGAAGTTTATGAAATGAAACGAAACGTCGGCTTAACTGTTTGAATTGAGTTATCGAGGTTATAATAGATTATCCAGATCTCACCTTGCTGAGTGTGTCCTCCGATTTGGCTATGACTGAGTCTAAGCTTTCTCGATGGGCGAGGAGCTTCCTTGCCTCCACCTGCAAGAAATCAGATTCGTCACTTTACAATTATCTACATATTAAGAACCAATAACATTTAATCCTCCGCAGTATGATTATTAGGATAAGAAATTAGATTGCAACTAATTTTTGTTTTCCATGATGCACGTATAGGCCCTTTATTCTAAAATTTATACTTCTCAGATTCCTATTATTTACATTTTAGCTCATTTCCATAAAATATAAATTTATTGCAATGGCTTAAAACATTTTAAAATAAAAAAAGTTTCTGAAATTTTTTTTACCGAAGTCCGTTTTGAGGCATTTTGAAACGATTTCTGGAGTTTGCACTTTTTATGCGATGTATATAGGTTGCCTTGAAAACCCGAATTCGTGAAAACTAGTTTAAACTGACCACAGTAGGATAGCAATCTATATGTCAAACTGATCTGAAGTTTTACTGGAAGACTGACTACTTGATGTCATGTATTTTTGAGATGCAAGCGAAGCAAGCTTCCAAATCTTTCTGTGTGAAATTTACTTAAGATTAACTGAAGACGAACTTACACTAAGAGTGGTTGTAGACGAGTTCGCACTAATTTTGACGAATTTCGGGTATTTACGGTGAAATGCACATGTTTATGTGTGTCTCCAGACGGTAACTCTCTTAAAGATTGAATTGAAAAAAAAAAAAAAAAAAAAAAAAAAACCGTTCTTTTGAAAAAAAAGTGCTGATTCGCCTGATGCCTAATATCTAAGGCCAGATCAATTCTATATATGTAAGCTAAAACGAAGCGTCAAAATGCATGTTTTCGAACTTTATTATTTTTTCTCGTCTCGTTTTTTCACCTGATTTTCTCGTCTCTCGTCTACCAGTTTTCCTCAACCAATTTTAGTGAAATTTTAAACGTAGGCTAAATTTGACCTGACGAAGTGCTCTTCGTGGTTTTGGAGCTTCAACGATCAAGGGGTGAGGGGTTTTTAGGGAGGGCGTAAATTTGAAATTCTCTTCCGTTCACCCTAGGAAGATGACACATGATAGAGAGACTCTCTGGAACATTAAGAGACGAATGAAATGACAGACTCCATCTTACTGATTTGCTGAGTTAGCTAAATTATCTTTTATCCACCCTAGGAATGTGAAATTTGATCGAGAGCAACTCTAAGACATTCAGAGATGAACGAAATGTGACGGGTTCCATCCTGATCAGCAGTGTGAGCAAAATTCTCTCTTGATCACCCAAGGATCAGCCTATAAATTCAAAACCAGAAGAAATGAGTGATATTCATTTTTAAAAAACCCGGTCCCAGAGGCGGACAAATAGAGTCAAGGAATGAATGCACAGTACTAGGAGACGGTGACCCGAATATAGGCTTGGCTCAAAATGGATGATCGTATACATTTTGTGACTTGGGATCTTTTGTACGCGGAGCGTCTTTTATAGGGGATAGGTTCTACAAGTAATAAACCCTCATCCTTTTAGTCGTAAATTCAGCCCATCAAACGAGTTTCACCATTTGGTTCGTTTTCGGTTTCTACTCTGTCATCCAAGAAAATTATTAAGCAAGGTGCTACATGAATAATGAATAAAAATTAATGTTCCTTTCTGGTTGGTGATTGATTAACCTTATTAATGAAAAACAAATGATCACTGATAATGGAACTTAAATAGTTGGTGCTTGAGATGTTGAAGCAAGATGGTGAAGAAATCAACATCAGTTTCCTGAAGAAATGTATTTGTCTTACGAAGTAGACGATGTAGAGGGCGATACATTAGGTAGTCACGGGTGGAGAATGGGACGTGGAACAGCGGATAATTATTGTGAGTGGGATAAGTAAGAACATTGATGCCTTCTGTATGGAGACTGCAAACATCCATTTGCTAGCTTGTGTTGAAAAACAATGTCGACCACCACCCGGCGGTGTTCAAGTTTAGCTCGGCGGCTAGTGCCCGGAAATCAACCTGTTCTGCTGGTGTCCTCAATTTGAATGCTTAGAACCTCAAGAAATTCCGCTGAACACGTTCCAATGAATGCCTGTTGACCTTATAATATGGTGACCACACTGGGCTAGCATACTCCATTATTGGACGAACCAGTGATTTGCATAAGTGCATAATAGAATCTTTCTAGAAATCCCAAAGTCCTCAGAGCTTTCGAGTTTTCTTAGAGCTCGAGCTTTCTTATGGCACCGATATCAATTTAAATATTGAATTTTCAGTTTGCTAAAGGCCATTCCAGTTTTGTAAAATTCGAATTTTAATGATATTAGTTTTAGTTCATTTTGAGAAAGGATGGATTAGCTTTGTGAATAATTTTTAAAAGATTCCCGGTTTTGGGGTTTCTCTAAAAGTGCTAAAGCATCAAAGTTAATGAAATACCCACATATATTGATAGGTTCGCTATAAAAACAATGTCAGATGGAGTGCTCCAACACAAAAATTTGTTGTTCTTTTACCCGAGACACTAAAATAACAAACGAGCTAAGCGTTCGAAGAGACACGCCGCGGGTCACATTGTCATTCAACATCATATCGCACTTTCTAGGTCCGTCCTCCACAATGACGAAAAAATCCACCACATATCTGAATTTCCCCTCGAGTGAATTTCTTTACTCATTGATTAACTTTTTCAAAAAAAAAAAAAAAAGGCTTTTTCCAGTGTTTGGTTCCCTTATCGTTCGCGCTCCAGCGGTCCCGGCAGCTCGGTGACGTGGGTATCAAGCGCCGACTGACCGTGGGAAATGTTTATTTGCTTATCGACCAGACCTCCGAAGTAATAGCGACTAAAAAGATCCATCGGTGACTCTGAATGGGATTCATTCCCAAGTTCAAGAAAAAAGGGCTAACAAAATAAATGAATGATAACAATAGAAAGGAACAATAAACTACTGCGCCAAAAGGCCAAAGAAGAGTAGAGAGCGTTAAATACGTCATAGGTTGAATAGCAAATAAATTAGCTCCAGAGGCCACTCAGCTGCTCTAAGGGGCATCAGATCTTATGATTCGTTTCTAGATGTCCTAAGAGCCTCCATTTCAAAATTTAGCGTCTTAGGTTGAATACCGAAGAAATTAGTTACGGAGCTCACACAGCTGACCTAGGGGGTTACAGAATATATAATTAATTTCTAGATGTACCAAGGGGCCTCCATTTAAAATTTCAGCATCATTGGTTGAATTTCTATAATTTAGCTCCGGATCTCACTCAGCTGATCTGGAGAGGTCTATAGACTTCATGATTCGTTTCTACACGTCCCAAGTAGTCTCCATTTCAAATTTTAGCGTCATGGGTTAAATACTGAGGAAATTGGATCCGGATCTCACTCAGCTGATCTAGGGGGCTTTGGACTTACAACAAACGAGCTTTTCCAAGAGGCCTCGATTTAGAGATACAGCTTCACGAGTTGACCTAGAACTTAGCTCCGGATCGCATTCATCATATAGGGTCCGCTCTCCACAATGATTCGTTTCCAGGAGCCCCAAGGGTTCTCTATTTCAAATTTTAGTTTCGTTGATTGAATAGCGAAGAAATTAGCTCCGGAGCTCACTCATCTGATCTGGGGAGCTTAGGGTTTTATAATACATTTCTAGATGTTCCAAGAGGCCTCCATTTAAAATTTCAGAATCAACGATTTCATTGCAACGGACCTGGTCTCACGCAGCTGGTCTGGGAGGCTCCACACTTTATGATTCGTTTCTAGACGTCCGCAAGGTTCTCCGTTCCTAAAATTAGCTTCATAGGTTAAATAATAAAGAAATTAGCTCTGGATCTCTCAGCTGATCTTGGGGGACTCTAGACTTCATGATTCGTTTCTAGACGTCTTAAGGGTTCCCCATTACAAATTTTGGCTTCATAGATTAAATAATGTATCATTTTTTTGCAATTAGGTCTCAATAAAAACGTATTCTACGTAAAATAAATATTTTTAAAAACTGCAATTATTACCGAATGGTTTATTGAGGAACGAAATGGGTCTCTACTTTGACTGGCTAGTAGCATTTGTCAGCGTGTGTGAGTGAACGCGTGTTCGGCGATGTAGGCCATAATTTAGGAGCTGTCAACTTGAAATTTCTTCGGTAGGCTCTTCAGACAACCGCAATTAGCTGTATAGTTTTGGTGGCGCGCCGATCGTTCTCAAATCAACCGAAAATCGAGTTTGGTATTGACTTTACAGGCGCCATCCTGATCAGCTGTGTGAGCTAAAATCTCTCCTGTTCACCGTAGGACGTTGAAAATTGATAGGTAGCCTCTCTGGGATGACAAGAGACGAATGACCTTACAGGCTCCCTCCTGATCAGCTGAGTGTGCTAAAAGTTATGTCGTCTGTCTAATTACAACGAAATTTGATAGGGAAGCTCTCTAGGACATCAAGGGACGAATGAAATGAGCTTCTCCCGGAGCTCCAGCTGATCGATTCACGCGGCATTTTTTGCAACATGCTCCGATAACCAGCGGCACGTTCCTAAATAAGAAAGCATTTATAAACAAATTTTTCATTGATTAAGTCAAAATTACTATTAACCACGGCTCACCTTGCGACAAATAATCATCGAAATTTGTTCAGTGAAACTTGACAATCGAGTATGAAGCTTGACTTTTCACCTACTAATATTTCACCTATTTCTATTCAAAAAGTTCTGCTTAAGCTAACTGCTTGTTTTTTATTTTTGAAGCAGCAAACACTGATGGTGTAAAACGTTTCCAAGAATGTCGGTATAGTTATCTAGCAGTATAAAGTTAACCCCTATAATTTACAGTTTACCAGCAACATTGAGACTGTGCATTATGAAGACGGTACATGCACATATGTATTATATATTACATATTGTGTATATAATAAATACATTTTCGTGATTTACTTGATTAACTTATCAAATTAATGTTTTGTCTTAACCGAACGAAGCTCGGTCTCCCGGTACTTATTACTTACATAAATGATTAACTCAATTTTTAGTCTCACCTTGCGATGGAAAGTTCTCTCAAGGGTGTGGCGAGAAACCTGGCGGCCAAGAACGGAGGCGATCTCACCGTGAGCCTGAGAGTCAGCTTCCACCTCCGCCAGCAGCGCCTCCCATAGATGCAGCATCGCCGTACTCCCCCGCGTCCTGCAACACATTATCAATTCATTTTAAGCTAAGATGCTTAAAAAGCTAAATGTCTTACACAAGACCCAGCTATAACCTCACCTAACTATTTCAAAACAACCTGATGACTTCATGAGGACTTGACAAATTCAAGGTTTTATGTATCCATCCAACTTAAATATATAGTTGTTTAAATTTGATTCAATGTGACAGGTTAATTTGTAAAGGTTTGCGAAGACTATTACAGTCTGGATCCAAATGTACCCCATGTTCAGGTAACTACCCACCCTAAACACGTATTGACATAGATATGTCTCATCTCTGGGGTTCATTCCAAACGTTCGTCCCTCAGCAAAAATGTCACTCTGTAAACCAATTTGTAGATTTAGGTAAGTCTAATTATGCCCTTCTAAGACATAGCCATGATCTCCACTACTTCCCAAAAGGGATGCGTTTTCATTTCAATTGGAGAGGTTAATTGTCATCTAAAATCGGCTAGTTTGGTTTTTATTATGTGCTGTGTGTTGTGTTCGATGAGAGATCCTCGGTTCTGGTGGCAGGTGCGGAGGATGCTCAATGTTTCAGGAAGATTCAGGGAAAGGTGATTTAGGCTGCTTCGGTTCTCTCTCAAGATAAGGGGTAAGGTGCTCCTATGAAAGCAGCGAAAAGGAGATGGCGGTAGCCGCGGGTGGCAACGGAGAAGAGCTGGAGGTAACGGGGTGGAGAATTTAAGGGTGTTTCCATCCCTTATCACCCCTCCCGCCTACCCTTGTACGTGACCCCAGTTGATGACTTGGCCGCCGGGCTATCTCTCATCTTTCAACCCCTATTTGATGAAGGGGCTGGTGGAGGTGATAGCGGTTCTTTTCGTTTAGGTTGAGCTTAAAAGTAGTTGACTGAGAAGAGACTTATGCACTTATCACATCGTTTTCAGTTATTCAAGTTGGGACTTACCATTACTAGTTCCCATCGTCGGGAAACACACAACATTATTAACTACTACATACAAAAACTTGATTACTTTTCTATCCTTCATTAAAACTCTTGAAACCCTTGATTCTCGGGCCACTCAGTTCCACGTTGAGTCTGAAAGTCGTTAACATTTTTTAACCTTTCGAGGATTTAAGCCAAAGAAGCTTTTACATTGCACGCCTCTAATTAAAATATCCTTCTTATTACACAATTTGAGTAGTTAAAATACAAACAAGTAGATCAGTGCTCACGAAGTGAGTCACATGATAGCGCATTTTCTTGGAAGGAGATCAACGTGAAATAAGCGCTTCCTGCGTTGTACAGGAGACAAAATGGCTTTGGAGTTCACTCCACTGATCAATGAACTCTCATGCGTCAGCGGCCCCTGATTCATCTTTATCCTCGCCATGTTACAGATTATAACTCAAATGCCAAGTGGCATTTAAAACGATTTTAAGAAGTAATTTTAGACACATACATACATTCATCAACGCCAAAGTGAACACAATAGTTCATTTTTAATTTTAACATGTATCATGTTTTAGCCCTGGGGTCCTAGCAAATTTTGCGAGTCAATTTTTTTCCGCGCACGAAACATATAGTGTTACAGTGATTTCCGCCTACAACCAAGTCGTTGCTAGGGAAATGGTACTTCGTCGTTTTTCATCCACAAAATTCGTTGACCATTCGTTCGAAAGCTCTCGATTTATCCAACAATATTATGTTAACTACTGCGAAGTGCGTGTCCAACAAACTGAGTTATGAGCATGGTTATATAAATAATTGTTTACACACAGGTGATCATTCTCAATAATTGATATTGTGAACATGATTGCAACCGCTTGTTAATTTCGAATCAATATCGAGGAGAAAACATGATACATGGTTGAAATTTTTGGTTCTAGAACAGAAATTTTTTAAAGAAAATACGCTAAAAAGTATACAAATCAAATAGTTAACCTCTCCACAACAAAAACAATCTCGTCCGGGGGAGCGAATGGAGCAGTATATAGCGTAGGATTGACGCATTAGAGACTACAAGGAATTAACGCATGCGGTTAATTCAGACGTCAAAGCTTTCAAACCTCGGAGGTATGGTTTCGGTTAAGTATACGCCGCAATGTATCACTGTGTCCACGAACAATGGGTCCATGTTGAACAAAATTGTGTCTCTTTATAGCAACAACAGCATCCACAACCAACGAGCAGGACCAAAACAACAGTAGCAGCGGTTTATTATCCAGTTATTGTTCTGATTAAATTATTTGTTTTATGTCCAAAAACCGCAATTTTCAATATAAAAGAGCATAAAATTGTCCTGAAAAATGTAATTAAATTACAATAACAATTGCTTAAAAACCTATAAAAACTGAAAAAAAAATAAATAAATAAAAAAATCCAAAATATGTTTTTGACGCGCCTGATTTTATTTAGTATTAGTTTTTTAAAACATAAAATTGGTTTTTAGCAATTTCTTTGTAAACGAATTCCTCAAATTTCCATACAATTTAACATATTATAATACGATAGGTAATTTAAGAAAATTCGCTCATACGGTCATGCTGCATAACTGGAACTTTCTTTTTTATTGGGGTTTTGAGACTTGAGCTGGACTGGAGGCGTGAAAGTGCGTGAAAGTTGGTTGCTATGAGTACAACCGTAAAAAAAAATATTTAAAAAAAAAGACTGTTTTCAGACGATCAAAGAGGACAAATTGAAGTGAGATATACCATTTCTTGCTTTAAAAAATTACCACACTTTCATTGACTGAGTGCCCTATCTCAATGACAAGATGGTGTGGATAATTTTTTTAAGCAAGAAATGGTAAATAAAATTTCAAACCGTCCTCTCGAACTTGAATCGTCTGAAAACAATCCATTTTTATTTTTTTTTTTTTTTTTTTTTATGACAGTACTCCTAGGAACCAACTTTCACGCCTCCAGCTCAGTTCAATTCTCAAAACCCCAATAAAAAACAAATGACACAGTAATTCCTTAATTTTGAACAAATTTTCCCGAAAATCGCTAACTTTTTTTCAGTAAATTTTTGGCTCTAAACCATTAAAAAATGAACCATCTTCAAACTTTTTTAAATTTATTTATCTTTTTTTTAAATGTTCACCATGAACTCAGCTTTTCAATGATTTATGTAATTTTTCTAAACTCCTAGAAGAGACAAAGAGAACACGCGATCAAGAAGTTTGAATATTTGTTTGAAGCGAAAATTGATTTTTTTTTTTTGTTTTTTTTTTACAAAATGTGTTTTTGGTTTATTTTAGACTGGAAAATTCAATTGAGATGGGAATTGTTGTAAACTCTTTTTCTGGATGTCTATCGAAAAGTGAGAATTTGTCTCAGTGGATAGGTAATTTATTATTAGACCACCACGCATCTAAGACTTGAGTTTTTTCGACTGTAATTCCTTAATTTTTCAGTGCAGTATGTATATGGTGAGCATGCGGTGCTATCCCCACAGCCCCAGATGCTACGATCCTGCCCTAGTTATATTAATTTCAAACACGTAACAACTAAAATGTCATTGCATAGCATTCAACTACTCTCACGGCTAGAATTGAATATGGATACGTAGAAACCGGGGCGAGATGAGATTCTGCGGGATTCTATTTCGAAAATTGGGGTCGGACGGACGTGAACAAGGTTTCGGGAGTGATGTTGATTGCAGGGCCTTGTAATAGAGGGGAAGGTTATGACGAGGTATGGCGAAGGTTATGGTGGTATGACGGTGGTTGGGGGGATAGGGAAGGGGGATTGTAATCGGGCCTTATCAGATTTAATTAAACGAGCTACGGCAGAAGGGGCTTGTAGTTAACTTCCATATCAAAAGGTCTCCCGATCCCTTGACATTTCTGTCGCTCAACCCCCTCTCTTCTAGTCGTTTTCGCTGAATCCATCGCTGTGCTTTAAGGGCTCTTCTTAACAGAATTCAGCTGATGATCAACTTCAAGAACCTTGTTCGCGTAATTTTCTGGCATCAGCAGATTTGCTAGAGCCACTTTTCTGTTTGAGTAGGAAATATAGGTTTAGTTTGAGAGAAGAAACATTCAAGAAATTCTGAGCAAGAATGGCGATCGGAGCGTCCAATATGCTGGGCTCCCTGTGTAGGGAGAGTAACCATTACACTACGAGAGGGGCCTCCACGGTGGGTCCCTAGAAACTCATCAAAAGAAAAGTCATAAAAAATCTGAACTTGAGGAATTTTGATGAGTGTCCTCATAGAGTGGGACACTAGTCGAAACTGAATGAATGGGGAAGTCAACGAAAATATGAAATCAAGCATCAGAATACAAATTGGAAAGATACAAATTATTTTTGATGAGTTTCCTGATACCAGTGATACTGGTAACGTGAGAAAGTCATCGAATGGAAAGTCATCGGACCAACCCTTCAAAAGGCCTCTATTATCTGTGTTGTACGGCCTACGCTACAAAGACCTCACTTCAAAAATGATCCATGCTAGTAGGCCCAGAATTACCGACCAGTGAGATATTTGTGGCTGGTTCGGATATCGATCCGATTCGGATCGTTACTTTCCTTTTTTGAAAATATTGATTCCATCCGGAGGGATTTGAAGGGGAGCAGTTAGGAGGAAACTTTCCGGATCGAATCATCAACCCCTGACACCGACATGACATCAACTTCCTAGCCCTCGACCTTTACCAAGAAAATTCCAGTCATGTCGCATGATCGAATGCACGAATTTTCATAAACTATCTATCTTATTATAATATGTTAAATTGTATTGAAATTTGAACAATTTCAGTAGAAAGAAATTGTTAACACCAATTTTATGACAAAAAACTTATACTAAATAAAATTCAGCAAGTCAAAGAAGATTTCGGGTTTTTAGATTTTTTTGCAGTTTTTATAGATTTTTTAGCAAATATTAATGATATTTAAGTACGTTTTTCAGCATAATTTTGAGGAAAATTTTTTAAATTTCCTATTTAATCTTTGAAAATTTAGTTTTAACTTAATTCCAGCTAAAAATATAAATTGAACGATTTTTGATCGTTTTTAGCCATTTTTGGTGATTTTTTAGTACATTTTTCGAAATTTTACCAATTTTGTGTGCTCAAAAATTGTTTTGTTGACCAACAAAATCATCCTTCCGTTTGTAATGCTTGATTTTTTGGCTCAAGAACGGTATTTTTACGTCAATCCTAAGGAGAGTTATCATACACACACACACACACACACACACACACACACACACACACACACACACACACACACACACACACACACACACACACACACACACACACACACACACACACACACACACACACACACACACACACACACACACACACACACACACACACACACACACACACACACACACACACACACACACACACACACACACACACACACACACACACACACACACACAACACACACACACACACACACACACACACACACACACACACACACACACACACACACACACACACACACACACACACACACACACACACACACACACACACACACACACACACACACACACACACACACACACACACACACACACACACACACACACACACACACACACACACACACACACACACACACACACACACACACACACACACACGCACACACACACACACACACACACACGCACGCACACACACAAACACACACACACACACACACACACACACACACACACACACACACACACACACACACACACACACACACACACACACACACAAACACACACACACACACACACACACACACACAAACACACACACACACTGCAATAACATATATATATATATATATATATATATATATATATAACGTTATACACTCCTCCTATAATAAATAGGGGGCTTCGCCCCCCTGGACCCCCCGGATCTTTTCTCTTTTGTACTCTTTTGTATATATTAATTATCGCTAGCGATCGCTAATTAATATATAAATTGCAATGCAATTCTTAGGCCGACCCCCAATAATTTTTTTTGTAATGTCCGTAACGAAATTTGTCTCGTGAGACGAAGGTTGTGGGTTCAAATCCTGTTGACTGGTCAAATTTTTTTTGGTCGTACAACTCCCGAAATTCGCATAGCAAATTATCCTCGTTTTCTACGTAGTACAAAAGAGAAAAGATCCGGCGAGGCGCGAAGCGCCGAGTTATATATATATATATATATATATATATATATATATATATATATATATATATATATATATATGTATATATATATATATATATACCATCCTCCTTGTACAAACCCTTTCTGAGGGCGTACCGCATCCCCCCCCCCCCCCCCTTTACTTATGCCTCGTACTCAGCGCATTTTTATCTCGCTGTGAGATGGAGAAACCCATCAGTCTGCCGAAGAAGATCGGATCGAAACGTGAGTTCTATGTTATTTTTGTTTTCGTATTAAGAGTTATATATATATATATATGAAAATACGCAAACTTCAGGAATCGTTTCAGAATGCTTCAAAACGGATTTCAATGAAGAAATTTTACAAAAACATTGATTTTAAAAATGTCAGAGCCATTGAAATAGCTCCATTTCTTTTTACCAAAAATTGCTAAAAAATAAGGTAGATAAAATGCCGCTGTGCGTTACTGCACTTAACTACCTATCCAAGATGTAGAAATGGATATATTTGTTCTCTCTTTGTAATTTGCGCGCAATAGAGGATATGGAGCATTTCCTAGCCAAATGTCCGATATTGAGCTTCATTAGAGTCAAATATTTTGATTTAAGGGTACTAGACAGGGTTAATTTGATAGAAATACTGAATGGAGGGTTAGGATGGTCTGTTTAGATATGCCAGAGAAGCTTGGTCTTACCGTCGTGAGCTTGTAAGGGAATTCAATTACAACTAAACTAAAACAACACATGCAAAGGTCAATTATAGTAAATTAAAACACTAGGAAACCATAGCAACTACTATAAATAACAGAATCGGAATAGAACTATTAGTAATATATAAAATGTATTATTCTAATTTCAAACACACAAAAATTATAACTTCAACTAATATGATAACTAACTTAAATATAATAACTAAATGCTAAATATCGTAACTAAATATAATAACTGAAGTACCTATATAAGGTGTTAATAATAACTTGATATGCCAACTTACTAGAATTGAAATATTGCTGAAAGGAAGGAAAATATTAAGCTCCAATGCTAGGTGACTGCAAAATAGTACGAAATACAAATTATGCTGACGCGAATGTGCCGTGGAATTTGTAAAAATTCCTATATAACTTAAGTATATAATGCAATGATACTGGACAACAATAGAAAATAAAGCGAAATAATTGTAACCTGAAGTACGAACTCTTAATGTATGGAATAAGAATAAATAACCCGGTGAACTTTGTCTGTCGGTTGAAATACCAGAAGCCGTTCGAGTTTGTAAAGTACTATACATATGTACCTAAATTGTAAATAAACATGTTATCTATCTACCTATCTATCTATGGGTGTCGTTCACGGACTGAAAAGGTCACTCTGGCATTCACACGGAGGTAAAAATAATCAAGAACCAAGTCCCTAATTCTACGTTTTGCACGTATATAAGGGATAGGAGTAAAAGTATCAGAACAAGGAAGAAACTACCTCGAAAGGAATTAATAATTCCCATGCATAATTCATGGGGTCATGTCGCCGGGCTAGAGAAGGACTTAACCTCGTATGAATTGCAAGTAAATAAAGGGGAGGACTGGCGGTTGTTTATTCAAAACCGACACCCACCTGAAGGGTCCACTAACTAAGGGTTCGAGAACTAAGGATTAAATGAGTTCTCCAGTTGATCCAGTGAACTAGACACAATGAACCCTTCATAATGGGCATTTTAATTGAAGTTTTACGCAATTTGATTTGCGCTGTAATGAAGTTTCCAAGTTAATAATCGAAATGGAAAAGTCAATAAAACGTGGCGAGAGGCCTCACAGAGCTTTCTCAACTAATTTTCCAAAGTTTCGTTCTTGAATATCCTTTAAATTCACTTTCCGTACGAACGACGAAAATAAAATGTATAAAGACTAAAACCTGCAAAAACCGGCTAAACTTAGTTTAACAGAGTTTTCGTAAAAGATGAAGCTATAGCTTAGCAATAACTCCAACAATTTTAAAATCAAAATTTTCAGTTTTTATCCATTGTAATCCGCTTTGAAGCGTTCTGTAACGAATTTATCTCCTGTTTACACACGCTCAAGCGCGCGCACGCGCGCACAGACACTCATACACACACCCCACATGATTCCTCTCCTTCGGATTGAGATACAATAATCCCGTTCTCGCGCCGAAAATCACGCATTCTAAATGAAAGGATGAGTTTGATGGCCTGCACTTTTTGAGCACTTTTAAATTGCTCAAATTAGGAAAATGTGATAAAATACCACTAAAAATGGCGGAAATTGTACATTCTCAATTTATGTTTGTTTTTTAGCAGAATTATTGACAAAAGGTATACCTATATGTCAACTAGAACATGAAAGAACGTTTGCAAGAAATCATGCTGGAAAATCTGGTTATATTAGCTGAAAAATCGATACAAACTGAAAAAATAGTAGAAAACCAAAAATTGCATAAATTTACAAAATCTTTTTTGAACTGTTAAATAATATTTAAAAGGAGTTTTTTTTGTTTTTTTTTTAAATAAAATTGGTAGTTCACACTTTTAGTTATTTGCACGTAAGATGCTGAAATTTCAAAACCAAGCAACATAATTGACAAAAATTCGCTCATAAAATAGAGTAGCATGATCGGACCTTTTCTTCTTCTTGTCCCCCCCCCCCCCCCCATAAAATTCTGCTATTTTAATGGTGTTTGACGATTTTTTCTTTCCCCCAATGCGGTTTTACGATTCGAGAGAAATGATATCTTTACGCTTTTTTCTAAAGTTATTGGACGGACACGTTGGTCCATTTGGACTTGGATTATTTCGGGCGAGTTTTTCTGCCATGAAATTGGTACTTAGTTAACGATTTTTTTGCACTCAAATGCTCAAATTTCAAAACAATGTAACAATACGTGTAATACGATGATTTATGAATATTTGCTAATACTATCATGCTGCATGATTATATGTTTCTTGGATTCTACCCATCATGAAACATAAACAATACTATTTTAAAAAGTTTTTTTTTTAAATCAATTACAAAGTTTTTCATTGAAAATAATTAACCAAAAGTGTGTTCAGAACTTAGGTTTTCTTGTTGTTCAGAGAAAATAAGGGGCAACTCGGAAATTATGGAGAAGTTGTTAATTACAGCCGTAAAATAATTAATGTCTAACGGGTAATAGCTAATAAAGTTGTGATCGTTTTCTGTTGAACAACCACCAGCTCTCAGTTTGCGCTATTAGAAAAGGCCGTAAAGAATTCAGTCGTGTTGGTGTTAGGGGAGTGAAGGTGAGTCAGGTGCCTTGTGCACACTGGCCGCGTCGTCGAAAGCAATATACCGCGAGCCTCACTAACAGTGGGTTAGTGTGATGGAGTGGCCAGTGTGATAGAGATGGGAGAGTGAGTTAGTGTGCAAGCTGAAGGGAAGAGGGGTGTAGTGAAAGGGTTAAAACCTTATTACCCGCACGTCATCTTTCAAGGGCCTGGAGAAAGGGGGTAGAGGGTGCGATTTTCATTTCTCACTATGGTGGGGGGGGGGGGGGGGAGTTCAAGGGGAGGATTCCCCCTTGTCCGGAGGCCTAACCAGGGAAAGGGGGAATATTCCACCCACCTACTTCATGAGGGTAGTAAATCAACTTCATCCCTCTCCTCCCTTAATTCTCCTCCTTTCCTATTCCCCATTTCCTATTCACCCCCGACCTATTCTTCTAACCCATTCCCCCTCTTTCCCATTCCATCCATCTTATTTTAAGTGAATTTTCGCAGAAAACAAAACTATTGCAATTGCTCCAATCATTTGTAAATGATTTTTGTTCAAAATTTCTCTACAGCGCATTTAACGAATCGTCGAAAAAAAAGAGTTATTCAGATGGCTTCGAAGGAAGAGTCAGGGACCCCCTACAAATACCCGTTTTATATATCAAAGGACGCAATCCTAGAGTATAATGATGTATATATATATATACATATATATATATATATATATATATATATATATATATATATATATATATATATATATATATATATATATAGCGTATATTTCCAGAAGATAACCCCCTTAAAATATGGCCTAAAAAATTCGTTTCATCGCAGAAAAATCCTTCTTGGCAAAATACAGGTCAAGTTCGATGGCCAGCTTGAGCACTCCAGAATTTCAGATTCAAATTTACAATTTAGGGGACCGAAAAATGATAAAAAATCTCCTCTCTCCCAACAATAGGGCATGTGGGGGCACAGCCGAATTATTTTTCGGCACGGATTCGATAACAACCATTTCCAGGTCTCTGAGATTCATAATAAGTAAGAAATCGATTTTTATGTGAAAATTGCCCATACTTGACTAAATTTTGACAATAGGACATGTGAAGTGTCACAGTCAAAGTATTATTATTATTTTTATTATTATTATTATTTTTTTTTTTTTTTTTTTTTAGCGCTGAAACGATTGCAACCACTCCCAGATCTCTAAGATTCAAAAACAGTTAGAAAACAATTTTTTTGATGAAAAATGCCCGTAATTAACCAAGTTTTCGAGTTCGGCAGCGTGTACTAGAATTTTCTTTGTAATCTCGTCACACGGCTGTTAGCTCAGTTTTATTCAGGACATGGATGGCCTCAATGATCAGCATTTAAGTGTCTAATTTAATTTTATCCACAACTTTTCTTCGAAAAATTGCTCTTTTAGTCATGTGTTCATCGTGTTCACCGTCGTGTTCAGCCCTAGAAAAATCTCTATGAGGCGTCACTCGGCAAAAAAATGGAAAAATTGTTCTCTGAGTACCTAAATACCCCCCCCCCCCCCCCTCCAAAAAATTTGTGGAAAAAATATCTCAAAAGTTAGGGGGTGAGGTTACTTCTTTTGATGGGAATGCTCAGATTTTATTCTGTTTTGGCTCAAGTGGGAGCGTGATATCGCTGGTCTTTCTCAGTGTTTGATATAAAACTAACAAACATGGTGCATCCCATATCCTCTAGGTACCTGATCATACGATTTAATGTGAATTTTGTCCGATTGATCTAGGTCTTCGACTTCTACAAGGAAAAGTGATGCTTTAATTATTTTCAGGTGTGCATTAAAGATTTAAGGAAGCTCCCACATTCCTCTACCTCAAAACGGAAGTTAGTGAAAAACGTTGTCTATTTCCACGAAAAATAAAGAGTTACACTGTTAAATCGATTTCGACGGTTAGGCCATCATCAGTAACAAACAATAACCTCTACATATATTTACGTCAAATTTCATGAAATATAGGCTCCACCCTTCGTCCCAAAATTTATCACACATTTGTCCACGCACGTCATGTGAACAAATGAAGGAAATCTCTACATGATTAAGTACCGATTTCCGGTAAACTTACCCTTCCTTCCGCAACTCGGCGTTTTTTTTGCGGTAGTTGCCAACGAGTAGCTGCAGCTCTCCTGCGTGATGTTCGTACATTTGTGACAACTCTTGGGCAAAGTCCGACACTGCAACAGACAAACGTTTATTCTTTTTACGATACCAATTAGTAAATTTTCAAGGTACAGAAACAGCCACATAACATGTACATTTATGTACAGCCATTTATGTACGTTGATATGTACATAAATTTTCTGTCAGAGGACAGTTGATGAACTGTGACCTCTACTCAAGCCTTAAGTTGAGTAGGATGTTAACTGCACCTACATGTGTATTAGCACCTCCATTAAATGTTGATAAAACTATCAAGTTACCTTGAAAAAAAAAAAAAAAATTCGTATGGGTCCCAACATTCTAACCTAAGTAGACAATGGAGCAGGTCGGATTCGAATCGCAATCGCAGCAACCTGGTGGTATTTCCAACTAATCTGAATTTTCACTTAGGGATTGACTACTTGGTGCTTTTAATTTTTTGATGCAAGCTTTCGAGCATCCAGACCACCAAAAAATACACACCAACAACTAATCTATATTGGACCGTACCAACCTCCGTGCCGCCAGGTTCGCTGCTATAGCGATTCGAATCCGGCCTGCCCCCGTCTTGTTTCTAACCGATGGAATCTTCCAAAATTTTAAATTATTAACTGTTGATTGGTGTTTCGGAAACCACCAGACCTCAAGATTTTAGCCCTACAGCGCACGCGGCTCGAAAACTTGTCAGATTGCTTGCGGAGATCGTAGAAGGTCACATTTCATAATAAGATGATGTCGGTGAAATTTCGTGCTACGTTGCAATTTGAGATTTAGGTAATATAGAGAGCAATAGAATCGCAGTGATATATTTCAACAGAATGCATAGATGTAATATAAGCTGGCCAGAAAGTAAAATATAGATTACTTACTAGCCGGTTACTAAAGTAACCATTTCCAGACTGCGTCGTAACTACGGAGGGTACATCCAAATTACAGCATAAAAGTAGCAAAATCAGGCCCGGGCTGATCAGGAAAGAGCCCAACATTCAAGCGTCTTTTATTATCCCATAGTGTCACCCTATCAAATTTCAACTTCCTAGAGTGAACAGGAGAGACTTTAGCTCACTCAGAAGATCAAAAAAGAGACGAACATTTCAATCGTTTCGTAATGAGCTCTTTGTGTGAACAGTTGATTAGAATTCTAAAAATAAATTGGTGGGGTAATCTGCGAATTATTCCCTGCAGGGGGTGTGGGAAGTGAAGAAAAGTCGTCCTTTAATTCCTTACTTCCCCTGTGAGGGAGCGTCAATTTATTTAATACCGGTTTCGGTCTTAATACAGACCATCCTCAGTAAAAAAAAAAAAAAAAAAAAATGAAAAACTCCGAGCATCCTAGGAGCAAACAAAACAGGCATAAACGTCAACAATAACATGAGAGAGAAAACTTAACATTATAACTAGCAACTAATAGGCAAAAGGAACAAACATACCTTCAAGATCATCAATTTTAGTGAAACCATCCAACATAAAAGAAAAGTTAAACTTATGAGGGAGTGGCAAAAGCGTGCAGCAAGCCTCACAGCGTCTGGAAATATAGTAGGTATGCATATGAAATAGTATCATTGGGTGCACAACAACTAACAGATATGAAAAGGGGAAGGGGAAACTACTAACAAGACCAAGAAACATAATTGCAACAACTAAAGTAAAACGAAAATACACTACAATACTCCTTATCCAATATATAACAGGATGAAACGACAATAACAGCTAACAATTAATAAAGAGCTCTAGGAGAACTAACGTGGTAGTAACAACAACTTCCTACGTCACTATATATATATATATATCAGAAATTTATGTAATTCCATCCACGTGCGGAAAAAAAAAAAAAAATTTTTTAGGTTAACAAAATCAGGTTGCAACTACATAGGTACTAAATAAAACGAGAGTCCCATACACCATGGGAAGGGAAGAAGGACAAGTTGTGCCATGGATACACTTTCAATCCATCTAAACCACTCCATAACGCTAGAGGAAGTTGAAAGAATGCAAGAATATTACACTTTTTTTTAAGTACAATGAGGTCAAAATTATTGGTAGCGAAAGGTTTAGCACTAGTTGGTTACGCCTCCTGGAAGCCATTAACCAAAACAATTTATTATATTTATATACATTTTTATTTTACCATTAGATATTTCCGATGGGACTCATACCAAAGTACGCTTGCATACGAGTCTGCAACACATTGGGACATTTTATGTCTTTAGTTGCAGACTCGTATGCAAGCTCTAAGAGCCACTTAGCTGATCCGGACCCTGGGCATCGTCAAGTAAATGTCCTGAAGAGGCTACATACGAAATTACAGCTTCCTAGAGTGTAAAGCATAGAAATTAGCTCTAAGAGCCACTCATCTGATCCGGACCCTGGGCATCGTCAATTAAATGTCCTAAAGAGGCTACATACGAAATTACAGCTTCCTAGAGCGTAGAGCATAGAAATTAGCTCTAAGAGCCACTCATCTGATCCGGACCCTGGGCATCGTCAAGTAAATGTCCTAAAGAGGCTACATACGAAATTACAGCTTCCTAGAGTGTAAAGCATAGAAATTAGCTTTAAGAGCCACTCATCTGATCCGGACCCTGGGCATCGTCAAGTGAATGTCCTAAAGAGGCTACATACGAAATTACAGCTTCCTAGAGTGTAAAGCATAGAAATTAGATTTAAGAGCCACTCATCTGATCCGGACCCTGGGCATCGTCAAGTAAATGTCCTAAAGAGGCAACATGCGAAATTACAGCTTGCTAGAGTGTAAATCATAGAAATTAGCTCTAAGAGCCACTCATCTGATCCGGACCCTGGGCATCGTCAAGTAAATGTCCTAAAGAGGCTACAAGCGAAATTACAGCTTGCTAGAGTGTAAACATAAAAAATAGCTTTAAGAGCCACTCATCTGATCCGGACCCTGGGCATCGTCAAGTAAATGTCCCAAAGAGGTTACACACGAAATTACAGCTTCCTAGAGGTAATGCATAGAAATTAGCTTTAAGAGCCACTCATCTGGTCCGGACCCTGGGCATCATCAAGTAAATGACCTAAAGAGGCTAAACACAAAATTACAGCTTCCTAGAGTGTATAGCATAAAAAATAGCTTTAAGAGCCACTCATCTGATCCGGACCCTGGGCATCGTCAAGTAAATGTCCTGAAGAGGCTACATACAAAATTACAGCTTCCTAGAGTGTTAAGTATAGAAATTACCTATTAAAATGATTTAACCACCGCTTCAAAAATGAAACCGTTCTCGCAATATTCGGATCACCTGCTATGAATCAAATCATCGAAACACCAACTCCCCGCGTGACGCTCCCCGCGTGACGCTCCCCCGCGTGACGCTTTTTCATTTATGTGTCATAGTAAAGACATAAAATGTCAAAAATCATATAGCCAAATTTCAGCTATAATCATATAGGTACCTACCTACCTCACTTCTACGAATCATAATAATCATTGAGCATATTTCGTTACGTAACGTAACATAACGAAAATTTGGTTGTGTGCCATAGCAAAGACATGAAATGTCAGTTGTGTTCAAAAGTCCCTCAAGGGCCCACATACCAAATCTCAGAATCGTGGGATCATTAGGGAAAAAACTGGATTCTAGAGCCACTCAGCTGATCTGGGATCGGTCAGTTGTGTTCAGAAGTCCCTCAAGGGCCCACATACCAAATCTCAGAATCGTGGGATCATTAGGGAATCTCCGCGTAACGCTCTCCGCGTTTCGCTCCCCGCGTGACGCTCCCCGCGTGACGCTCCCCGCGTGACGCTCCCAGCGTGACGCTCCCCCGCGTGAGGCTTTTTCATTTATGTGCCATAGTAAAGACATAAAATGTCAAAAATCATATAGCCAAATTTCAGCTATAATCATATAGGTACCTACCTACCTCACTTCTACGAATCATAATAATCATTGAGCATATTTCGTTACGTAACGTAACATAACGAAAATTTGGTTGTGTGCCATAGCAAAGACATGAAATGTCAAAAGGAACCCAATCGGGTCAATATACAGGAGGAATTCAAGATGATTGATCACGCATATAATCACCTGTTGTTGTAGTATTATGTCTAGTCACTATAATTGTCTGTGATAATAGTATTTGTCTTTTAGTGGATTGGTATTTTTGTATGAGTTTTTTTAATTTAAATAATTGGTACAGTTTGATTCTTTGGTTGTTGTTGGTTGAGCGCTCGCAGCGTCAGTTTATTGTTAGATTAGCTCCCTCCCCTTATTATAAGATGGAAGTGTAATATTCTTGCATTCTTTCAACTTCCTCTAGCGTTATGGAGTGGTTTAGATGGATTGAAAGTGTATCCATGGCACAACTTGTCCTTCTTCCCTTCCCATGGTGTATGGGACTCTCGTTTTATTTAGTACCTATGTAGTTGCAACCTGATTTTGTTAACCAAAAAAAAATTTTTTTTTCCGCACGTGGATGAATTTACATAAATTTCTGATATATATATATAGTGACTAAATTCCTGTTGCTGTTACTACCACGTTAGTTCTCCTAGAGCCCTTTATTAATTGTTAGCTGTTATTGTCGTTTCATCCTGTTATATATTGGGTAAGGAGTATTGTAGTGTATTTTCGTTTTACTTTAGTTGTTGCAATTATGTTTCTTGGTCTTGTTAGTAGTTTCCCCTTCCCCTTTTCATATCTGTTAGTTGTTGTGCACCCAATGATACTATTTCATATGCATACCTACTATATTTCCAGACGCTGTGAGGCTTGCTGCACGCTTTTGCCACTCCCTCATAAGTTTAACTTTTCTTTTATGTTGGATGGTTTCACTAAAATTGATGATCTTGAAGGTATGTTTGTTCCTTTTGCCTATTAGTTGCTAGTTATAATGTTAAGTTTTCTCTCTCATGTTATTGTTGACGTTTACGCCTGTTTTGTTTGCTCCTAGGATGCTCGGAGTTTTTCGTTTTTTTTTTTTTTTTTTTACTGAGGATGGTCTGTATTAAGACCGAAACCGGTATTAAATAAATTGACGCTCCCTCACAGGGGAAGTAAGGAATTAAAGGACGACTTTTCTTCACTTCCCACACCCCCTGCAGGGAATAATTCGCAGATTACGCCACCAATTTATTTTTAGAATATTATTTCTTCATATCTGCGTATTTAGGTTTATGTAAAGTTGATTAGAACTTAGTTCACTCAGCTGATAGAAATCGTCAAAACCAAACACGCGCGAAGAAAGGCCCGGAACTGCGTGTTAGCTACCACAATAACATTTCGGGAGCCAATCAAATCGGTTTTCCGTCCCGCGCTTTGCACGAAATATCAAATTCCCGTCCATCATCTATCAACAATGTAACCCAACCTTCACTCGAAACACCCGTATAACAACCCGTCTAGGCTTCTAAGTATAATAAACGGCATCAAAACACAATTAGAACAACGTCAGGACGAAATGTTAAAAGCACTGCAAGAACGAATAGGTAGACAGAAAAATAGAAAACAATGGAAATGAATAGCACTACAAATGATAACATGTTAGAAGATCTCGGTTTCGAGCCACCCTCTCGCCCCCACCCAGCCACTCTATTATTGAATGTCCTGGCGCCCCTAACCTCCTCCCTCACCAATAGGCAAAATGGGCATTAACCCCTTAAAACTTAAAAACTCAAAAACATACCCCTGCCCTGCCTATTTGGAGCCTCCCTTCCACTCCTCCACCCCTTAGACTCAGCCCCCCCCCCCCTCTTCATGAAAGTCCCGGGAGTGTGATGGATAAGAGTAGTTCCTCCTTCTCGATTCTTGAATTCGCTGCATCTGGGGATATGCCTGACGGTTTAAACAACCAACGGCCATACCTCTGGGTGTAACAAATTAATCGCCTCTCATCATTGAAAGAGGAACTCTCTCTTTCCATCACCTCTTGTTGTTACGACTTCCAATATAGCCACCACCGTGATTCCAAACACGGATGATCAACATCCAGGATTCACCAACACCATCGTAATTAGTACAAAACCACCTAAGAACGGTTTGCCTAGCTGTTCATCTGAAGCAAGCTATGATTATGAACCTCACCTATAACTAAAATTCATCTTAAGAATTCTCTGAAACATTTTTTGACCGTCTATGTATTGTATGCCGAGGTTTTCCTCATACAAGCATGTTTGCCTGTATAATATGATGCGAAGTATAACGAAAACTGTAAGACTGTAACATTGAAATGTTGTGATGGGTATTGGAAATCATTCGTAAAGACATCGTGAAGAATATACAAATATGGAGATAACAGAAGGTTTCGTTCGGAAACTTCCGTTTTCGAAAACCTTTAATGATGCATGAGTTGATATTCCAGCTGTAGCCAGGATTTCCACTATCATAGCATCGACACAAATAGATCGAGGATGGTCGAGGAGAAATTAGTAGCGGCAGAAGGAAGGGGAGAGAACTGATAATGGAATGAGGAAGTGGAATGCAGTCAGTCGGGTGCAGTCACGTGGGGGCGGGGAGCTACAGGTGGGTCGATAAACCCGGGGAGGTCAGGAGGTCAACGTAGGCGTGGGCGACGCACGTAGTTGGGTAACTAGACCGTTGAGGTGCTTCCTATAGACCGGGCAACCCACTTTTAACTTGAAGTTACCTGAAGTGTTGCACTGAAGTCCACGCACATTCATGACACAAATAACTAATCGAATCAAGATACGGAATATACTGGACAGAGGAGCAAAACGTGTCGTATAACTAGATTATGTTGGTGCTTCCTATAGACTGGGTAACCAAGCTTATCTTGAACTCAGTTTAGGAGTCGTACATAGATCCACGCACATTTATGATACAAATCACTATATAGATTATGATACCGAATATACTGGAAAGAGGAGCGAAACGTGGTGGTATAACTAGATTGAGGTGGTGCTTCCTATAGACTGGACAACCCACTCTTAACTTGCAGTTAGCTGAAGATTCGCACTTAGGTTCACCCACATTCATGATACAAATCGTTATTCAGATTAAGATACCGAATATGATACAAACAAGAGCAAAACGTGGTTGTATAACAAGATTGTGGTGGTGCTTCCTATAGACTGGGCCAACCCACTTTTAACCTGACGTTAGCTGAAGATACATAGGGTCACGCACGGTTTGTTTACTTGACGGTACCTGTCAATCTGAAGGCGCTTAGGGAAAACCCATGGAGCGCCGCATCACTGGTCCCCTCTGCCAGCTTTCACTCGCCCTGTGCATTGCGCTTATACCCTCATTCGCGTTTCTAATTTTGTTGGTGAGTGAAGTTTTTAAAAATGGTTTGCTGTGCCATAGCGACTTGTTCGAACAAAGACAGTGAGAAAAATCCTAGACTCTATTTTCACCGGTTTCCGAAGGATAAGGAGACGAGATCTAAGTGGATTGTGGCGTGTAAGCGTGCAGACTCTTTCAAGATAGACAAAGCTCGGGTATGTTCTACTCATTTTGATCAGAGTGATTATAAGCGTGATTTGAGAGCTGAGTTACAAAAATTCCTCCGAAATTTGATTTGAAACCGGGCACAGTACCACACCTGCTTTTGGGTGAATCTCCTGCGACAAAACCATATCGACAGATTTTCCTAACGATGATTGCAAAAATCGATCGGAAAAACGATCCATTCGCAAGGAAATTCAGGCTGTTCTGAGTTCCGAAACGGAGACCGATTTAAAACTTGTTGAAAATCCAAAAAATTCACGAACTGTGTACGGGAAATCGAAGACGAATTTCAAAAATTTGACGGGCATTTTATTTGTCAGAACGCAGGAGTTTTTTCTCGTCTAATTGAAGTCGTAAAACATAAGAATTCCGAGATTGATGGTTTCGTAGTTTCGTGCTTTGTTAGGACTCGAACATTTATCAGAATGAAGAATATAAATAAGTCACGGAAGGAAGAAAAACTTTTGAAATCAAGAAAACGGAGTGCCAGTGAAGACAGAAAAAAATTCAAGAAACTGAAGAAACTAGTTGGATAAATTTGTATTTTTGTGTTTTTATTATTATTACCTACCTATTATGTACCTACAATCAAAGTTTACCAAGGAATCGTTATGTTTTACTTCTAATTTTTTGAAAATAATCAAAGTAAATAACTTACGTAGAATTAATGTAATTACCTATCTGTAATTAAATATTTTTATTTCATTCATTATTCTTGAATATTCTCTTTTTATCCTAGATACCTACCTTGCAAACTCGTTTGCCTCAAAGTTACATATATCTGTTCTTTTCTCCGTAGATAAATGAGGAAAATATGATCTTTCTGTTTTTTTCTCCATTTAATTTCTAAAAAACCAAATTTTAAACTAGGTATAATACAGAAAATAGCTTTCAATAACAATCTGTCGAAGAATAGTTGATGAAATCATCAGTAGAGTTACTTAAAACGCTTGTTTTTTACTGATTCCGTGCGTATTCGAGAGGCTCCCGCAATGGTAAAGGGACCTACGTCATAGGCCAGGAGCCCCCGGCGTTGACAGGTACCGTGTTGTAAAGTAACCGTGGGTTCACGGCCATTTACGAAAAATACAGATTTGATAGAAATTACTACACAGATTATGATACCGTATATGGTTGAAAGAAGAGCGGAACGTAGTTGTATAATTAGATTGTGGTGGTGCTACCTACCTATAGACTGGGGTTAATCTGTAAGATGCTCATAAACCTAATTTCGCTCCAGATGATTAGGTATTCTAATTTATATACACAACGATTTGTATAACTGATAGGCAAGAATTTGCAACTTTTCTGCAAACTCCAAGTTTAGAGTAGGTCCCCAGTCTGTAGGAAACACCTCCATCATCCAGTGATATAACCACGTCTCCTTCCAGCTCTTCTCACCATATTTGGTATCTTAAAATTTGTGTGGTTAATAATTCGTTATGATGAGTGTGGTGTATACTTATATGCAACTTTCTAGTTAACGCCACGTTAAGAGTGAGTTCCCCAGTCTATAGGAAGCACCACCGCAGTCTAGTTATGCAACTACGTTTCGCCCCTCTTTCAACTATACACGGTATCATAATCTGTATACCTAGTGATTTATATTAAAAAAAATTGCGTGGAACTATGTGCTCTCATTTTTTTGAACTATTGCATGGAACTCTGAAGCTAACTTCAATTTAAGATTAGGTTGTCCAGTCTATAGGAAACGCCAACACAATACAACCGCAAATCTTTCTACCATATTCGGTATCTTAATCAGTATAGTTATTTGTATCATAAATGGGCGTATCATAGACCCATCATATGATTGTGGTATAGGCATATTCACTGTTAAATTTCCAACAAGAATATCACCTTTTAATTGAATATAAATAATCCTGGGATTTAAGTGATTTTTTTTTTTTTGCGAAATGCAGGTGCTGTACATCAAAAACTAAACGTCTACCTGAAAAACGGGCTTCCGATTCAGATTCAGCACCCTCAAAAACTCCCAGGAAAAGTACCAGTTTCATGAGGGTACGACGTTGATTTTTTTTTTTGTTTTTTTTTTTTTGTTTCGGGCAGTGTAATCTGTGCAAATTAGCTTGTCCTTAGTCTTGAAGCCGTCAATCTAAATTGTTGGATAAACGAGGATGTTTGTGTACACAAACTACAAGAATCGACTGTACTGAAATGTATCATGAGACTTTTATGGAAATAGTGTTCATTAGCCTCCCTGTTTGAAATAAGAATTGCAGGTACGGAACATTTTCGATTCGGATACGATTCCATTAGCCGATTCTTGGCTTTTCGGCAGGTCTGCTTTGTGAGACCGCATAAATTATCGTCAACAATTCGCACCTTCTGCGCTGACACGAGCTCCATGTTCCTTCTGACAACAAGAGCTCTCTCTGCCGCCCAAGCGTTTTCGGCCTCATTTTCTTCCTCTACATTATTCATCAGACTAGAGCCCCTATTGAACCGCCCTCGGAAACCTAAACATGGCAGGGAGGAACCCACAAGATCATTTCAAGAGCTCTTATTAAACCTTGTTCAGCGGTTTGATACTAAATTTCAAACTAGCGAAATACGAATGTAAATTTGGGGTTGTTATTCAAACCATCGTAGCCATTTTAGGCCAGGCTATATCCATGGTAGAAGAAGAAAATGGCAGAAGGAAAAATACTTTGATCTCCCTTCTATTTCTGAAATGACTGTTTCCAAAACATTAAATTTTCAACAGGACAAAGAATAATTTAAATGAATGAACGAATGAATGGATTTTATTGTCATATAACACTTGGTTTTTGAAATATAGGAATTAGATTCAATATTGCAAGTAAAATAAGTAGGTATGTATGTTATAACAACTCACAATAATACTAAAAATACACTTCCGGATCGCTCAACTAAAACTTTGCACTGAACTAACACAGAACGCTTGCGGTTTTGACAGCTAGGGTAGTTGATATTCAACTTACAGACAAATTTATTTACAAGTATTCACAGATTAATAGCGAGTTCTTTGGATACACAGAGGAATTGAAAAAAAAGAAGAGGCGAATGAGTTAGCGAAGGGTTGTTTGAAAAGAGGAAAATAAGTTACGCCTAAATTGAATACTATTATTTCATTTCATAAGATATTGAAACGAGCCCTTCCTTAGAAACCAATTTCTTTCGGATTGAAATGTACAAGAACCTGGAATCAGATGAAAAATACTGTCGAAATCTCCGGAGTTGCACAAAGGGCATGGTTCAGTTCCATTAAACCTTGATAAAATACGAGAAAAGTAAAACCTCCCTACCCTATTACCAGAAACCCCAACTTAGCAAAGAGGCCGTTTCATATAAAAAGGTAGATCCGATGAAAGATTTCCAAGGGTGCCGCTGGGTAGAAGGGTTTCAAGAAATGTATAAAAGATCTAGTCATCCAGTTCTGATCAACCCTAAAGGGTTGTAATTAAGGGCTAACTTATTGAATCGATATCTCGAAAACTTACAAGGTAACAGTGATGATTTTTTGCTTGAAAATGATTAATATAATCCCAAAAAATCGATTAAAACTATACGCAATGGTGTAGGTTGAACCGTTCGTTTTCTATACGGTATACAACTTTGAAAAAACCTTCTGATTTCGAGGCGCGAGAACATGAAGAAATGATGGGCCTTTAATATTAAACTGACACTCTTAGCTTTGATAAAGGTTTAAACTCAGGCATGGGGCGGCGGCGCGATGGTTCGTATCCATTCTGCGCATACGCTAACGTAAATCACTTCAAGCATCATTTTTCCGTTTCCTAAATGTCCGATTTCTTAGTTTTTCGTTACCTACATCTTGATTGAATATACCCCGCTTTGGATTTTTATTGATTATTAAAACCACTTCAATGATCTATACGTTCATATTGTTTCCATTGGTAGATACCTACTTACTTAAATATCGTTATAGTGAGATCAAGGGGACTAGTAAAATGTATATGTTTTAATTAATTGCATTAATTTTCCCTATGCAGGTGCCTACATTTACGCAGGCATATTGTGCCAACCTTTGGAGCAGCAATTCGAAATGGACCTCCTTTGTAATATCAAGAATTCAATATCAGTACACACTAATCAGCTGTGGGGTCTCTGAGCCTAATTTGTTGTTTAATCGAATTATGATGCTGAAACCTGAAACGTAACTCCTTTTTGGAGATCTGGAATACAATAACAAAGTATGGAGGGACTCAGATCAGCTTTTTTTGGTTGTCATTTACATATATTTTCCCAACAAATCGAATGGAATCATCCGGAAAGCAGTACGATCTCCCGTTCTCTCACAACGAGGTACGATGGAGCATCGACCTATGATTTTCTGGGGGAACTAATAGCGGGGGGGGGGGGGGGGGGGGGAGTAAGCCCTTCTTATGTTTGTGTTATTCTTATGTTAGTTCTTTTGTTTCTTTTGGTAGGTGACATCGTCCAGTTATATTTCGATAATGCACCTTAGACTCTGTTTGGTAGGTAATTTTTTTTGAACTAGTGTTCTGCGGTGAAGGGCTATCTAATACAGGTTTACTATGTAAAGAGCTTGATAATAATTCATAGATATCATTCCAAAGAATCGAAAGAAACCACACAAGTAGCTATAACTTCATAGGTTTGCTCTCCTCCCTAAGAGCCAGAACTTGAACAGGGGAAAAAATCAACATGGGATGTATCGCAACAGGTGAAACATACTAAAAGTTACCTAATAAACTATGACGATCGTATCGGCTGATTTAATTCCACAGGAATTCAGATTATGGTGACTTTTTTCACCTATAAATGGCGAAGCGTAGGTATGTGATTTATTTTATATCATTAATATTCAGTTGGTGGGTCAGCTTGTGTTAAATTCAAAAGACTAGTAAAATGTAGGTGTTTTTAATTTAATTTTCTTCTCGGTAGGCGTCTATGCCACTGCAGATATATTTAGATAATGAAAAGTAGACTTCGTTTAATTGAAGGGCTATCTATACATAATTAATAAACCTTTGTGTAATAATTTTTAGCGTTTTTATTTCTTAATGAGAGAAGATTCCACAAACAAATATATCTCCGTTTTATAATTTCAAGGGGTTTGCGACTTTCAAAGGCCTCACTGAATCACATCCGTCCCCGTAGTGAGAAATGAAAACGTAAAATTATTAGGAATATGTGAAGGTTGAATCTGGAAAAGATTTATAGTAAATGTTGCCGCACAGATCTCCTCAACAGTGAGCAGGCACTATTATTATTATTTCTGAGGGAAGTGTCTGACTATTTGAAGAGGCTTAGGCAGCATTCTGGGGAAAAATAGAGGCTAGCTGAGGGAGATAGACGACGTTGAGAAAACGAATAATCTTTTCCCTTGTGTTTTCCATAGGTGATCACTGCTCGATTAAAACAACGAGGTTCGCTCTTTCTTGAAAGACCGAAGCAAGATGTGAACCTTGGGAAAAGACGAATTATTAGTTAGCACAGGTTAGCATTAGTCCACCACTTTAAAGAGTGCTGTCTTGTCATTCTTCACTCTCGGCGACTTTTATTCCAAAAAATGATAAATTTTGCTGCCCCACCTTTTTGGAACTAATCTCGGTTTCTCTATGTGTCCAAAGAGTAATGGCTCTTGTTATAGTTTCTAAATGAGAAAAAATTCCACGTAATAATATAGGTATCTCGGTTACGCAGTTTCAACGGGTTAGCGTCTTTAAAAATTCTCGTATTGTGAAAAGAAAGAAGAGTAAAATAATAAGTTACCTTCTTCTAGGTGTGCAGGTACCTAATTATTGCTCTACACATCTTCTCGACGTTGATTAGGCATTCAGTTAATTTCTTGAAGGATTATCAGCGAACTTAAAGCGGGTCAAGTCACGTTCTGGATTAACTTGAAGGTTGATGTGAGGGGATAAAGGACCTTACGTACTGATGGCTTGCTGTGAAAGTTAGAAGAACGTATGATTTTCCATGTGTTCTTGCTAATTGACCATGAGCAGGTAATTACCGATCAAGTTACATTGAACAACGAGCTCTGCTGAATGGAGCCATCTGCAGAGATGTAAACCTTCTTGTACGTAAGTCTATATAAAAAAGGAAAACATGAATTATTGGAAGTATTAGGACCAATTTAAGGAATTTTGTCTCGCAACTCTTCACTCCCATTGACTGTTATTGTGAAGGAAAGAATAAACATTTGTCTGTCCCACCTTCGTGTAACTAATTTCGGGTTCTCTTTTTGTCCAAAGAGTAATGGTTCTTGTTCTTGTTTCTAAATGAGACACAATTCCTCCTACCAATGTATCTATATTATACAGTCTCAACAGGTTTGCGACTTTCAAAAGACTCGCACAATCGCAGCTTTTCCGGTAATGAGGAGGAAAAAACTAAACAGAAAAATCTCGTTAGAAATCCTGCGAGTCGAGACGCTCCCGGACTCCCTTGGCTCGGCGCCCTGTCATCTTTCATTCCTCCAAGAAGATAACTGTCACTGGGAGTTGAGTCTCTGGTAAAAATTAATTAGGTCCGGCTTTTAGGGGGTCGTGTGTGGGTGGGACGGAGCGAGGCTATTTACATTCGGAGGGTCAAAGTCGAAAATATATAATTATCTCTCCGTCCGCTTTTATACAGTGTCTCCTCCAGCTTTGTTGATGTCTATCCAAAGTTTGGATTCACGTTCAGGTAGTTATAAAAAAAAATTGGTCCATTAGTCTAGGAGTTTTGTCAGTGTCGATAAATTTTAGTTTTGCGCATGCGCTGTTGTTATTACTCCACCAATTGTGGTATAAATCATAGGGGATTTCGAAAAGAACATATATCTATCTATTCCCCGAGTTTGCACGAAATCGGGTCAATAGATGATAGGAAATCTTCGTTATAATAAATTAACGTTTGCGCACAGACTACTATTTATGTGACGGTAATGAAAGTTAAATGGGACCGACTAGAATCTACCTCGCACAATCCATGAAAGTTTCATCAAAATCGTTCAATTATAATCTGTTTTTTGCTTGTGTAAATTAATATTAGTTTCGCGCATGCGCAATGGTTATTACTTTACCAATAACGATATAATTTATAGGGCAATTCTTTTAGAACATATACCCAATTACCTACCGAGTTTGAACGAAATCGGACCAACAGATGGATAAGAAATCGACGTTATGATAAATTCACGTTTGCATATGCTCACAGACTACTATTGATTTGACGGCATTGAAAATTATAGGGGATCGTTTAGGAGCTAACCCACACAATCCCTTCAAATTTCATGGAAATCGTACTGAAACTTGATATAGTTTTGTGCGTGATGAAGATTTACCACGGACTTACATGCAGACAGACCAAAATTGATCAGCAAGCTCTGGAACGCTAAAAGCAAGTGGAAATTTTGATTCAGGAGGACAAAAGACATTTTTTGGTAGGTAGTGAGGAAGCAATAAAGTCTGCTGAATTGGATGGGCAGTATAGACCTCGTGAAAATCCATTCTACCACTTGCAGTGGCAGTTTGTGTAAGCTTTGGTAGTATAGGTGTTTGGCAAGGGGTGATACTAAACTCTTCCTAACTACTTTAACTGTACTAATAGTTCAGGAGCCAAGGCCGAAAATAGGTTGTAATTTCAGGAAAAGGCTTGAGATTGGATTTTGAAAATTTAGTCCGTTCTGAGTGAGAAAATCTTTGTCTGCCTTCTCAAAATTGGAGGAATTCAAAATGGTGGCCTCATAAATGTGGCCGTACATGTTATTCAACCTATGAATCTAAAAATTGATATTGAGAACCCTTTGGACATCTAGAAAAGGATCTTAAAGCTCCCCAGATAAGCTGAGTGAGCTCCAGAGCTAATTTCTTTGCTATTCAACCTATGAAAGCTGAAATTTAAAATGGAGGCCTCTTGGAACATCTAGAAATGAATCATCAAGTTTAGAGCCCTCTAGAACAGGTGATTGAGATCCGGAGCTATATGTTCTTTGCTAATCATCCTATGAAGCTGAAATTGTGAAGCTGTGCAGCAACAGTTACCAACAGTAGGGTATTAATTGTTGGTCTGCTTGTGGCAACGAGAAACTTTTTGGTCAGTTGCTAAGCAATAGGCAGCTACCAACACTATAGTCTGTAATATTGTGTAAAATTCTCTCAGGAAAACAGTAGTAAACTAAGACACATTTGGGTGCCTACTTGAAACCACCGAAGCGTTTTCAGTCCAATACAGCTCAGAATCCCTAGCTATTGGCACTCAAGTAGTAGGCTCTTCAGTTCATCAATCTATCCAAATTCAATATTTCACCACCTATATAAGCGCAGATGACAGTTCACTCCTTAACCTTGCACGGTAGTTTCAATGTCTTTGCAAATCCGTTGAGAATTGAGGTTTGGGCTACGCGAACAACAATATTGGTTGTGACACGTAAATTGCATGGTCTCTAATTATCCTTCTCTTTAGAAATCCTGTTACGTAAGAGAAAAATGGAGTAGCAATGACACAGCCACGAAATTTTCTGACAAAATGTCATTCAATTCACTATCTTCTTAATCAAAACTTATTCTATTCCGTACATCTAGTAATACTGATGAGGGGCGTGATTGGGACCCCCGACCTCCTGCTTTTTGATATAACCCTCATCAGTATCACAACCTCTTTAAAACGCACCAAGTTTGAGTGAGTTCGGACGAGGAGGAGGCGATTTTGCTGAGGCTACAAGGTGAACTGGAGAGGTAAACTATAAAGTGGCTAATTTAACTTCTGTAATTACCCGGCTTCGGCGGAAGGAAAAGGCCCCAAAGCCAACTTCGAAAGACACCAGCTAGGAATTTGCAAACTCGCCATTCCAGATTCCAAAACGGCAGAAGAATATCAAAAGTACGTACTTACTTCAGGAACGAATCAGAAATTAATTCTTTCTTTTACTGAAGAATAATGGAAATACAGCTAAAAGTTGAGTTTCAAAACAAGTTATCCTTTTATCCGTAGGGCTCTTAGGGAGTTTAACTCCAATCTAAGTCCCTGTTACTTAAAGGAATTTATGATGGTTGAAAAGTTAATTTGTGGGGAGATAGATAAGGAATAAGTTCTATACTGGTAAAGAAGTGGTACTTATCTGGGATTAGCCAAATATCTCGAAAGGCGATGGCAAAATCACAATATATAATTACGTTCATTTGATATTGCAGCTTCTAAGCCGACCTTTCATGTAGCAATCGCATTGTTTTCACTTTTAGAAGATGTGAATTGAAAAAAATATAATCTGCCAAGTTGGGTGTGGCAAATCTCCTCGTATCTATCATGAATATATAGATCATAAAAATGTTTTAAATGATCTTCGAAATTCAATTTCGGATGTAACGTAAAGCATCAAAATCGATCGAATTGGAAACAAGAAAATGATGTTTGGCGTAATTTAAGTTTGCGCATGCGCAGATTGAGGTATTGATTTGGGAACGCTGAAACTGACGGGCGACTTCCTACACCCTATCCCGCCATTACCTGAAAATTTAATCAAAATCGATTGAAAATGGTGAAAATTAAGCTTTTTACAATACTTTGCGGATACACAACGGACGCGGACAGACAGACACTGAAAGAATGTTTTTCAGAATGGTCTAAAACGTATTAAAATGCGAGTGGGGATTTCGATTGTTAAGACACATATTTTTTTCATCTCCCGAAAGTGAAAACAATGCTTCCGCTATCTATAGGTTGACTTGGACGCAAAAAGTTCGTCAGATTCCAAATATCCAATCGCATTCTACGTTTTAGTCAATTCTGATCAACTTTATTTCGTGTCTGTATGTTAGTTTGCATGTGCATGGTCATGGCCGCAATCATGTTGAAGGAAAAGTGCCACGGAATTACACGAGTGGGGGATATCGGAGGGAGTGATCCGTGATATCACCTCCCGTGCCCGTTGTAATTTTATATGGGCACTTCCTTCCATCGCTCTCTCCTTCCCCCTCCTTCTTCAAACCCCACGATCTCAAGAGCCAGCATCGGTTAAAACTGGGCGTCCTCCCCACTTTTGTAATTTAGTTTTTTCATTTTATCTTGATGGTATGCTCGCTTCACTGCTGCTAGCATGCTTGCTGGCTGTGCTTGCTCAATATTTATTAAACATAATCTTCTCAGAACCTAGTCGTCCGATCTAGCTCGAATTCGGAGGGTAGTACATAGTAGGGAATAATGGTTGAATCATCCAATATAAATTTCAAAATGATCTTATCGTTGTTTGCTGCTGCGCATGCACTAAACAATCCCTTGCAACAAGCATTACTTCTACAATTTTCATTCATATTGAATGACATATTCTGGAATTTTGAGGGTTAGACTAAGGATGATCTTCTATCAACATCATCAATGATTCTTCTCATCGATGGTCTTCTGTCAATTTCATCAATTTTTCATGAAAGATGAGGTCGTTGGCCAACACTTTTTGAGCACATTAAATTGGTAAAATATCAAAAAATGTGCTCAAATAATCACTGAAAATTACCAAAAACGTTTCAAAGTCGTTAAATTTATATTTTTATCAGAATTTTGGCCAAAAGAAGTATATCAACGATCAACTATAACATTAAAAAATTTATTCACAAAATCATGGTGAAGAAGTTACTTAAATTTCATTAATATTTTCTGAAAATCGATTTAAAAAACTGAAAAATATCTAAACATCCAAAATGTGTTTTGAATCGTATAATATCATTGAGGATGAGTTAATTTGCCATAAAATTCGAGGTTAAAAATTTCTTTGTACTCATTACATTGTTTTAGAACAATGTAACATACAATAGTACGATAATCTACGAAAATTCGCTCATACGATCATGCTGCATGACTGGAACTTTTGTAAGAACTACTGTCCAAATGAAAAACGTTGCGGACAGGTGAACGATTATAAACGATGGTGAGAGGCTTTCTTATTTGCTTTTCAGTTATTTTTGTTTACTAATGGATTCCGAAGCATTCAGCTTTAGGAGTTGTATGTTCAAAGCTAGCAAACACATACCCTATCGATATTTTGAAAACCATGGCTATTTCATTCAATTGTATGAATTAACGTCTATTTCGGCAATTAACCAAAGATTGGGATAGAGATTGAGTTAATTGTAAGGCCGTAAATCACACTATCGACCCGCTCGCCGGCGCCGGATTTCGTAGGCGGCTCAGTCGGGTGATGGGTACATCCGAGTCCTCGGAAACCAATCAACCTTCACCGCCGGATTAGTTCTTATAATGGGGAAGCATAAAGTGGGGTGGTGGGAGGTTTGTCAGCGAGAGAGATAGATACAGAAGGGTGAGAGCGAGAGTGAAAGCGAGAGTGAGTAAGAGAAGGAGAGAGTGTGGGATGAGAGAGAGAGAGAGAGAGAGAGAGAGAGAGAGATTTTCGGTAATTTTTAAGTTTATTTGCGTATTCTCAAATTAGTAATAATGATTACACTAATTAAGTTTTTCCTCGCATTGACGATCATCTGGAGATTTTCAGCTGTCGCATCTTGTTCTTCTGTACCAGTGGGCTGACCAGATGCCTCACGGAGTTTGAGGTGATGTACAAATTTTGGACACGATACTCGTTTTTTGATGATTTGACAATGACTGCTTCAGTGACGGCGACAAGGACGTATTGACGTCAAGGAAAACTTTTAAAGACTTAATAGTGCTTTCTATCAATTCACTGTGGCGAAAACTATTGAAAGCGATACAAAACTCAATTTCAATATTCAAGATTATTTATTGGCACAATATATAAACGATCACAAAATTATTTGACCATGACTGACATCAGTGACGACGACGACTACGTAGTGTTGTTGTCAAACACAACTTTTAAAGCTTCTATAGTGGTTTTAGTTGATTTTTGGTGATGAAAGCTATTGAAATCCAAATCAAACTCGATTTTCGGTTGATTTTAAGGCAACCGACAAGTTCTTGTCGTCTGTTCGTCACCAAAATGATACAGCTAATTCGAGATGTAGAACTAATTGCGGCTTGTAGCGTGGAACACGCACACACACACACACACACGCTGACAAATACTAGCCGAGTCTAAGTAGAGACACACTTCGCTCAGACCTTTAGCACTTCTTGTAGTTGAAGATATATAGAGAGAAGAGAGAGAGGGAGGGAGAGAGAGCGAGAGAGCGAGAGAGAGTGAGAGGGGGAGAGGGAGAGAGAGGGGTAGAGAGAAAAGAGAAACGAGATTAAGAAGGGGGGATACGCAAGAGTGAGCGAGAAAGGGATTTCATTCTCTGATCCTTGATATCACGTCTATAATGATCGTTTTGCTGATGGAAAACGAAGAGGGAGGGTAAAGAGGGTTGAGAAATGAAGGGTTAATTCCAATCATGTCACGTCGCTTTGGTTTCAAGGAGGGAATCATTGAGAGAGAGTGTGACGTTAAGTCGTAGAAGTGATATCGCCTCTTCGAACTCAAATCTGCGATTTAGTGAGGTCGTTGAGGTTTCTTCGTAGTCACGGGCGAAGGCAAATCATATAATGTTTTAAGCTGAGATAGGAGGAAAAGCAATAGGCGATAGTTCCTAGGTGAATGAATATGTAGGTAACTTATGCAATTAGAAACCATATCAACCAATTCCAATTATCGGATTTCGACCCCAAATCCACTATCTACCGGAAAACGCACTTGCACGAAGGTTTTGTTGTGCAAGATCTCAGGTTCTTGAAGACACTTGAGTATGGAATTGAGCCAATGGGAATGTATCAAGTTATACATGTACAATATGTACATATTATAATAGATTACTCAATAAATACGTGGTCTAGCCTGATTTGCCTGCAAGTGGCCTTGGAAAAAGCTGTCACAGCTCAGATGCCCGTAAGTCCAGCATCACCCACTACCACTCCATGATCACGCCACCTCTCTCCTCTCCAGAGTGTATATATGCCAGGCTGGGTACAATTATCTGCTCAAACTTCCTACTCGTTATTGCACACTCTTCACCTCCTCTCATTCTGAACCTCCGACCTCTTCTCAAATATTGCGCCTACGGAGCACCAAGTACCGAATTGTGATGTACATCCGACCATATTACGCTTACGAAGCTGTAGGTTCCCGACAATAACTCTTCCTCCGATATTACAGAACTCTCAGTTCTGGACCGAGGATCTTGTCCTATCATCTATCTTTCCGATTAGGGCCGTACACATAGGGAATGACAAAAATACAAATAGCACGTAAAATCAGAGTGAAGTTCGACCCTTCAGGTCAATACAAAACACCGATTTTTCAAGAATTTGGCTAAAATGGATGCTCATTTGTTTGCCTAACGTTATCACATATGCCTTCTATGGACCGTTACATCAACTATAAACGTTAATGAAAGTTGATGGAAACACATCTCAATTGTCAACAGTTCTACCACCGGCCACAAAAAACTATCTTGCTGCTACTTTTCTGATGCCTTCGTTACTGCCGAGAGCTGAGAGGTCTGCCACCATCCTACAAAAACTGTGGAGAAACCATGGATACCACCCAAGGTTTAAATTGTGTAATGGGTGGTCTGATTCGAGGAAACGACACAGTTAGGAACGAGTTTGCTAGGCTAGCAAATTTAGCTCGGGGAAGAGCCAAAATTGAACCGGTCATGCAAGAAGCAGAACAACCAAAACCAGCACTCCTAGCATGTAAGATGATTCCAGGTCTGTGGGGAAAAGATAGGATGGCGTATTTAGACAACTACATCATATACACAGACACTTGGTGATATTGAATGGATCAACATCTCCAAAGCTGCTGAACGTGCTAAGCACAGAAATTATGATGAAGCTCCATGATATTATGATGAGGATGTGAAAGGTTCCTGTACTGCTCTTAAAAAAAAAAAAAAAAAAAAGTATCCACATGCTAAGAGAAAAACGAGTGAAGCCCTTGATAACGATGGCGCAATGGGTAAGGATGAGAACCTAATTTGCAGTCAAAAGTGCAATATCATCGGGTATCCGAGATTCAAATAAAATGTGCGATGTTAAAGCCTCAAAGATGGGGCAGTACTGTCACCTTTGAAAGATTTAAATTCAAACTGAATCATCAGATGGATTGGGCAGTTACTTTTTCTCGATTCTTGCAAATGTTACATCTTGTGATAGTTCCTGGTTATCAGCTTTCAGGATATCCTCTGAGTGCTGCAGGTTCATCACGTCCACCATTTGAAGGAGGAACTACTACATTTCCATTATCTACCTCCTTGTCACAAACATGAGAGAAAAAGAAGAGAAAATCAAGACTACAGAAGATAAAAAAAGAAAAATACAATTATGGATAGATTTGGAAATATTTTTTTAAATCCTGTTTGTAATGTAAGTATATTATATTTCTATGGGATAAACCGATTTTGTTGAATATACTACGTACTTAACGTAACGTTTGAACAATGATAAATCTGACTCTGGCTCAAAGAATCGTTCGGATTTATAATAGGACAATACTGGTGCTCATTTGGTCGGTCTATAAACGGAGACAGCGCTACCTTAGAAGGTCAGAATGCAAATCGATGTCTTCCAAGCCCCTCTCGCCCCACAGGGTCCGTCTAATGACAAATTTACTGCGGTTAGTTTCGGAGGAGGGATCCGGAACAGCAAAGTTATTCGGGATGTATCGTCCCCCGGGGTCTCGGCCAGCTGCCAAAACCTGAGGCTTCTCGATCCAAATCAGAAGGACCTTGCTACTGGGAGTTGCGGTCTGGGGTTTTACTGGGTCAAGATCCTCCCTTCCGAGATCGGATGTCTTGCGTAATCCTATTTATATATTATTTATGTTTTTATAGCGAATCCTTCACAATGTGAAGCCATTGCATTGATTCTAGTGCTTTTGAAAGCGAATTCTAATGCAGGACATGTAATGAAATTGGCATAGTAGCCCGACATTGCCACGCGAATAACCATCAGTTGTCCATTATTACCCAACTTTAGAGATTTTAGCTCACTCAGCTGATCAGGATGGCGCTCCGTACTTTGCTCTCTCTTGTTGTCCCAGAGAGACTACCTATCAAATTTCGACTTCGTACGGTGAATATGAGAGATTTGAGCACGATTTTGCCATCATTATGATTGATACTACGGCTCGAGGACAGTAGATCCTCACCAAAGTCAGCGAGGCACAAGTCATGGTAATGCATCAAATCAAAATTCGGCCCAAATCGGATTTGCGGTTTTAGAGGAGTAGTGAGCAAAATATATATTAATTGCTATGCAATTCTTAGGCCGACCCCCAATAATTTTTTATGTAACGTCCGGGACGAAATTAAAGATGATTTTCACGTACAACCGTTGCTATCGTCCGTGACGCGAAGCGCGAGTTCGTGGGTTCGAATCCCAGCCAGGCTTGAACATTTTTTTATATACAAATTTTTTCAGGCTAAGAATTGCATAGCAAATTATCCTCGTTTTCTACGCAGTAGAAAAGAGAAAAGATCCGGCGAGGCGCGAAGCGCCGAGTATAGATTAGCAGGGTCCAGGGGGGCGAAGCCAATCGTGTTCTTTAACCTCTGATATTGCGTTCACAAGTAAATAATGCGCGTAACCTGCTAAATAAAAACAAAATAATAATTAGGGGGCTGTCAATTCCACCAAAAATGACACAAGAGACTTTGGTTGAACATTTACTCCGCGATGTTTCAACATTGGGAAACACAAGTACCGTCCAGACATTTGCGTTAAGTACCTAAAATTTCACCCTACTAACCGAGCCGAATTGTATGAATTCGATTCATATAGAGATGAATTGAATATATTCAAAAATGTTAATACATTTAAAAAACTGCTGTTTCAAAAAATGTAGAATCCCATCTAAATGTTTCATTTTCAACAAAGTATTGAATACAAAATATTGGAGACCATTTCCCAGATATTTTCCCTCGTGTTTTACCTCATGTTTTCCCTAGGTTTTGAAAATATAGTATAATATGTTGCTCATTCCATTAACATCGCGGATATCAGTTGTTGCTTTCTGTCGTTAAAGTCGGTGCAGATTCAAGATAGCAGGTGCTCCTTTTTTAAATTCATTAGATATAAAATTACCGAACACATTTTTTCCTTTCAGAAAATTCGATAAAAAAGTTCCATCTTACAGGTGTTAGAAAGTCATTCACCTATACAGAGCTTTTGCCATACTTGGTAGAAGTATTTTTCAGTGCTAGGGGTGGACCGTTCCGGGAGTAACGATACAAGTATCGGATCCGCAGTGGTATCGGAACGGATAGGTACCCGCTCCCATTATTACCGATCCACGCGGGTCGAAACGAAATTAATGTGAACATAGCAATGGTTTTTTTAATTTTTTTATTGGATCTAAATGTTTCATCTGCTTATCTCGTCGAGGTAATCACTGAAAAAAGTTATGAAGGAACGGGTCGAAGCTAGATCGGAACCCCTTAGTAGGGATGACCTTACCCCGTAGGTTGAGATTCTAGCCGTATGGATCTCTTCATTTCGCTGGATCGAATTCAGATCTGACGCTGCCTGAATTTGTTCTTCTAACGAGACTGTCCCGTTTCGTTCTTGGAACAAGAGGCTGGGGATTGTCATAGGTACCTATTGTCATAGATTCCTACTAGGCTCATTGAACCCACCATAGGTATTCTCAGAAATTATAAAGGTGCCTCCTAAGAAATTTCTTCGTTTTTTTTCTCATTCTTTCCTGGCATATTTATTTCTTCAACTCAATCTGAGTGCCCGAAACTCCAGGAGAATTCTTAGTAAGTAATCAGGAAACATAGGGGGGAGGGATATTAGTAGGAAACAAGGTAAAGGGCAGCAAACTTTCTGTTTCTGTATGCCTCTTCAGCGTCGTCTCAACACCCGTTCCCTGCGAACACGTTTTCTCTAAAGCAGGCCTAGCAGTCAACCATCACCGTACCTGACTGTCAGCCGAAAAAGCAAAAATGGTATTTTTAAACTTAAATTTAGATTTTTATTTTTTTTTTTTTTTTTTTTAGAGAAAAAAACAAATTGATTGAAAAACTAAATTGATTATACACACCTACCTTCTTACATGGCAAAATAATGTTTTGTTTTTTTGGGATTTAATTTAATATTTTATTGAGGTTTATGAGAAATCTAATTGTCTATTTGTAAGACTTCATGGTCTCCCACCAGCGTTTTGTAATTATTGTAAGAAAAATGGAAAAATTCATTACAGCTTTATGAGGATGAGAAGTCAGGGGAAAGCGGCAGAGTGTGAGCGGGGAGAAAGACTGAGGAGCGATTCAAGGAAGGAAGATTTTTCCTTCTTCCGTGGAACGGATCGAAGGGTCCCGCCGCTCGACACCCCTGAGGGAAAAACCTGACTTGAGTTAGGATGTCGGGATCGATACCGGGATCGTTACGGAAAAACGCTGCAAATTATTTCACAAAGGTTTATTATTGTTTCAATTGTGTATGATCGTAGTTTTAGTTGGCTTGCGTACGTCATAAGGCCCGTCCAGACTCCTTGGCGTGTTCTATTTCGAGTTGCCACAACCTATACTTCTATAATTATATACCCATGTTTATATTTCTCGATTTGAGCTCTTATCTATTCAAATAATTATTGCCTTAATAATATCATTATCTAAGTACGTACGAAAAGTCGAGAGGAAATGTTAAAGCGTTGGTATTAACACACAAATATGACCTAGAAAAAAACATATATTCATGCCTCGAAGGAACATGAAATTCGAAAGCAATCACCCTGGAGGTACTCCCTAGGTCTCGTTACCTACAAGGCGCCGCGCCTCCTCTCCCTTCCCCCTCATGACCCTCTGCCAATGTTTTCAACATTCCACTAAGCGTGCCAGGCGTGCGCGCGTACGTCAGTCTAACACTCAAAACCTCGAAAGACACTTTTTCACCTATTTTTGGTTCATAGCACCCATGGGTGTGGAGCGATCGAGTTGGCGAGAGTTTAGGATCAACTAGACCCCAAGTGGAGTCTATGTGCGAAAGAACGGATTTTTTGAGTCAATTCTAAGGCCTTTAATGGCCCGGACGGCGAACGGCGGACGGACATTGCGAATTTGGATTCTACGCACTTTGAAACGAAAAATGACAAAGTTTGAGGGCTGTTTATAAAACTTTTTTGCTATACGATCACATAGGCTTATTATTGAAAATAATAAACCAAAAATACCCTATCCCTCCCTGGATCGGAACGGCTAGTTCCGATCCATGGAACCGGTGAAACTGCCCATCTCTATTCAGTTCTGAGTCTATTGCGACCACTCCCAGATCTCAAAGCTTCATAATAAGTGAGAAAAATCTATTTTCAGGTGAAAAATTCCCATAATTGATCAAATTTTCGTGTTCGGCTGAGTGTTCTAAAATTTACTTTGCGATCTCGTCACACGGCTGTTCGCTCAGTTTAATTCAGAACTTGGTTGGCCTCAATTATCAGTGCCGAACTAATTTAATGTTATCCACAACTTTTCTTTGAAAACTCGACCTATTAGTCATGCTGCATGGCTGAGTACTTTCACTTGATCTTTGGCAGGAAACAATTCTTCTTCTACCCTCCCCACACCGTAAGAACATCAAACCAACTTGTAATCAAACCGTATCTGGTTTGCAATTTATTATCACCAACAAATTGTTCGGAGTTCTTTTTTTGGCACATTGCTCTCTAACAGCTGTTCCATCCCATTACGGCTAGTTGTAAGCAAACAAACTCGCTAACCAGGCGTCATTATGATAACAATGGGCGAAACCCATCGTCGTTATTCATTTACGGAAACAAAAAACCAGACCAACACCGGGGGAAAATGATGCTGGCCGGAGGAGAAATTATTACAGGGAAGAAGGAAATAATAAGGAAAGACGGACGGTTTAAATTGAATTACCATACATACGAGATGGAAGTTGGGAAAACTTTTCCTCCTGTTTACATTACGTTTTTCCATCAAAATTCCAGACTGGCTGGCGACCAAGCTTAACAACTTTACAGGAAGAAAACATGCTTTTGGTTAAAAACCATTCTGTTCTGAAATTCCTTTAGTTGTTCAAAAACTTATTGTTGTTGTTTTCTTGTTTTACAGTAGAAAAATATCTAGTAACATAATCTTGAATCTTTGCATGTCTGTACTGAACTGACTCGGCCTGCAGTCGTCTGTATGCAGAGTTGAACATAAGTACTTGATTATAATTTTACTTGAGTACTTTTTCAAGTACTAAACTGCTTGAGCTCTTGAAATGTATTAACTTAGTCAAGTACAAGTACTTGTACTTGAAGGAAGAATCAACATGCACAAGTGCAAATATTTGAACTTGATTGTACCTACTCAGTTTTTATTGTACTTTAAGTTTTAAACGTTTTCAAGTCCACCAAAGTCCTCAGTACCCTTGTGCAATTTTAAAGTCCCCAATAAAATGGTGTGATAACGCACCGATTTGGAACGTACTTCAGAAGTTTTCAATGAAATTATGAAAGAATGATTCTTGATGGTTGTAGCAAATGTTTGGAGAAAATGAAGCTTTTGCAGTTGCTAAAAAAATTATTTTTCTTAGAAATCTGTTTTGAGGCATTATGAGTCCTTCCTCCAGGTGAGGCCACTGGAGCCTCGCTGTGGTACATTATGGTTGCATCGCTTGTCCAATTAGTTACGGAGCTCACTCAGTTGATTAAGTAGCTCACCATTTGTAATTGTACTCGGCCACACCCCAAAGCTCAGCAACCCCCCTAAAAAAGCCATCTGCCCTCATCAAAAGTTCGGCAAATTGAGTAGAACAAAACCAAAATTAACTACAAATCACATCGTTTTAGCTCCAAATTTCCACACCATGATTTGAATATGAACCCAATTAGCTTCAAAGCTCACTTAACTGATCAGAGTGGTCCCCCAAGTTGTAATTACAGTTTTTTACACCTTGAGAGGCCCCGTTCAAAAGTTCAGCATCTTGAGTTGAATAGGAACTAAATTAGCTACAGAGCTCACTCCGCTGATTATAGTGGTTCTCCATGTAGTAATCATACTCAACCCAGACCCCAATAGGTCCCGTTCCGAAATTCAGCTTCTCAAGTAGAATACCAACGATTTAGCTATAGCGCTCACTCAGCTGATTATTGAATAGAGGGATGGAATCATTTCACCACTCTTGTCGATTTAGATAGAGGGATCATGGATTCCATCATACTTCATAAGGGTCAGACACTCTTCTGTACGGCGAACCCCTGTACTTAAGAGAGGTCCTCATTGGAGGACTGAACGTCCGCGACGCCCGAAGTCGTATGATTGTTTATGTCTTAGAGAGGTTTTCTGAAAAATGTAAATGTCCTAGGGTGGAAAGGAGAGAATTTAGCTCACTCAGCTGATCAGGAAAGAGCCCATCATTTCATTCGCCTCTTGATTTCCCAGGGAAGATCCCTATCAAATTTCACATTTTCTGGGTGAAAAGGAGAGAATTTAGCTAACTCAGCTTGTGCGGATGGAGCACGTTATTTCATTCGACTCTTAATGTCCTAGAGAGGCTCACTATCAAATTTCAACTTTCTAGAGTGAACAGAAGAGAAGAGAATTTAGCTCTCATTTCTTCGGAAAGACTCTTGTTTGCTCCTCTCCAAAATTGGTAATACAAAAAATTTCAAGACTGTGTCTTTGCTCAACAAGGCTTCTTAACCGGCACCTTCATATGAATGGAGGAGCAGATAGTAATAATTGGTCTCAAAACTATTCTGATTTTATTGATAAGCCTGCGAATTACGGTGTACGCGTTTGAACGGGTTTTATTTATATACAAATAAATTATTTTTGTTGTTCAGTTAATAATGGATTCGCTATTGGCACTCGTTATATGCGGTTCTATATCATTTCTTACACATATGGTATTGAACATTAGATTGAGCCCGAATCAACTTTGCGTCAAACAGTGGCACCAACCTCCTTATTGATTTCTAGGTAACGTTGATTGATCATCTCCAATAACATTGCTTCATTTGTCCATCACGAAACAAACTTCCCCGCACCATTCAATAACTCGGAAATACCATTTAGGAATAACTTCTCCGCTCGTTTCAAAAGACCAAAACTCTACCCTTCCTTTTTATAGAAAATTAATCATAAACTACCATCCGGCATTTCTCCAACCCGAGCTCATCACTAAAAAAGAAAAACGGGAAAGTAAACTTCCAATACAAGCCGTTAGCCTTCTCGGTAGTGAGTAACTAGAAGACAGATCTCTTTAATCAACGGATCTCTTCCTGTGTTCCAATGCTTAACAAGCTTTTGTTAGATTGAAAAACGGAACCACTCCCCTTTTCGATAAAGTTCCTTTACGATGGAAGTTAATTGGTTTTTTCCTTTTATGTAAGTAAACCTCTTTACGGAATCCGATATTTTATTAGCGATGGATCCTTCCTTGGATACTTTTAAACCTCAACGGATAAGAGTGAAAACGATGTATTTCATAGCCTATTTGGTCTTCGTGAGATTTCAAGCAGGATTGTAGATTATAATGGATTTTTCTCTTCCGTTGCGCATGGTCAGCGAATTTTCATAGAAGATGGCAATGGGTCGGAAAATAATAAAATCAAAATATTTGAAAATTTTTCACTTTTAAGACTTTTTGCGTTTTCGACTTTGTGTCACTTGAACTGTCATAACTCCATAAATTTTCAGTCAAAACTCAAATCTGATTATAACGTTGAAAAAACGTAAGATTTCCTACCTCCTAGTGGCTTTAAACAATTTTTTAAACGGAACGAACGGGTGACAAATAATTCGTAAGTGAAAAATTTGTAAAATTTCGAAAATTTTCAATTTCTTTAGTTTGTCTCTCGAAACGTCCTGGATGGAAATTCTCATGCTGTAAGCCTGAAAGTTGCATCACAATCCCAGCTTCCCAACGGTGTAGTCAATTTTTATTTTACTTTGTTAATTGAGGGAGAAAAGTAGGTTTGTATACTGAAAAACGTGTTTTTTTTTTCTCTATGAAATCGAGGGTTTTCGTGATAAACGACCCCCAAGAAAATACTAGTTTGAGATCGGTTTTTTACACTTTAACAAAGTTGTTTTTAGTTCATTTATTAAGCTCAATTTTATGTGTATTTTAAGGGTAAAACTAGTTAGTTGAAATGTAAAACGTGGTTGTAACGGAGTTGGAGATGTGTGACTCAATCCTCAGTCTTTTCAGTTTATCGTTTTGCCTATTACAACCTTGTTATTTTGCCTGAAGTATATTTCTCGTAAGGTAAGGAACAACCACCCCTCCCGCCAGATAGTTTTGTGATAGGCTTCATTTCCTTCGAAATTTCGCCAAAATGTGTGTAAACTTCTTCTTTCTCAGCAGTGAAACAATCCTTCGTTTTTTGATTCCGTGACGGCGAGCTCCAGTGGAAAACCTGCCACTAACAACGACGGAAAGTGAATTACAAGGCGAGCTAAGCCTCGGGGGATCCCGCCACTCTATCGCATACAGATATATCCTTCTCTCTCGACATATTGTCTTCCACGTATCTCTGTCTCACTCGGGAGCAATAACACCCCTCCCGACCCTGCAGAATTCCACTCGAAGAGACTAAAAGGCTCAGAAGCCGCGAGACGTTTTAGCAAACGAGTTCACCGCGTGTCCTACGGGGGCTCCCTCAGTTGAAACAGAAACGGCCGGTTAGTAGTGGGCGGGCAAATCAATGGGAAGCGAAAATGACGAAGAAAACAAAGACAAAGACGAAAAAGTCGAGGTTTTCTATTGGTTCACTGCTAGAGAAAAGATAACTAAATACAACAACCACCACCAAACCACAAACGTATGCACGGAGAGTGTTAATGCTATTACCTATTACCAAACTAGTTGATATTGATGTCAGCCTGAATTTTGCATGTGGAGTTGAAAAGTAAGTTCCAAATCTATCCAAACGAGAACCTAACCGTTTATGAAAAGAGATCTATCTATCATACGGGATCTATTACTATCAATCATAATTATATAAAAATAATTACCCCCCTTCCCCAATCAATTCGTGCCCTCACGAAACTAGTACTAGTCCAGGGGTTTTTCGAAGGTGCGAATCACAAGCCCGTTTTTCACGTAGACGTCTAATTTTCGATGTGCGGCACCTGCGTTTTTGAAAAGTTTCTTAAATTCTAGTATAATAATTTATGTCAAAATAAAAGGTGATATAATATATTCTTGTTAGAAATTTAACGCCTATACCACAGGTTATGTGTCTAAAATGTCTCCTTTTACATGAAACCCGCCAAAAAACGTGATTTTTCACTGATTTTTTACGATTGTTCTACAGTTTTTTATAGTTTTTGTACAAATTACAGCACTTGGCGACCTGGAAAAAGTTTCGCTATTACTTGGACTATTTCTGCATCGAATGAGACCACCAGCAGCTCCGAAGGTGTAATAATTGATTTTTTGGGATTTTCCAACTACAGAAAAACGAGATTCGGTGAATCACCGAGTGAATATACCGAGAAAAAATATGTTGTCAAAAAATTGTAGTGGTGGATATTATAGTGGTACACATCTTCCAGGACTTTGCAGTCAGCCTAGTTGATTTTTCCTTGCCCAGTGCGCAGCCGAGAAAGCTGTTGGAGTTGGTTGCGGGTGAATTTCCACCTTTCAAACCAAAGTTTCAATTTGATGTACAGTGTAGTTGATTCGATTGTGTAGTGGAAATTACCTTTATCTATTGGAATCGTGTCGGACTGCAGTTGCCATTCACTCAGTAGTCATATTGCGTCAGCAGTCGTCAGCTCAAAGGTAGCAATATGGTCAGAGAGGAAGCTGCATTTTTTTGCAATTTTGTTAACTTCTTCGTTGGCATGTATGGAGTCGTGATCGGGTATCCATTTTATTCTTATATCACCATTCCCGGTGGCCAATATCACTTTAGCAATTTCGAAAGTGATATAGTTTTGGGGTTTTCACAGGCTTGTCGATTCTAGTGCTTGGCATTCACTTTTAGAGTCAGTGAATACAACCCCTTTTGTGATTTTTTTAAAACTAAATTGGGTTGTAAGCGATTACTCGATGTCGTCCGATTCCTCGAAGTGCGGAATCGCCATCGGATCTTCCTCGGGCACTTTCGAGGGACGTCCTCCTCATACGAGGAATCAAATATACATCGAAGTGCCAAATTGCGTGAATTCATTGTTAATCAAAACTGTGAATCAACTTCAACTGATAATCAAACAAACAGCTGTTGATACGCGGCCAAGTTGTCGATATCATAGTTATCACTGCTAACGGAGATTAGCGCGAGTAACTGGTTGGATTTTGGGAGTTTGAGCTCGAGCCACCGCACTGTGGGCGCAAAGTAGAATCTAGTGGTTCAAAAGTCTGGAATGATACAAAAAATTGACAGTTGAACTTTATGATCATAATAGGTCATCTTAGGGCCTAATGTAGATTTTTGACTTATTGAGATGAAGCAGCACATTCTTTTACAGGCATGGATACCCTACGCAATACAAACGTCCTGAATGGATTAGTTGCTCGATATTCATTTAATTTTCCCTATCTAGAAACAGTATTATATAATATAGGTAACTTATTAACGGTATTATTAATTTATTTATCACTTTCTAGGAAGATGATTGTACACAAGTATCTTCTGGAAACGAAAAAATTATATTTGATGTAATTAACGGCAATTTACGTTCGTGCATACGTAGGACGTAATGATTGGTGTACAATGAAATAGGAAGGGGACCTTCAACAGCCCAACCCGGCCATTCCATGAAAACTCCATCAAAATGAGATAAAAACTGTGGAAATTTCAAAAGTTTTATTACGAGCATAGAAGCAAAAAGACAGTGGAAACTGTCGAAAGTTCAAAATTTTATTACGCGCGTAGATAGAAAAAGATACTGTAGAAATGTGATGCATTTTTTCCAAGGTTTTCCACAGATAAGGTCCCAAGCGTTGTTTTCACATGTCATCACATTTCCTGGGAAGGTTACTCGATAAAAGTCAGTACCTACAAGTAACTTTATTAAACAAAAATTCACGCTTTTTTGAAAATTGGAAGAAAAAAATTTGCGTTGATGATTAAAATAATTAAAACCTTCGAAAATATTCCACACACCTCCCTCCGTGATATCCATGAATTTGGAAGGAAAAAAATAAAAAAAAAAATAAAAAAACTCTTTTTGCCGAGTTTTACGGACTGAGTGGCCGCGGCGTGGCGTGTTTCATTGGGTTCTGCAGTTCTGTGTCCGTTACCTTCTCTGGCGGTTCAATGTTCATTTTTTTGCGTTTTACCACCTTGTTTACGGCCCAGATGATGACTACGAATCGTTGAAACGCTTTTCACCACATAAGGACCTCCTTCATTTTCGACTTGTGAACTGATAGATCCTATTTCGCGCCCACGGTGCACCGGTTTATCCAACATGGACACATTTCCCACGATTCTTGGACATAATGAAACTTTTCGGCGTTAACTTATTCACACCTTAACCGGCTCCGGGGACGAGAAGTTTGACGTCTGAATTAAAAGTTGCGAAAGATAAATTCTTAACGCCAGTCTTAATCCCCTGCCTTCCCTGAGCTCCAATTCTAAAATCGTAAATACCTACCGTCTGTTTAATTCAACTTTTCAGTGATAAAGTGACGTAGGTTGAACCGAAGTTTTCTGAACGCCTTCATTGTCAACTTCATAATCCCACTCTGGTTATGTCTCGTCCCCCGCACCCACCTAAACCTCGCGGAGTAATATGTTCTACTTAGCCCGATTAAAAGACGTCGGTTTTTCGAAAAAGCTTCGGGCCGACCCCCAAATGAGATATTTAGGCCTAAAGTGGTTTTGACTTTGACGAACGGGCTTTCCGAGGGTCCCCTCATCCATCAAACTGTCGCGAAAAATTACCGGAAAAAAAAGAACGCGCGAGAGGAAAAATGAAAGGAAATGAAAGGAACTTTCAATCACCTTGGGACGTGGGCAGACATCGTTTGAAACTTGGAGCTAACTATGTTAAACTATGTTACAAGTATTCAAGGTGTCCTCATGAAAGATTCATACTTCAGGAACCGTTTTAAGAGCCTAATTCAGGGGAAAAACGCCTGCCAACGCCAAGTTGCAGTAATGTAGCAACAAAACCGATTTTGTTGGGGGGATGTTAGACGAACGATGTGTCACATTTGCGTGCGTGCGTGTGTGTTCCGTGCAACAGGCCTGCAATTTTAGAACTATCAACAAGAAAGTTGGTAGGTAGACTCTTTGGAAATCCGGAATTACCTGAATAGTTTTCGGTAACGATCGAAAGACAGGTAATTGTCGTCGGCGGCGGCGAACGTCGTCGAATCAAACGAAAATCGAGCGAGGTTTCGTTTTCAATAGGTAGTTCAGAATCAACTGAAACTATTATAAAAGTTTTGAAAGTTGTTGACGACAATGCGACGCTTCGTTGTCGTCACTGATGTCAGTCGTTGTCGAATCACCGGAAAAGTTTGGTAGCGAAAATATGTACAATACCCCAATCTTCGGTCAGCGGGCATCTAGTAGATGACTTTCTGCTCAGTTGTTCGACATTTTAGCTCATTTTCGAAAAAAAAATTAGGCTATTACAATGGATAAAAACATTTTAAAAGCGAGTTTCACCATAGAATGTGCAAGGAATTTTCGTTAAGTCGCGCAGTGTAATTTTACAACGTAAGTCTCCACTTTCGCGAGATGAGGAGGGTTAGAGACAAGGAATGTCTTGCATAGCATATACGGAGAAATTGCCAGCTTCACTTAATATAAGCATAACATAGGTAAGCAATTCTCGCCGAATGCGTGGGATTCCAAACGCGATTTTTCCATTATCCCGAAACACCTCCAGTTTTCTTTCATTATTAAAAGCTACTTCTCTCGTCGTTGGATTATGACTACATTCACCAAATAGGAACCTGTAATCCTGAAATCATGATACATGGGCTTTTGGAATGATGGCAGTCGGCAGTCAATGGCAGTCTGAGTCAGGGCCCCAAAATACACAAGGATTTTTATCAAGTTCGACTAATTTGATCAGCTAACAGGTTTATGCACAAGAATGGCCGCTTCCAACCACACTACGCCGCGCGCCGTGCCGTCTACCTATTACGTTATTATTAAGTTTCTTACAAACGGCTTATTTTCCATTCCTTTTTGGAGTTTTGAGCCGAAAATGTGCGGTCGGGAGTTTTCAAGAGCTCAGATCTGATTTTAAGATTTGAAAAAAATTAGGAAACTCCAACACACGAAACGGTTAGGGTTAGCAGGTTTTGGAAACAAATATCTCGTGTATTTAATAGTGATATGTTCCAGTCCTTGGCAAGCGATTCTATGATATACCTCTGAAGTCAAGTTATACAGACAAGGCTTTAACTATGAGAGGGACGACCTATCAGAATTAATTCAGAGGGAGGCATGGCAAGTCTGATAAAAGTAAAAATAAAATATAAATACCCGAATACAAATCCGTTTCGAACCATTCTTAGACCGATAAAAGTCAAATTAACTAGACCGTTCAAAAGTTAACAGTTCGCAAAGGTTTTTCTATTTGCAGGCGCAAGAATTCCGTAGGATTATCCATGCCGTCTAGCGGGTTAAAAAAATACATAGTTTTTTTCATGTTTAAGAATGTTTTTACTTTGGGGTAGATTCCTGACTATGTTATTTGTATAACCTAGCACGTTACGTAGACTATTCAAAAGAAAATTGAACGCTCTTTCCAACGGCATCCTCAATTTGTTGTTTACTCTAAAAACCAAGGTACTCGTAGTTATGGACATTTTAGTAACTTACGGTCGAAAACAATCATAAATAAAACTGAATTACTCTAAAACAAAGCGTTTAAAAAAAAAAAATCTCTAGGAGGAACTTTTGATCGGATATTAGTTGCAAAATACGTGAGTGAATTTTTCCTAATTTATTGGCCCAGTATACTCATTAACTAATTTAGTTAATTGGTCTGGGAGTATTTCCCCACTCCAGATTGAGATAACAGGAACCAGCAGAAAGTGGTTCACCACACTCTCCATAATCATATATAACCCATAAAAAGAGGCAATGCATGTATTCAGCAATATGTTTCTTCTGCTTCTTGCAGAATCATGAATTATTTCATGAGGACTTCTTCTTATTTAGCCAAAGGTACGATCCGTAACAACCAAACTTGACCCGTGAAAAAATAAACAGTGTTTACGAACTTTTCCCAATTAACCAACTTGGACGATCCAGGTCGCAGGAGTTGAAAGTCTGAAGGATCTCTTGTGAGTCTCCTGCTTCTTTTCTAGTTGTTAAAATAATGAGGAGCTCTGAGGGTTGGGATGTGGGACCTCACCGGACCCAAATGATGTGGAGGTTGCCCTCAGGGGTCGTCTGAGGGTTGAACATTCGATGGGCCGGTTCTTATGTAGTCAAGTATTGTATTGCTGTGTCATTATAAGCTCATTGCTCTTGCCAAATAAAGGGTAAGGGAATGAGGGCCATTCCCGCATTTCCCGCTATTTTCGGACTGGAATTCCCCGAAATTTTCCGAGTTTTTCCTACAGTTTCCCAGGAGTACCAAAGTATATTTTTCTCCAATTCCTTGCTAGTCAAAAACGTCTTGCTTGAAATCGGGATTTGGGTTGTTTGTAGGGCATCCCTCCAAATTGAGGAAAAAACTACATTTTAGTACGCCTTGAGCTTTGTGGAAATGTGTGAGAACAGTGAACTCCTGATCGATGTGTTGGTGTTATCCCAAGTTGGTGTTGCAAAATACAAAAAAATAACGCCATTACGAGGTTCCGCACGAAAAAATCCCCCCAAATCATGTATTGCATGTGATGATTGGATATCTTCGAAAACTCAGTATTTTACAATTTTTGCACTTTTAAAACGGAAATGAGCACATTTAGAGCGGAATTGTTCCTGTTAGCCCGCACCTAAAAACTCGAGTGATGGGTCACTTCTTCATGATATTTCATGGAGAATTCAAATCTGCAATAAAAAATGGGGGTTCCCGTTAAAATAACGAAGCTGATGTCAATCACGCGCATTTGCACTTTACAAAAAACATCAAGGTTGAAAAACATTTTTTTTACCCATTATTAACGATTTTAGCAGGGGGAGGGGGGGTGTTTTTGGGGACACCTTGTATACATATGAAAAAAGCGTTACACTCTACGAGTCGTTTCAAAATGCCTCAAAACGGATTTCAATTAAGAAAATTTTTATTTTAAAAATTTTGGAGCTATTCAATAGCTTCATTTTACGAAAATTCGCTAAATGGCTCATACGATCATGTTGACTGACTGGAACTTTTTTAACGCGTATTCTGGTGTTTTTAATTTTACTGGATGAGTCCTTGCTGCCGTACAAAATGAGATAGATCGTTCTCCGAGCTCCGGCCTTTTGTCTCGTGGGCCTTGCCCCGAATCGAGTGAGAACCTCGTGTATAACGGATGAGTTTTCGTGTGTAGTGCCATCGACAAGGGTTGGCACGATAGGTAGGAGAGTTGACGCTTTCGCTCATTATCAGATGATGAATAAAACACCAAAAACGCCTTCCCGGACCTCCCGTCACCAGCCCTCCATGTCGCTGTTCCAACTGGAAAAGGTGAAACTGTGTTGTTTTTGCACGAGTACGGTGAAAGTGCCTCATATAATACATTATATTTGGGGTTTCAGAGTAGATATATTTGAACGAACAGTGATATTAGAAGAGAGTTTTTTAATTTGTTGAAATAACTGTTATTGATAGAAATTACGTTCAAGAGTTGAATGAGCTCTCTCAGATCGCTGTACGTTCACCCAAAGGGCTAAAATCATGGCAGTATGGCTACTACGAGGATAATAGCATATAACATCATTCTTACAGAATTCTCACTTCACCAAATCGAGTTTAATATAAATTTTTCATCTACAAATCGAATAGTGAAGCGTTAGTAGGTATTTTATTTGATCACATTCAAGATCATTTAGTACGTCCCTATCATTTTGACATACCTTCTCTGGATCTGATGCTCAAATATGTGAGCAATAAGAACTAAATTTTATGCGAATTCTATGTGAGCACCCTTCAGATGCCGCGATCCGAATTGTCAATGAGGCTTAAATCGAGCTTGTGAAAAGTGAAATCCATCGATGGTATAGTGTTCGTGGTATTTTTCTGGAAAAACTCTACTATATGTTTCAGGAACTCACCGCCCGCTACACTTCCTGTGAATGGGAACTTATCGAGCAATACTCAGTCGAAGACGCATGGAAGAAAAGATTGGCGAAAAAGAAGATTCTGCGAGGTAAGTTACTACAACTTTTGAAGACCAAAAAGCTATTCCCTAAGATTCCATCTCCACCAACAGCATCCTACCCTTTCTTTAAGAAAAGGGAGAACCTGTCGGATGTCACATTTTCTCCGGCAGAAGTATCCCTTCTTGAGAAAGGGTTGAAGCACAACCCATCTTTCTCCCTTGGAACTCTAGCGACTAGCGGTTCTGCATTCTCCATCGAGGCTTCGAATGGACCATCGGTCACCAAGACGCTATGTGCTGTAGAGATCCAGTCCTCATCAAGATCACTAGGACCACCACCCGGGAAGGAGGAGACTGTTGCAGCTGGTCTGAAGAAGAAGTTTGCCCAGAGGAATATAGCTGCCCTCAAAGCAGATAAAGGTAATACAACTCCCATTTTAAATAAGCAAGATTATATTTCAAAAATTTCTGATTTCTAGAAGATAATAATTGTGTTCAAATCTCCCATCTGACCCAACTTCGAAATTTCAAAGATTAGTTTGGAAAGTAGTTAACCAATCAGAAGATAGGTCACTAAAAAATATGTACATTCCAAGTTTTTAGAAAAGAACCCTCATGCGACTAGGTTATCTTGTCTCCCTAAAACTCATAATGAAGGAGCCCCGATGAGACCGTTTGTGTCTATATTAGTGCTTCTGCTTACGAATTGGCTAAAACACTCAATATTCTATTTAGAAACAAAACCAACTTCGACTTTAACATACTGTACCAAATTCATATGATATGGTATCCAAAATTAAGGACATTCAGATGCCTCCAAATGTTGAACTTGCATCTTTTGACGTGGTTAGTCTGTTCACCAATATCGAGGTAGCTAGCTGAAAAGATGTGGTATGCAGGCTGATTCACGTCTCTAAACTTAATATTTCCGAATTTCGAATTTGATGTTTGTTTGTATGGATCAAAATTACTTATTATTTGAGGGGTAATGTTACACACAGCCAGGGGTTGCTATGGGTTCTCCATTATCTCCTCTGCTTGCAGATATAAACAATACATCTTGTAACACAAATAATCTTCTCTATTGATATAAAAATGATATTATCAATCTCTGAAAGGACATAGAAAGACATCTAAATTCTTTTCACAAAAAATGAATAAATTAGATCCCTTTTATCAAATTCATCCTCGAACTCGGCGGGAATAAACTCAATTTTCAAGATCTGTCCACCTCTTTGATAAATAGGAAGCTTTCAATATTTAGGAATAATTTGGATATAAATATAACGATATAACTATCCGTAGTACTTCAAATCACCCTTTAGTCCATAAGCATGCAGCTTTCCATAGTATGATCAACTGAACGAGATTTATCAAAAGGAAAATCCATCACCAAAAGCATTGCAGCAAGTAATGGATATGGAGGAGATCTCGTTGACACCGTATGGGATAAGGTTCTTAGGGAAAACGAGTAGAGATAACCATCCCTATTCATCCCTAACCATTCATAACCATCTTCAACCATCCCTAACCATCGCTACCCATTCTCTAACCATCCCTAACCATCCCTAACCATCCATAACCATCCCTAACCATCCCTATTCATCCCTAACCATTCATAACCATCCCTAACCATCTCTAACCATCCATAACCATCTCTAACCATCCTTACCCATCCCTAACCGTCAATAGCCATTCCTAACCATCTTTAACCATCCCTAACCATCTCTAACCTTCCCTAACCATCTCTATCCATCCCTTTCTCTCTACCAATGTGATTCAATCTCCCTTCACTTGTGACTATATAAGCTGTGTCCTTTTTAATGTGTGTTCAGTCATTGTTTGTTACTGATGATGGATTTACATAACATTTAAACATATCTCTTAATTTTTCGTGGAAATAGAGAACGTTTTTTCATTAACTTCCTTTTTGATGTGTGCAATCTTGAGTGGCCAGATATGCTTTGCCACTTGATTGAAGATCGAGAGTACTGTGGCGCTAGCCTTAGTGGCGCAACTGCTCTTTCTTCATGAATATTTTATTGATATCAAGTAATTTTTTTCGGCTACTGAAGTTTATTATTTTCTGAAAATGCGGGTTGTGACTTGAGTTCAGTGTTCGGACAGTATCATTACTATCAAGCGTTGATTCTGATAGCTTTCAATGAGATCCTTGAAAGCAACTCTAACCGCTTCATGTGACAGTTTTTCTCAGCTAGCTTCATTTCTCAAGGACTTGAAGACTTGGCCTAATTGTGTGACCCAATTATATTATAGCATTTTCAAATTGAATTCGTCCTTTTACAAAATCAATACGTCCTTCTAGAAAATGAATTCGTCTTTTTACAAAATGATTTTTTAGCATGAATATGCTTTAGCCGTGACCTACCTACAGAAAAATGTCCCACGAGAGTGCAACGAAAGTAGCGCCAATAATTGTGATGATTTCCGCTTACAACCGAGTCGTTGCTAGGGATATGATACTTCGTCGTTTTTCATCCCACAAAATTCGTTGACCATTCGTTCGAAAGCTCTCGATTTCTATTAGGAGATCATCATCTCACAAGAGCTCAATGGTCGTGATCATTTCTATAATAAAGTGAGAGCGAGGAGCTAAAACATGATGCCATGTTTTAGGATTGATGGCTGAATGATAAACAGAGTTCAGAGGCCGATGGGGGGTCGGGTTCAGAGAATCGACGAGGAAGTCGTGTACGGCTATTTCGTCCTTTTACAAAATGGATGATTTTAAAAAATGAATTCGTCCTTTTACAAAATGAATTCGTCCTTCATAAAAAGGGACCGATTCTTGAAGGTATCTTAGTAACGGCGGTGTCTGGGGCTCAAGAAAACGGTGGCGGTCGGAATGCAGTCTTTATGCAAGAGTGCAAAAATCTTCTCCCCTACCGTCTACGCACATCAGACAGAAATTACTGTAGGCACCAACTTTGTACTACACATGCCTAGAGCAGCGTCAGGGCAACCTCTGTATTGAGGGGGAGGAGAGAATGCTTCAAATTATTGCAGAATTATGCTGCAGTTTATTATTTCTGTGTTGTATAGCTCTTCCACGTAGAACACCTGTTTATATTATTAAACAAATCATTAGGTGGGTATCTGATGTGTCTGCATGGGTGTACACGCCTACTGAAGAAAAATAAATAAAATTAAATAACACACCTAAACTTTCTTTACACGAGCTGTGATGATGCAGTGACGTGAATTGGCAAAACAGCGGCGTTACTCCGAGATATTCAAGTGAAGTGACCACTCGTAGAATCTCTTCTGTACAGCGATTATTGGTTTAATATTTTTACACTTTCCTTGGCCGTTGTCAAAAATCAGTGCTTTAGTTTTTTTTTTTTTTTTTGCTGTTTATACGAAGTTGGTTCTAGTTAGAATATTTTTGTCGACTATCTACTTTCTTATGGGTGTCAGGTATCGAATCTGCAAGTATACCCACGTCATTGGCGAAGAAAAGTAGCATTAGCTAACATAATTCTCACAGAATCCTGAATTCACCAAATCGAGACTAATTTAACTTTCTTTAACCTACTAGTAAATCATTGGTAGGTGTTTTATTTGATCTCATTATTAATCATTTATTACGTCCCTACCACTGAGTAGGGGTAGCTTCTCCCGTTCTGATATAACAGATATGCTTTGCTTCTTGATTGAAGTGTGGGCTGTACTCCGGGCTGAGGGCTGCAAATTTCTGGCTCATGCAGCATGCAGAAGAACGCCCCACCCCTAATGCTCCTACGCACTCCCTCCAAACTATTTGGATTTTTAAATGGTAATGGATTTTCAAAGGATGAGAGCGCTGGATGATGGTACAAAGTTTTGACAATACTGATGATTTTGAAGCAGGAAATTTATAGTGTTCATTTTTTCAGTTGTTCATATATACTTACAGTAAACCTACCTAACCTCTTTGAAACCCTTTGTAACGGTCTTCGGCTCTATACAATAGCAACTCTCATTCATTCAGACAACGAAATGGCATATTCCATAGAAGACTGCATAACAACTTATTTACGATGAAGACATGGGATCTATGATGCTGGTTGGAATTTCACATAAATACGTGAATTAAAAAAAAAAAAAAAAAAAAAAAAAAAAAAAGCTATCTAATTTGGTAAGTCGATACTCATCCATCATCACCCGGTACTTCCAAATCTGTCACCGCGTCGCAAAGCGCCCCCTTTAAAACTTGTTCGGGTATATAAATTATTTTTTTATTTTCGTCGAGGCTATAAATTTTCACTGTTTCATCTAAAGACTTTCGGGTTAAGCTTGAAACTCCTAAATCCGGCCTTCGTAAAGCCTCGTTTTATTGATTTTTTCTTCTCTCTCACTCTCTCGCTTCCTCTTTAGCCAGAGTTCTACCGGCAACACAATTAATCATTATAACTCAGGACAGATAAGGCGAAAAAAAAGGCGCGTGGGCGGGCGCATTGATCAACTTGTTGGTCTCATTATGTACTCACCCCCCGCCCCCTCTTCTCATCACACCACTACTTCTCTAAAGCCTATATCATCCTATCAGGAGCGCGAGCCTCGTTAATGGACATTTCCTCCGCCTGATCACGGAACCAACGCATTTTCATTGGCATTAAAATATGTTTACGCACGCATTTTTTCGTAGAAAATTAAAAACAAAAATTAATGAGTACGCGAAGATGGAGGGGCTATCATCATCAATATTGGGTTGTCATATCAGTTTTCAAAGTAGGGACCTTACTGAGTAAAACTACGAGTACATTTACAGCCGCTCAGGTGAAGATACGGATAGGTTTATTTATTCATTCAATATCCATACAGTTTAGATGAAATGACAAAATTAACACAAAGAAAAACGTTTATTGAAGATAAATCATCGTACGCGATCATCGAAGTGTTAGATTCCATGTCTCAGAAAGCTCAAGAACATATCTTATTTCAGTTCTTGGATAGATTGGAATTGATAGGAAACTAATTTGCTTGGACTAAAATAGAGATATAGTTCAGGAACATTTAGAACGTAGATATTCCGCCAGTATTCTACTCGGTTTTTCATCTCTCATGCTTTTGCCACATTTTGCAAACAACTTTTGGTGGTACCGAGAATTGGCTGGGTCCTACAGGCAAGGGCCCTGCTCTTTTTTTAGCAAAAATATAGGTAGCTTCCATACCCTCGTAACACTCATGACCAGGGACCCAGAGGAGAGTGACCTGATTAATCTGGGCCAACCTCTTGAGGGTGGTCAGACAATCCCGAACCAGCTTCGAGCTTATATCAAAGGAAGCAATGGCCTTTAGGGCAGTCTGGCTACGGAATAAAATATATACTTTGGCACCGATTATTCGCTTGTTCAGTATCTCTTCTAGCAGTCTCTATTGTTGATGACCACTTTGAAGGGAATCTCAAAATTATGTTTCTCTATTATGAGATCAGTGAATGCCAGAGCCACCTCGCAATCTCTATTCTCTAGGATTTTGTGAAAACTGACGCTTGATCCCCGTCTTATGTATCCCAGTCGCAGCAGCCTTGGGCAGGTACGCATTGCGCTTGTGATACACAAACATGCTTGTCTCTATACCATGTTTGGTGCAAATTAGTGTGCTCTTTGGGTCATTATGACCCCCACATTGTTGAAAAAATGTTAATGCCCTCTCAAGAGTAAACATGATTTTTTTCTTTCACTGGCTTCAATATTTAAACAAGAACTTCACCCTACTCCTTGCCCAAGAAGAAGGTCATCTCTACCTGACCCATAAAGCAGATTTCATTCCATTTCATTGACCAAAACCCTTGGTGCCGAGATGGCTTGAGGTCTCTTGCAATTGAGAACGAAGTTATTTTAATTCAAAATGCCGCCGGTTCCCTCGCCGACTTTTCTCTCAAGCTCCGCCAAGCGAATATCCATGAACAGAGCAAACTGAACGTAATAACCTCCGACCTCTGGGTCTGTTGTAATAAGGACCTTCCGCTTCGCAGTTTACGTCTACTTACAACCAAAGTTACCAGTTTCACAGCCTCAGTTGCTCTGGAGCTCGGGGTATCTGTGTTCTGGGCGCTAATTACGAGAGGTTTAGTTGGTCTAGCACAGCTAAGCAACGGAGGGAGCGAGAGACACTATTTTGAAGGTTCAACGAACGAGGTCGGTTTAATGTCGAGGAAGCACAATCTCACCCCATTACGGATAAGGTGGAAGTTGGATTCAAAGCCAACCTCAAAGCCCATTTCGGTACTATCAATTCCACCAAACAGAAGGCTTTACACTTTTCTTCCATCGTGCATCAACTATAGATCAGGAAGTATGTAAATACTTTTCCGGAATTGAATTCAATTTTTATTTCGTACACCGTATGTATTACAAGGAGTTTTATATAGGTAATAAAAACGCTGCAAATTATTACACTAAGGTTCATTTTTATTATTTTAAAAGAACATACGCCGCATCTCTACTTGAAGAGCCATTAGTGACACTGTAAAAGGTGTCAAACGGGGACACTTGAAGGGGCATGATTCTAGACCACATGATTACGACGACCTTATCACTTCATTATACAGTATTAATATACTATTTCCAATGTCTATGTGCAAAATTATAAAGTTATGACTAGACGCATATAAATACAGGGTGTCCTGCTCTTGGTGTGATTTTTTTTTTTTTTTTTTTTTTTTTTTTTTTTTTTTTTTTTTTTTTTTTTTTTTTTTTTTTTTTTTTTTTTTTTTTTGTAAGAATAGACCGAAAATGGAGCAAAACGTCGCAACCACACTTTTTTATCAGAACCCGTTCCCGAAATATGAGTTTTTGAAGGTTTTTTTTTTTTTTTTTTTTTTTTTGAGAAAAGCACGTTTTTTGACATAAAACCCCATATTTCTCCTCTTTAAATAAACCGTTTTGACCACATTTTCGGAATTTGGGTTAAATTGTCTATGATAACACGTGGCTGTGATATTCATTTAACTCCATTCAGACACAGTTATTATAAAACAAACGTTAAGTAAATCATTTAGAAATTGAGAATTTTAAAAAAATGTCTGAAAATTAGCCATTCCCACAAAAATATTCTTGGTGGCTGTCATCAATTTTCACAATAACTGCTTCATTTAATTTTCTTTCCAATATTATTCCAACTATAATCAATTTCATTTTTACTTAGCTTAATAGAGGAGTCCATTACGTTTTAATGTTGAAGAACGCGGTTTTTTCAATGAAATCATGGCTTTTCTTGAAAAATTATCCTACATGAGCCAGCGAATTTGAGGTCGGTTTCTACGTATTTTCTCTTCCTGAAATAAATGGTAAAATTTGCAGATCACTGCAATAAACATTCATGTCTTGGACGAGTAAGCAAAGAGAGCAGGCAAAGCTAGTACAGTGAAACTTGGATAATTCGAACCTCAAGGGACCAGTCAAAAACTTCGAATTAACCAAAACTTCGAATTAAAGAAGTTTTAATAAATTATATTTTAACAAACTGCAGTACGAAGTAAAGTGCATACAGTAACATTGAATACTGTATCGACCAACAGAGTATTGAACAATAAATTTAAAGACACTTGGAGTGGTACTATTCTTATCTGGTATTATACTATACTAGTGGTTCTTTTTTTTTTTTTTTTCAAAAAAGGATGGCATTTTTTCCTGTTCCCTTGAATTAAGTCTCTCGGCCATTATAAAAGATTCCAACGCATTCAAAGAGTTGAAGTATGAATCACTTACATTCACAGTGCACACTTGTGCCATACACCCAGTGCTGGCTTTGAAATTTCGCTTTCCCAATTCTTTGGCGAATTGCTCAGCCTTGGCCTGGTTCTGTTTTGAGACGGTCGGTGGGCGGGAGGGGAAGGAGAGTTATCACACTGTATGATGGCACTGACTTGCATGCACTTGGTCTAACGCAAACCTTTTGCCGAATATCGTTGCTAAAACGTATTTCCCGATAAATTTACAATTATTTTGAGTCGCAGCTTAAAATGTATACCTTAATTAGCACGCCGAAAATTCGAATTATCCAAAATAAAATTCGAATTATCCACGATTTTTTAGCATTGTTTAAATACAAAATGCTAGGGACCAAGAGAAATGTTCGAATTAAAGAAGATTTCGAATTAAAGAAGTGCGAATTATCCAGGTTCCACTGTACTGAACAATAAATTTTTTTTATTAATTTTGTTCGAGACCTTCCTTACAACGAACACAGTGAGATTGTTGATTTGGACGTCAACTCTGAAAACCCTTCAGGGCGAGGCATATCCGAGTCTGGGGCACGCGAGCTCGCTTCGCACGAACGCCCGCGTTATCGGTTATCTTGATAAAGTAGTCATATTTATAGTACCGCCGGAATGAGAAGCGCGAAAAGCCGAGTAGGCGGTCATATTTCGGGCTGAAGCGCTCACTTTCCGACTCTCCCACCAGGAGGTCGTAAACCGGATTTCTTAAGGAAATTGCGAAATAGAGAGGGTGGAAATGAGAAGGGTCGCCGCATTCAGCTGATTAATACAGTGGTTCGCAGCCGAGGTGCCGTGACCCGTCCGAGGGTGCCGCAAGATTTCAATAATTAGAATGTAAAAATTAGGTTTTGTTTTAGGAAATAGAGGGTTTTATGAAAAATTATCCTCCATTGGGTGATGTGAATAGAACCTAAGCATTTGCTTAGACTATTTGCTAGCTAGCAAAAGCATAAGGTGTCAGGCTCTAGCAAATGCTCATTTTCATATGAATAACCTTTTGCGAATGCTAGGTAGCAAATGCTTAAAGGAGGTTAGCATTACCCATTAGATTACCCGTGCTTAATCATGACGTACGGTGATAGTTGCCTAGCAACGGCCTTTGCAGCTCTCCTATCTCTCAGTGTTTCTCAACAATATATTTCTCTGGAATCGTATTTGTCGCCGTCGAACGATGGATCCCCAATTCTTTGGCAAATACTATGTAAAAACCTGGGCCTCCCAAAAATCTTGATGACAATGAAGTTCAACTCCTATTTGAAATCCCTCCTCCTCTTTTAGCTAATTAAAAAAAAGGGCTATTGCAATGGCGCGCCGAAATTTGTAAAATACAAACATTCGAAAATTGTCTTAATTAAAATCCGTTTTGAGGCATTTTGAAACTAATCCTATATAGGTACGTGGCATTCCAAGTATAACTACCCTTAAAAAAAATTGAGATGAAAATTCCGTTCTTGCGCCAAAAAATCAAGCTTCCCAAAAAGGATAATTCTTGGGGTTGGTTCTTTTGACAGTATTAAATTTAGCTCATATTTCCTAAAATTTGTTTAAAAAACCACTAAAAATGGTTAAATTTCAAAAATCAACTCTAAACTAGAATATTAAAAATGTATGTACGAAGTTATGCAGAAGAATGTACTTAAATTTTTAATATTTTCTTAAAAGTCGACAATAACTGAAAAGAAAGCTTTATTGTATCGCAGAGTACCATTAGATCGAGATTTTTTGCCATATAATTGATAGTTAACAATTTATTTGAACTCGATGTGCTTGAATTTCAGAACAATTTCATATAATGATAATCGGTAGGTAATTTAAGAAAATTCGCTCGTATGATCATGCAACATGCCTGGAACTTTTTTCCGTTGAGTCCTCGCTGATGAACGTAGAGGTGATGATGGCTTCCTCAAAACGAAAAATTTGTTTAAAGTCATTACCCAAACTAGTACCTACGTGGATCCAAATAAACTTTCCTCTGACGCTATTGCACAAATTCGGCCATAACTAACTCATACAAGAATAATTTCGTTTCACAAAATATAAGCCTGATCTAAAAACGCAACAACTTTGCTTCTACAAGCCGCCTCTGAGTAGAACAAAAAAACGCCTAGCAAATGCTTGAAAAAGTAAGCAAAAGTGGGTTTTATTCACCTGATTTCTAGCAATACCTAGGTTGATTCTAGCAAAAGGTCTTTTGCTAGTTTTCTCTTGAGCATTTGCTTGTACAGGTTAGATTAGCGTAAGCTTTTGCAGTTTTTATTCACCTACTTTCTAGCAATTACCCTATCATTCACGGTAACACTTTCAAAAATCCCGAATTTGGTAGCAATCGAGTTATACACTTAAAATCCCATATATTCGAGCAGTTTATGGTAGGTCATCTATCATATATACACTAAATTTTCCCTAGAAAATCCATGTGAACCCAATTCTCAACCAAAATCATAGGAGTAAAAATTATTTCGATTTTACACATATTGAAAAGCCAAGGTTTTAAGGAAACTTTTAGATTTACCTCTTCCAACTTAAGTTACTTTCTAGAACTTATTTTTACGCCTTTTGTCCTCATTTTGAGGGATTCTTGGCTTTTATGGGTACGAACATTTCTTAATTATTCAGTTAGGGCACACTATTCAAAAACTTATCTCCCCTCGCCTTTTGTCCTGATTTTGGCGGATTTTCGGTTCTTAAAGGTCCCTTGGTTATTCGATTCTGGCTCATTATTCAAGATATTTTTTTTCTCGGATCTTTTGTCCTGATTTTGTGGGATATTCGGGTTTTATAGGTACGAACACACCTTGGTTTTCCAACCTGGGCACACTACTCAACAATTTTGCTCATCACGTCTTTTGTTCTGATTTCGATCAATTTCGGATTTTATAGGTACCTGTGAAAACAGTTATTCGATTCAGACTCACTATTTAAGAATTTTTCTCTTCACGCCTTTTGACTTGAATTTGAGGGATTTTCGGTTGATATAGACACAAATACGTCTTGGTTTTTCATCTTGGACACACTATTTAACAATTTTTCTCACGGGCGTTTTGCAAAGTTTACTATATCACCCTCGAACAAGTTTTCTGGGTCGCAAAACTAACAGAACCGGAGGAAGAGGAGAGTCCGGGCTCTAAAAAATTAAACATTTAATCCCCTTACGCCCGTTCGAAAGTGTCGCAGCGGTCCCGACCCCCGACCAATTTACGATGGCCTTAGCGGGGAGGAGGGGAAATAGGGGTGGGGGTAAAGTCGGGTAAGTGCGGGCAAGGTGGGGGAGGTTTCAGTTAATATGGGAGAGGGGGATGGTTTGTTATAAGGGAGTAAAGTGGACGTTATAACGGGGAAGTGGGGTAAAATGAAATTACGACGCAATTAGAGAGGGTAAACTTACGTCAAAATTGGCGGTGGTGGGGAGATATGAAGGAAAGACGGGTTTCAAGTAATATTGTGAGAAAATCCAATGATGGTCGTTGCTTTTTAATTTTAGCTGGCGTTTGTCGGTTCGGAGACAAGCGCTAGAAAATAAACAATTTCGTGACAAGAAGATTTGCTGTTATAGCATTTAGAGTTTTAGAGAGTCTAGTTTTATTAGGTGCGATTCAGAATCGATGGGAAACTACTTCCTCAAAACCTACTAGCCTAATGTATTCACGTTGAACAAAAGGGGGAATAAATTAAACTAATTTCCCTCACGAACAAAGGATATTTGTGTCAATCAGCTGATCAGGATGGAGTCCATAATTTTACTGTCCCTGGATACCTCAGAGATTCTCCCTGTTAAATTTAAGCTTCCTTGTGAGAACAAGAGAATTGCGAGAGGATGGCCCCTGAGTCGAAAAGTGAGCCCACAATGCCGATTTCGCCCGATTTCGCGACTTCAAATGAAACGAGGGTTTTTACGGTTCTCAGGGAACAACCAAATTCCATCCAAGCTCGCTTCTTAAAAATAATGAAAAATATTTGTAACCAATCCTTCTGGTAAAATATAGATTAATTGGAAAAAAAGATCTGAATGATGTGTGGTAATATGTTTGGCGGTCAGGATGCTCGCAAGCTCGCATCTCAAAAATAAAAAAACATCCAAAATCAACCCTTTTGATAAAATGTAGTTTAATTGGAAAAATGGATCCACTATTTTCAATCACATCTCAGTGAGTTTCTGCGGAGGAAGCACTTCAAAATGGCTAAGTCCGACCCAATCATACTAATATTAGAAATGCATAGATGCTAATGCATCTTTCTTGCTAATATTGAAAACCTACATAATCCAAATTGAAGTGAATGGATAATAATGTAAAACAAACTATGCTTCAAGTATAATAAGTTTCTGACATCAGGGTTGATCTAGTTGTTCATATTTTAGAAAATCTCGTTGTGGTCCCCCCCCCCCCCCCCCCCCACTTTTTTGAACACCCCAATCAAGCAATGTGAATCGAGTCTAGGCTGTTTCAAATGTCGACAATGAGAAAAAGGGGACTCTAACGATTCCTAATCATGTTTTTAAAATTAGAAAACAATAGTTTGAAGTGGGGAAATCTCGTCTTGAAAATGGGGGGCAGGACTAAAGTATAGCCAAATTGGTATATCGGGGAAGGAAAAAATTATGCTTGATCGATTTTGGGTTCCCAAACGGTACAGTTCCTGAAAATTTCATCGAAATCAGATGAAAACTCTGTGTGTGTGGTGTGGAGCCATTTCTCAGTAAACTGCCGAACACGGGGCTGTAAACTTACGTCAATGCAAATCAGTGCCAAAGCCGCTCGTTGCTCAGGAACAAATTTCCGTATTCACGCTAAGCCAATATCCGTCCACAGCAACAAGTTCGTCAACACCAAACTTTAATTGGGCAGCACAGCTCCAGGCTTTTCTCGAGTTTTCTGACCTCACTATAAATAAATTTAATTGATTCAAGAAGGGACTGTTTGAAACAAAAGCGGATGATGTAATGTAATGTTGCTCCCAAGTCTACCAATAGTAGGTAGGAGAAGCATTGTTTTCACTTTCGGAAGATGCAAAATTTGATGTCTACTATATTTGCATTTCTTACCTCCATTGTCACACTGTACTGAGAGGTAGATGTGCACTTTTTGAAAGCCATACACATCCTAATGTCCTCGTGTTTGATCCCATTTTCGTCAGAAATTCAAGTAATATTCAAAAATACTTTTATTACCGATATTAAATCAAAAACATGAAAAATGGGTTCACGGTAATGGAATCTGAAATGGTGACTAAAAGAATGGACAACCAAAGGATGTTATCTATTGACGCCACGAGCTGTCGGTCCTGTGAGTGTAGTAGTGATCAGGTAACTGAAACTTGAAACTGCTAACCTATACCCATTCCGAACAATGTATAATTAGGAACCAATTTCGCCATAGGGGTACTAATCTTGTTATACAGTTCAAACGTGGCCCGTAACACATAATACCTATATATGTGATAACGCACATATAATAACCATATGCCCTATCTGTATTATTGAGAGGTTGTGGGGAGCAATGTAAATCCGATCGAACAGACAGCAGGACAAAGCCAAACCAAATGTTGATCGCATCAAACAACATTGGCCAGAACAACAATAGCGATGCCCCCTATGCATACGTGGCATTATTCGACGCATGCTGAACGTATAATAGGTAAGTTCCATGTTAGCAGTTCGAGTATATTGTCAAGGGTTTTCATTCCTGGCTGCATTTTCATTCGGCAAGTATACCAAACCAAGTAAACCAGCAGGGAAGAAAACTTTCCAAAGAAGGCATTTCTGTCCTTAAATTGGCCTTAAATGTGACGAATGCCAAACACTTCTGAAGCTGAGTACCTATTTATTCTTCATTTCATCTCATTATACCTATTTGTCTGTAGAAGTGTAATAATTAAAAATATTACAACTCTCAACTGCATCACGTATTTGCTTTCTCATTTCCATTGAATATTGGTGAAATCTTCGTATCCCATCTATTGTAGACGTAGCAGTCTAACAAACGTCTCATTCGTACATCGATGGCTCACGCTTTCTGACCCCAAATTTCACAAAAAATCAAAACAGTTAACATTGATCCAGACGGCTGATGGCTACCCTATGAAAATGGTAGACCAAACTATACATAGTACACTTCATAGAAACAGAATAGTGTACCTTCAACTCAAAATCAACAACCAGCCCACTAACATTCAATGCCTTACGTGAAAGGGGTGGCAGAACAAATGACAGACACTTTCGAGCCTTATGAACACGTAAAAATTGCACTATTCTCCAATCTAAAAGATTACACAGCAAAAGACCAACCTTGTTCTATCAGATCCCTTGTGGTGGGCGTGGAAAGGTTTATGTGGGGGAAACGATTCTGTCCGTTCGGCGTTGTTTTTCAAAACATAAATTGGATCTGCGACTAGATGATGCGAAAAACGTGATAGTTGCCCATTGCAAATCTTTAGGACATACTATGGGCTTTGACCATTTTAAAATTGTAGAAAGTGAACCTAATTTGCAAAACATAACATTTCGTGACGGAAAAAACGTGACGGTAAAATCGTATTCACACCCCGCTAAATTTTTCGACGCGGTGCGCCTATAGAAGTTTACACTTCAAAAATCAAATTCGATTAACTTTTAAAAAGACACTCAAAACTTGAGCAAAATTTACTCGTTTTTGATTGAAGGAATCTAGATTTACCGTCACCAGCGACCTAGGTTAAACATACAGAAAAACATAGTTACCTACATAAACTTAAACAATTTTAAATTTGATTTCTTAAACTTTGAATTCGATTTTTTATCACAAAAAGAAAACGATAAGTGGATATTTCACCATTTTTGAATTTGATATTTTGAATTTTGTCTCCATGAAAAAGTCCCAGTTCCAGGGGAGAAACGTTGGAGATTAATGAAAAACCAATTAAGGACAGAAAGGCCTTTTTTCTTTTGTTGTTAAGTCTTGTTATAATTTCAATTTCCAAATGCAAAGTAGGGAAGAATGACTGTAAGAGCAAATTTTCTTGTATTTTTCTAATCTTCCTCTCGCCATAACCTCTATAACCTCCCATAAATGGTTTTATCCATTCACAAAGACGAATTAAATTATCCAATCAGTTCATTACTAAATCGTACATCCGAATCTACTCTAAATTGCACCAATTCACTATTACAATATTTACACACCGGTACTGATGTACTAAAAAATCACAACTAATTTGTGAATGTTTACCAAAACAATGCTAACTATTTCCAAAATTCATATACACAAACAAAAATTCCCATATCTAGCGCTTCTTACGGCATACAAACTTGCAAATCACCTATAAAATGTTTATTTAGCCAGTTTGCCCAAATATTAGTGAGAAATGGCCAGAAAGTCTTTGTTTGTATACGGACGGCTCCGTGATAGAAAGTAATGTAAGGTGTGCAATATACGATGAGCTAAACGACATCCACTTGTTATATAAACTTCTCGAGTTTACCTCTATATATGCTGCAGAGCTGATAGCAATTTTGAAAGGGTTACAGTAATGTTCGTATGTTAATTTTTTCTGACCCACCAGCTCCCTTGATAAATTGGGAAATCACAAACTAAACGGTTACATAATTATCTTTTATTGGTAGGTAGATATTTTATCAAAGATACGTAATATACAAACTTCTGGGAACAGGGTAACGTTGATTAGGGTGAAATCTCATATTTGAATACATACCTAAATAAATGACGTTGTAGACGTGTTGGCTACAATTCCTCAATGGCTACAATGCTCCAATTAACTGACCATATACTGACCAGAAGAGAAAATATCGCCTGGGGACAATAAAGCCATGGAAAGAATACCATATTGATTACTCAAAAGGACTACTTCACAGGAATTTATTCTCGAAGATATCAATTGATGCTTGGTTTAAGTAACAGTTTCTGTCAAGGAGAAATATCCAAAAGATTTTGTAAAACTACCCCACACACTAGGCAGGAATAGGACAGAAACAGGACGGGACATTTATATACCTAATTGTGGGAGCAGCTGTTCCGTCCTACGCCCTTCCACGCACTAGCTACGGGACGAGTAGGCGAAGCCCTGGGCTAGGCAACGGAGGCTGCGGTCACTATTTCCTGTCCCTGCCCCTGTTCTGCTTAATGCAGACACATACAGTATGGGAAGTGCTGCCAACCCGCTTCAGCAAAAAATCCCCCCAAATTTACGAACAAATTCCCAGGAAGAACCAGACAATCCCCCAAATTTGAGGTGCCGTTAAAAGCACTTTTGGACACAATATTCAACACAAATTGAATGATTAAGTAGGTCATACCTAATATATCAAGGAAAACAGTGTGAAAGAAATTAAAGAGCGGATTATTACAAAAAAAAAGAGAGAGAGAAACTTCGTTACCAACTGCAGTAGACAGGTATTTATGGTGAATCATGTTGCCAATAAAAGAGAAACTTGATAGGTAACTTTCACACGTGTAATAAATTTGAATAGGTTAACATCAACATAACATGGACCACCAAAAAATGTAAATCAACAAGTAAGTAATTAGGAAAAAATACAGGTACACCCACAGTACATAGTGTAGAAAGATCCATTTATTTTTCCTCCAAAATGTTGGAGAAAATCATTTTTCTTGGGGTTCAAACTCCTTCCCTTTCCTAAATCTTCACTAACTCTCGTCTGATTTGGTTTGGCTAACTGATGTTCGTGCCTGACACTGTCCGTGCGTTTCATTTGCCCTTATTCTGAGAACGATCTAGTGGAGGTATCTTTTTTTTTCTTCTTTTTTTTTTTTTTTTGTATTTACGATGAAATTCACCTTTGATTCATATGTAAGGCAGTAAAAATATAATAGAAATCAAGGATTGTAGTGAAGCTCGAAAATCCTCCAGAAATCCCCTAACATACCTGATCCCCCTAGGGCTCCGAAAGCCCTTAAAACCCCCCACGTGGGGATAAATCCCTCGCGTTGGCAGCATTGAGTATGGGACACATGCTGCCTTTAAAGTAAATTAGGTATATACATATATGTCCCGCACTTATTTTTTCCTGTTCCTGGGTTGTGTACAGGGACATTTTAGGTGCCTCCCCGACCACCAATTCAGAAACTCGAGAACAGCCGTCCGATCCAGAATCATAGCAGGGTAGACGCATTCTCCTGATGAGGCGAGAAACCTCGCAGCTCACCAAGATCAATTCTCTCCATTTCACCTTAGGATGTTGGAATTTGGTAGGGAGCCTCAACTACCAACACCAGAGGTAGGTAGCCTATTCATTGTTCCTCTGCTTATTTTTCATATCAATAATTGCAATAAATTTCAATTCTTTATTTAAATCCGAAATAAAACCTGATGTGGAACAACAAGTTTTTTTCCCCCTCTCTCTCTCTCTCTCGCACCTTCCAACTCTCTCTCACGTCATTTCCAACTTGTCGAACCCAACCTCAATTTACTTCTGAACGACTGCTAACGATCACCTCACCCCTTCCACCACCACAGCTACACGAGGAGAATTTTCGGGTGAAGAAAACGATTTGGGGGTGGGAGGGGGGAATCGATTGATTCTGATTGATTTGTGACAGCTTCGTCTCCTCTCGATCACATCCCCTCCATTCTTCCCCTACGATCTTCATCCCTCCCTCCCCCTCCCGGCATACTCATCATTCCCGATCAATCGCACACTTTCAACAATCACAACACCCCCCCACTCCCCTCAACCTGATCACCTGATTGATGCTCTTTCTCCAATCACTCAATCCCCTTCCTCTCTCATCGTTCCTTCCTTCTTCCTCCAACTTCCACAGCCGCTAATGGTTTCCATTAGGAATGACCCATCTAGCCGGATTTCATCCAACCACCGCCTCCCTCCAGGGCTGATATCTCCCCCAATCCATTCGTCAAACATCTGTTACCTTTGTTACAGTCCTTTTTTTTCTTTTTTTGAGACTATTCACAAACTAATATACCTCAGTGACACTTCGTTAAAACTACTAATGGTGAGCTAAATGTGCTTTTTTTCATGGAAAAAGCACATAACATGAAAAAGAAAAGAAAGGAACTGTCTCTAAGAAAAATATACTAACACTTCACATCTCAATTATATCTAAAATATGACGGGGCCGTTGGAGTCAAATTTTGAAATATATGAATGATAAATTGTAAGAATAGTCATTGTGGAAGAACGATGTGAGTTTCTACTTTGACTTTGGCTCTACTACTACTTTGACTTAGCATTTATCAGCGTGAGTGCTTGCGTGTTATATGCGCCCCAGGCCGCAATTTTGAAGCCATCAACTTGAATTTCGGTAGGTAAACTCCTTAGACATTCGACATTTGCTGTACATATTTTGGTGACGATCCAACGACAGGAACTTATTGACAGCGACGACGATCAACGTCAAATCAACCGATAATCGAATTTGATATTGTCTCCCATAGTTTTCGCCATACAGAATCGACTGGAACCACTATAAAAGCTCTAAAAGCTGTCCTTGATGACAATACGACGTCGTCATCAGACGTCAGTCATTGTAAAATAATCAAAAATCGGGTTCGGTATAGATTTTGATAGTTTTCGTCATATAAAATTGTTTAAAACCCTTTTAGAAGGTCTAAAATTTAACCAACGCAATATAGTGATGATATCACCACAAACGTGAGTCGGTAAATCTCAAAACCGTTAATATTAATAGAGAATCACTTTTTTAAACTTTGTGGGGGAACTAGTGAGCGGACCAACTAGTTATGAATAAGCTAAAATTCTTTATAGATAATCTAAGTAAAAGAAAAAGAGTTTCAGTCACGCAGCATAACTGTAAGAGCGAATTTTCTTTCTTAAGTTATGGTCATCACACTATACATGTTAACCCCGTTCACAAACTCATTTGGTAATATGTCCGCTTTGGTAACCATACTATAGTTCAATCATCCGATAATGTTTGGCGATGAGAACATTCGACTTTTTCCCCAAAACGCTTGGTTTGTTTAACTTAACTTGGGTTTCGGACTGAAACTCGTAAAAAAATATCTACCACTACGAACATAGAAAAATGATTGCAAATATATAGGACATACTATGGACTTCGGCCATTTTAAAATTGTAGGAATTGAACCTAATTTGCAAAAAAGAACATTTCTAGAAATGGTTAAGATAAAAAATTCAAATTTACTTAACTTCCAAAAAGACTCTCAAAACTTCCGACACTCAAAACACACCGCTCGAAGACTCCCCCCACTCAACCGTTTGGCCGTGCATAGCTCGGACAAGCAAATAAACAGACAGACAAAGTTTCCGATTTATAATATATTGTGATAAGATAAGAGATTAGATATATAAGATAAAGATATTAGTGGAGACTTACGATTCTTGACAATGGCCAGGGAAGTGGTGATGTGAGTTTTCACATTCGGCCACACGGCTGGATGAGCCATCCCTTTGAGGCTCTCCATTGTCTGAGTGAGCCCACCGTATCTGGCTGCGTCTGCGAACAGTTCAAAATAAACCATTACATGAAGAAGAAAACCAAATAAATAGGTTTATATTACCGAATCTATGCAGAAGTGCACAATAATGGAAAAAAAGGAATAATATATTATAACTATGGATTAATTAAGAAGATTCTTTCCATATTGGGGGTATTACTCCGCACTTGTATCATACAATGCCTGATTATTACCTCACTTACAAAGGTCAGTCTCTCACAGGGAGTTTTACGTTTCGTACCGGGGCTGCCAGAATTATTATGAATCAAAAGTTTACTTTTCATTCCCGCTATTTCGATTACTTCCCATAGAAAAATACATTATATGTTCCTATTCATATTCAAATATATTTTATATTTATGTTAAAATAAGATTCGCATTATGTTAGTGTATCACGTTAGTGAAGTCCTATTGATATTGATATAATCCGAATCGTGTTACTGATACATTAAGTTAACTCAGTTATTGTGCGGCCATAATTTAAAGGGTAACATTATATTGGGCTGATATGTCTTCCCGCTCATGGCGTTGAATCCATTTGTCCATCCTATTGCTGAGCTTTCCTAGACATTCTCCATGAATAGTGTACCTAGCCCTGCAAATAGAATTTGGTATAAATGTTAGCTGGTAGTTGGTTGAAATCGGGCATGAATAATTCAAAGCTCTCAAACGAAGCTGGAATATTGCAGATTCTTTGCTAGGAAGAAGATAAAATACAACAGGAATATACATGCAGTTGTGGTAACCATGTATGGTCGACATTTGGCAAACACATTTCGGACAGTAAGTGAATGTTACATCCTTGTAAAGTGTTTCACTACGAACGAGGTCCTTGATGTTGGAAACAGGAAAACATCCGAATTCCGTTATCCACATTCTCGTGAAACAAGGTTTCCGCATCATGCGATTGTCAGCCACTACCAATGTAATCGTCGACGGGGGCGAAAGGTTATCGTCGAACAAGAGCACCGCGTTGTTATCTCCGGGATGAATCATAGGAATATGAAATCAATTTTCACTTTATTTGTCCTCTTTCAGGGGACGAAACATACCCCCCCCCCCCCCCCCCCCCCCCCTACTCCACCATCATGAGTGGCACGGCTTAAAACAGTTGTTAAAAATACTTGTTTTAATCAATGTTTTAAACAACTTGAAAAGAAAAATTATAAAAAAACGCAGTTTGCGTAAACAAAACCAACTTGTCACATCAGTTAGCTTGAGCTCTGAGTGGAGCCCGTCATTTCGTTCGTCCCTTGATGCCCTAGAGAAGCATCCTATTAAATTTCGTTGTAATCATACAGACGGCATAACTTTTATCACACTCACCTGATCAGTTATCCCCAGAGCTAACTCTGTTATCCCAGAGTGAATATCGTTTTTTACGACTCGTGATCAGCTGATCCTCACCAAAGTCAGGGAGGCGCAAGTTCCGACACGGTAATACAACATATCAAAATTTGGGCCAAATCGGACCAGCAGTTTCAAAGGAGTAGTGAACACAAAATTTTGACCATAAATATATAAATATATATAAAAAGAAATCTGAAAATGAATGGCTGTTGTAAACATGTTCTACACCATCTGAAACGGAGAGAAAATGCATCCCCTCCCCCAAGTACCGCCGAGCCGATGGGTGTAGAACCCCCTATTCTACGAAAAGTTGGGTAAAAACAGGCCTATTTTAGGCAGTGCTTAAAACGCTCCAAGCTAGCCAAGAAGGTAGTGGCGGTGAGCAACTGTTCTACCAGTTTGGCAGCAGAATCTTGCTGGCTATGAAGGTGTATTAACCGTGACCTCCTCCAGGTCAGTGCACAGACTTGTTCGAGGGTTTTCGTTGGAAAAAAATCCCCTTGAATTGAAGTTGTCTTGCCTAGGAGCTGAGGACAGTTTCTTGCGCTCGGAAACTGAATTAGCTCAGTGGGGCTCTTCGCAGGACCCCTCTCCGTTAAGTGAGGGAGACTCCACCAAGATGAAGGTCCTGGGCTTCATCATGCTCAACTTCCCAGCCACCATTTCCAATAGAGACATTGAAAGGGAGGCAGGCAAAGCCTAGGGCTCCTCCATCCGAGGTACCATTATGGAAAATCCTCAGGCTAAGTCCCAAGTTCGAAGGCAAATTCGTGCTTGCGATGTTTCAGGTTTGCTGTCATGCCATCAATCTTGTACTATGCAGTGGAGCTGTCCATTGTGGAATAATACGGCTGTACGTTTCTGCACTGAACAGTACCGTTACGTAGCGTAGGTTTGATCTCATGGATCAATTTCAGCCCTGTCTGCCGCATAGCAAGCAAGAATTTGCCGACAACGTGGTACTTAGCCTTAACGGCCGGCCTAGAATGGTAGCTGGCCCGACGCAGGACAGCTGAAGACAGCATCGAATAGGTGTAGTATTGGTCCAATAAGTGAATTGCTCGCAATTTTCGACTCAGATAATGGGGATCAAGAATGTAAGCTACATGATGCACTGCAAAGAACATATTCAATCGTTCCGTGAATATCTCATAGTGTTTGTTGCTAGCCGAACTAACAAACCCTCTTTAAATAGAGCATAACGTCTGCGAACTTTTTCACAACGTCAAGAGCGCGATTTTTCTCTGTTTGATCGAATGTTTTTGGGTGTTTTCTCTTTCAGATTGAGGTTGAAATTGAGATAGAAATACAATGCCAAGGACTTGGCACAGAAGCTTCCTCGTGGCTTCAACGTGACTTCAACAAGAAAATTACGTTCACGCATTTGCTGAGCGTACCGCTGATTTCTTTATTATGAAAGTGATAGGGGACTATCTAGGGATAAATTAACACTATTCCTGAACATTTCATTAAAATCCAATTAAAATTGTGGAAGTTATGGCTGTGGCAAGGAAATGTGCACAGACAAGAGACGGACAGACGAACGGACGGACAGACACACACGAAAACAAATTTGTCCAGGAGGCCATGAAACGCAAAATGCGAGTGGAAAATTTGATTTTGAAGAAAAACATTTTTTTTTTTTTAATTTCGAAAATGCCTTGCAGACTCGGAAGCAAATCGTTGGCCCTGTTGAGGTATGTGGGCAGCATGGATGAGGATGATGAAGATCCGGAGTAAATTAATTTATCCAGAGTCAAGGTTTGTTGTTATTATTGTCCAGGAAGAGTTTCATTTTTGGGTACATTTGTTATTTCATTACTTAAATAAGTTCTGAGTTATTTCAAGACTTTATTTTTTCCAAGTCCCAAAGTTTTAGATTGTATTGAACGAAGTATTAAACAACAAGTAACAAGGGAATTTTAAGAAGTGGAAGTTTCAAGAGTTTTATTTTCCCGAATCTTAATCCCGGAAGCAGTTTTCCACTTTTAACGTCGTACCTATAGGTTTTTACGGAGACCTTCTTTTTTTACACTTATTTGGCCTAAGTTACAAAACCCATTTGCCATAAGAATTTCAGTGTTAACTCGATCAAATAATTAAGTTGCAATAATACTAATAATGATAATTAAAATTATATTTCTGAAATAATACCACTAATTCTGGTTGAAGTGCGACCTAATTCACTAAATAAATGAATAAATAATAATAATGTCAATATAATCCTGAAATTACTACACTACCATCTGAGCCATCCCTAAGTTGCGTCACCTGAGAGCGACTTTAAAAAACAAGATAATATAATACTTTAAATTACAAGATAATATAATACCTATTTACTAGGTAAGGAGGTCTTCTGTTCAGCTGAGGAATTCCCTTAAATAAGTTTCAGTCCTGATTGAAGTTTATTACTGAAATTCGGGATGCACCCTCACCCATTCTAAGGCAACTTCTTAACAAAACAATACAAAATAATTGCAAGGAACTGAGGCGCACTGATCAGCTGAGGGACTCCTGAAACTAACTTAATTACTACTTGACCTACGTTGCAGAAATGCTGGATATACTCCCCTTTCAGGACACATAAAAAACAATTACAAGGAACGGAGGCGCACTGATCAGGTGAGGGACCCCTGAAACCAATTTCATCCTCACTTGAAACGTTGCTGATTCGAAAAATACCCCTCTTCCCTTAGAGCACCTAGAAAACAATTATAAGGTATGAGGCGCACTGATTAGCTAAAAACCACTGAAACTAATTTCATTCAAAATATTGATCTACGAAACTGAAATTCGAAATATACCCTCTCTTCTTTAGGATAATTACAAAATAAAAATGACAAAACTGATCTGCTGAGAGCTAGTTTCATCCACAATTACATGAAAACAAGTTTCATCCACAATTGATCTACGAAACTGAAATTTGGAATACACCCTCTCTCCATTAAGGGCGATTATAAAATAATTACAAGGTATGGAGCCACACTGATTAGCTAAGGGACCCCTGAAACTAATGTCATTCCTAATTGATACGGTGCCGAATCGGAATGTACCCTCACCCCCATTAGGAGAATTACAAAATAATTTCAAGGTACTGAGGCACACTGATCAGCAGATAACCCCTGAAAATAGTTTAATTCTAAATTGACCCACGATGATTATTAGGCAGGAGAGAAGAAAAAAAAAAAACAGAAATTCTGGTATAAATAATCTTTAGGATTTAGGTAATAGTGGACTTGAATTTTTGTAGTCGAAAGGTTACAATAAGCGAGGCTTGCAGTAAGAGCAGTGACACGAAAAATTGGAATACGAATATCCGTCACAAATTGAGCGTTACGAATATCCTTCACAACTGTTATTTCTCGTCAGACCAAAGTTCAACAGACGATAAAAGCTGTGAAATTCGGTGCACAGCATTTTGTTAGATCAGTTGGGTTTGCGATAAAGATAACTTCTCTCCTGTACAGCCTGGAGCGCTGAAATTTCGCACACATCCTCTTCGTAACCACTGAAAGTGATCGCGAGGTAGTCCTGTCAGATGTGTGACCAATGAAAATATCTTCTTTCCTGTAATTCCTGAAGCCCTAAAATCTGGTGGACGGCCTCTAGGGAACCACTGAAAGTGTGAAAGGAGGTGATATCATCTGGGTCTACTTTTCGTCATATTCTTGCTTGAATTAAATTACAAAATATCTGCCTGGTTTTTTATTATTATTATTTACCCCCTGTTTTTCCCTTCACATAATTTAACAGTTTCTTGTTAAAGATTGAACCTGTTAACGAGTCTCTCACTTACTATGACGTTTGCGCGGAACTCAAAGTCGTTCGATTTTTTAAAATATATTTCACAGTTTTCAGCTAATTATGAATATCATTGATCGTGGACCAAAGTTATTCTCTGTGCTTTCATGAACTTGAATTTTTCCCAAACATTCATAATTTCTGCAGATTCCATCCGGTGTTTTGGAATTCTTCATGAGGTAGTGTTGAGTAATTTTTTGTTTCGATAGCATCTTAAAAATCTTTCTTGGGGGTAAAAGAGATCACGTGACGAAGGGCGAGTTGTGATAGCGAAGTTGTGACTATGAAGCTGAGGGTGAGGAAAAACCCGAGAGGAGACCCCGAGGAGCGGGAAAGAAAAATTCGATTGGCTGGCAACGGAGAATAGGGTTATTGGAGAATAGGGCGAGGGACGAATAGGGTTATCGGGCCTTACGCGCGTCAGGGTACAACCGGCGGCAAGAAGAGCGGATAGGGTTATTTGTCGGAAGAGCGGGAAGAAGGAGGACGGGAAGATACCCAACCACTATAATTCTTTTTTTTCCATACATCCACTTCCCCCTACGACCCATCTGAACGCTATTCCTCCTCTCCGCCACTGTAACTCTCCACTGTAACTCGCGACTTTCTTATCGTGTTATTTGGTAGACCGAAGTTGTTTGCCCCCTTCTTCAGGTCGGTCGAAAGCCCCTTCATTAATAATTCATGTTTTTCGTAGAATTCATAGCTTTTTCGATTTTGGTCGCAAACCACGGAATCAAACCTTTGAAAGGTGAAAAAAAAATGCAAGGTTACCCTTTGCGATTAACACGTTTCAGAGCTTCCTGTTTATTATTTTCTATAATAAACCCTCATACTTAAAAATAATAGCGGAGACAACAGCTACAACCACTACAACCATTGAAATACAATATCACCCTCTTATGATTCAATTTCATCAGGAATTTCTGGTAGTAAATCGACGAAGAACTTATTCCTTCATAGCTGTTTTATAGAACGAAAAAATTGTTCTGAATCGTATTTTTAGAAGAAAAGTTGAAAAATACTTGTTTCAAATCGTGTTTTTTCCATGAGAAATTTATTAAGGAGCAATTTTAGGTATAGGTACAAAAGGTATACTAAGAACCAGCACGGAATTTCCCATAAGAATAGCTCATAAAATAATTATATTTATTTTATTAAGGAAGGAGTAATCCCTTCCTTTGAGTTGTTACATTCATCTTCAGACAACGATGGGATAGGAACTTCGTCTAAAACAAACTTCAATATATCATCGTTCTTGTTCCGTTTTCCATTTTTCAGCCACTCCTCGAAAAACCTATTCCAACAAATTGGGTGGATTGTTTCTAAAAAAAAGCTGCTATAACTTTTAAATCCGTAAAATTACTCAAACATAGTAACAGCGCTTCACGCAAATACATTGTGACAGGAACATGTATTTTTGAACTGAGTAGGTGGTCCGAACTCAATGTCCATTTCACGTCCAATTTCGCTATCGATTTATGCCGAAATCGTGTGCTGACTGATCGGTCATAAAACAAACAAACCATTTCCAACATTTTATCGCTTTTTTGAGGACAATATTGGTGACTGCATTTGACACACACACAGACGGACACAGACAGACACAGAACCAAAGTTGGTCAAAAATGTTAAAATGCGAGTAGAAATTTTGATTTTGGAGACCAAGAATTTTGTTTCTCCCAAAAGTGAAATCAATGCTTCCGCTTTCCATAGGTAGACCCGGAAGCAATAAATTAATAATTAAAAATAGCAATAGTAATAATTCCTAGAAACCTATTGGGCCAAAGTTTATAAAACTTGGATCAATAACGTTGGACTAAGTTGGGAGGGCAGTATACAGTATAGTATCCTCACTTTTTGAAACACGGACGTATTGGATTAGTTAAAAGAACCAATTATTCACGATTGCGCATACACACTCGCTACTATTGATCCGACGGCAATGAAATAAAGAAGATCATCTCGTTGCTAACCGAACTAAATCACTCGCGACGAAGTTGTGGAAACCCATTATAAAACGGAAGTTAGTGAAAAACGTTGTCTATTTCCACGAAAAATAAAGAGTTACAATGTTAAATCGATTTCGACGGTTAGGCCATCATCAGTAACAAACAATAACTTTGTTTGTTATTGTTTGTTACTGATGATGGCCTAACCGTCGAAATCGATTTAACATTGTAACTCTTTATTTTTCGTGGAAATAGACAACGTTTTTCACTAACTTCCGTCGCTGCTAACCGACCTCCACGATTCCTTAAAATTTTGGTGTTTCACGTGTCAACCAACTTCAGTTTGGCGCATGCGCAATAGTTATTACTTAATCAATCGCGATAAAGTTCATACGTTACTTTCCTGAAACCTATACCTACCCTACTACTCTCTGAATTTGAATGGAATCAGAACAATAGATCGAAAAAAAAATAATTTTTTAGCACTCAATACTGAAAGTAATGTGATAATTTTCGTTTTTTTTATTTATTTTAAACGTTAAAATGGAGGATTAAATTTCCTCTACCAGCCTCTAGCGGTACCGAAACCGAGCACATGCGAGTGTTTCCAAGTTGATTGACAACCCGAGGGAATTTTCACGTCTGGTCTCAGTTCCCACGCATTTCACCGACTCCCACGTCAAGCTAATTTCTCCATAAGCTTATTTCCACTCACGTTATTGTTATATCCGCTCTTTGAAATCCGAAACCCACTATTGTGATATTCATGATTCACAAAATACTTTTCCGAAAGCACAAGAGAATTATGTATTAACATGTATCATGTTTTAGCCCTGGGGTCCTAGCAATTTTTGCGCGTCAATTTTGCGAATCAATTTTTTTCCGCGCACGAAACATATAGTGTTACAGTGATTTCCGCCTACAACCGAGTCGTTGCTAGGGAAATGGTACTTCGTCGTTTTTCATCCCACAAAATTCGTTGACCATTCGTTCGAAAGCTCTCGATTTATCCAACAATATTATGTTAACTACTGCGAAGTGCGTGTTAACACATTGCTATAAAAATTTCATAGCATTTTATTAACATGTATCATGTTTTAGCCCTGGGGTCCTAGCAATTTTTGCGCGTCAATTTTGCGAGTCAATTTTTTTCCGCGCACGAAACATATAGTGTTACAGTGATTTTCGCCTACAACCGAGTCGTTGCTAGGGAAATGGTACTTCGTCGTTTTTCATCCCACAAAATTCGTTGACCATTCGTTCGAAAGCTCTCGATTTATCCAACAATATTATGTTAACTACTGCGAAGTGCGTGTTAACACATTGCTATAAAAATTTCATAGCATTTTATTAACATGTATCATGTTTTAGCCCTGGGGTCCTAGCAATTTTTGCGCGTCAATTTTGCGAGTCAATTTTTTTCCGCGCACGAAACATATAGTGTTACAGTGATTTCCGCCTACAACCGAGTCGTTGCTAGGGAAATGGTACTTCGTCGTTTTTCATCCCACAAAATTCGTTGACCATTCGTTCGAAAGCTCTCGATTTATCCAACAATATTATGTTAACTACTGCGAAGTGCAATTTTGCGAGTTTTATTAACATGTATCATGTTTTAGCCCTGGGGTCCTAGCAATTTTTGCGCGTCAATTTTTTTCCGCGCACGAAACAGTGTTACAGTGATTTCCGCCTACAACCGAGTCGTTGCTAGGGAAATGGTACTTCATCGTTTTTCATCCCACAAAATTCGTTGACCATTCGTTCGAAAGCTCTCGATTTATCCAACAATAGTATGTTAACTACTGCGAAGTGCGTGTTAACACATTGCTATAAAAATTTCATAGAATTTTATTAACATGTATCATGTTTTAGCCCTGGGGTCCTAGCAATTTTTGCGCGTCAATTTTGCGATTCAATTTTTTTCCGCGCACGAAACATATAGTGTTACAGTGATTTCCGCCTACAACAGAGTCGTTGCTAGGGAAATGGTACTTCGTCGTTTTTCATCCCACAAAATTCGTTGACCATTCGTTCGAAAGCTCTCGATTTATCCAACAATATTATGTTAACTACTGCGAAGTGCGTGTTAACACATTGCTATAAAAATTTCATAGAATTTTATTAACATGTATCATGTTTTAGCCCTGGGGTCCTAGCAATTTTTGCGAGTCCATTTTGCGAGTCAATTTTTTCCGCGCACGAAACATATAGTGTTACAGTGATTTCCGCCTACAACCGAGTCGTTGCTAGGGAAATGGTACTTCGTCGTTTTTCATCCCACAAAATTCGTTGACCATTCGTTCGAAAGCTCTCGATTTATCCAACAATATTATGTTAACTACTGCGAAGTGCGTGTTAACACATTGCTATAAAAATTTCATAGAATTTTATTTGTTAGAAAGATCTGATTAAGAGCTTTCCAAGAAGGTGCTATATGATAGGTATCAGGTTTCTTCACTATCGATGATTCAGAAGCTGTTATGGGGAATTTTTTTATTATTTGTTAGAAAGATTTGAGGAAGAGCTTTCCAAAAAGGTGCTATATGATGGGTATCAGGTGTCTTCACTATAAATGATTCAGACGCTGTAATAGAATTTTGAATTTTGTTAGAAAGATCTGATTAAGAGCTTTCCAAGAAGGTGCTATATGATAGGTATCAGGTTTCTTCACTATCGATGATTCAGAAGCTGTTATGGGGAATTTTTTTATTATTTGTTAGAAAGATTTGAGCAAGAGCTTTCCAAAAAGGTGCTATATGATGGGTATCAGGTGTCTTCACTATAAATGATTCAGACGCTGTAATAGAATTTCGAATCAATATCGAGGAGAAAACATGATACATGGTTGAAATTTTTGGTTCTAGAACAGAAATAAATGTTAGTATTTTCGGAACTACCATTAGAAATTACTTATTGTCTCGAAGTATTTGAAAAACATAACACAATGTTTTGGAAACAACCTTCAATACTATGTGAAATGAGGTTAGCACCGTAACATGGAAGGTGAGATGCAATAGTGAAATGTGTTGCGTTTCTGTGTTACGTAAATGTGTTGCAACAATATACTGATGATTTCAGCTTGCAACCGAGTCGTTGCTAGAGAACTTCGTCATTTTTCATCCCACGAAATTCGTTGACCATTCGTTCGAAAGCTCTCGATTAATCCAACCATATTATGTTAACTACTGCGAAGTTCGTGGCCAACAAGCTGAGTTATGAGCATGGTTAATGAATAATTTATTATACGGAGGTGGTCATTCTCAATAAATGACATTGTGAACATGATTGCAACCGCTTGTTAATTTCTGATGATTTCATTGAGCTGGTGGTGAGCCGTTGCGGTGGTAATGAATAAATAAAACAAATAAAAGCTTATGACGAGGAGGTTTCAGATATGGCGCCTTCCTACCAAAAACCCATACGGGCGGGGGGGTTAAAATATGAATTTTTCGCTGAGTGCTTAAATGGAAGCTTATGAAGAGGTGGTTTCAAATATGGCGCTGGTGATGAATAAATAAAACAACTTGACATAGTAGTGATAAGATACACCCCAAAATCTGAGTCATTGATCAATGCGGGTTTAACGGGTTTATGTGAAACGCTGAGATAAACATACTCGGTGTTTCAACAATTTCATTCGATGTATGTAAATAGAGGTAACCGGGGGTCCGGCTTTCCCCCAGGCGAGGCACGGAGCGCCGAGTTTTTAATTAATTAATAAGAGGATGTGAAGAATTTTGCCTACATAGTGATAAATAAAAGCTGTTTTCCCGCAATTGCGAGAGTGTTACTGACGCGGGAAATATATAAAAAGTTTCAGTCATGCAGCATGACCATATGAGCGAATTATTTTGAATTATCTATCATATTACAAAATGTTAAATTGTATTGAAATTTGAGCAATTTCTCTATAAAGAAATCGTTCAAACCCAATTTAATGGCAAAAATACTCGTAATAAATAAAATTGAGAAATTCAAAAAAGATTTTTTATGCAGTTTTTATAGATTTTTCAGCAAAAATTAATGAAATTTAAGTACATTTTTCAGTGTACATTTGTGCAAACATTTTTTAATGCCCTAGTTGATCGTTGGTAATTTAGTTTTGTCTGTAACTCTGCTAAAAAATATATATGTTTAATTATTTTTGGGCATTTTTAGCGATATTTTAAGTACACTTTTTGAAATTTGACCAATTTAATGTGCTCAAAAATTGTTGGCCAGCGATCTCATCCTTTCGTTTGAAAAGCTTGATTTTTTGGGGCAAGAACGGAATTTTTATCTCAATCCGAAGGAGAGGTATCGTCTGGAATGACATGTATATATGAAAAAGCGCAAACTTCAGGGATCGTTTCAAAATGTCTCAAAACGGATTTCAATTAAGGAAAATTTCAAAAATTTTCATTTTCAAATTTTCCGAGCCATTGCAATAGCTTCATTTTCTGCGAAAATTCCCTAACAAACCCTGAAACTGCCTGTACATCGTGTCAAATTTTGAGCTAAATCGATGCAGAACTTTTTGAATTTTTGCGTGCAGAAACCAACGTAACATTACGTACATATAGATAAGGGAAGCCTAAATTTTAATAACCAGTCTCTGTTCTACGCTCATGTGACGGATCATCAACGTGCCAAGCTTCACTCCACAGCTACGAATTTCCCCATTTGACTCCAGTGTCTGGGGAGATTTCCGCCTAAACCCAATTGCCATTGTGGCAATATACGAGGAATTCCTTCAGGCGATATTGATTAGGTACAGATAGTGTCATATGTTCTTGACATTTGATACTGTTGGAACGCAGGAGAACTGTTATGGCCGATCTCTCTTTGATCTGTTGTCCTTTGATTGATAATCTTGAATGTAGAGCTTTGCTGTGTGATGTATGCCTCCATAGCCAACTGTTTCCGGCAGGATGCCTACGGTGAATTCCGAATCCTGATAATATTGCCGTATTGTATATTGACACGTTCAGGTGTGACTATATAAACATTTGCACGAAACCACACTGATTCCTGGATATTTATCGAGCAATTTCGTTCTTCTCGTACCTTTTTTTCATTGATGCAAATATTTCTCCACGTTTTATCGTGTGAACAGGATAATGCTGCAAATTATTGCACAACTATTTGTTATTTCTGTTTTGGATAGCTCTTCTACGGTAATTGTTAAACGAATTCCAAGGTAAATTATTGAAAATAACAAATGAATTGAATTGACTAATTATTATGTACGATAGTCGACCATTACAAAAGCCACTAAGTCCCGAACCCCTATGCTATTCACAAAAAAGTTCCAGGTATGCAGCATGATCGTGTAAGCGAATTTGCACAAGTTATCGTATCAAGTTATGTAGCATCGTTATGGAATTTGAGCAATTTGATTGCGAAGAAATTGTTCACTACCAATTTTAAGACTAAAAAACTCGTCCTAAATAATATTCTGTGGTTCAAAATAGATTTTCTAAAATACATATAATAAATATATATGTCATTCCAAGCGATAACTCAGTATTCCGTGATCGAGATGCGTAAGCAACACCAATGTACTCTCGATTCATAGAAACTGGTTTGTGTACCACTGAAGACTGATACTATCTATTCCTCCTTCCATAAATGGATACCGGTTAAGGATCCACTGAGGACAGAAGAATCCAATACCTTCTTACAATGGCTGGAAGTCTTATTTGGGAGTCCTTATGGAATCGTGCATTGTGGTCTCGTCCCAGACGAAATCTGGGAAGATCCTCCTGAGAGGAGACTGTACACACAGTTAATGTCCTTGACAGATGCCAAATACCAGTTTTGACCGATGGGTTGAGGCATGTGTTCTAGCTCGCATTACTAACTGAACTCCAAATGCCGAGGTCCACGGATGTTGGACCACCCCTACGAGTCCATTCTCATGGACCTCTACCCCACATCTGCAAAATGGACTGCATGTTAGGGGTGATGAAACCACTGCCCCCGCGAATCCTCCGCTGGGGGAGCAGGCAGGTGGTACCACTGAGGACAATAATAAATCGACCAATATCGTCGATGATTATTTTATCGTCGTTGCATCGGATCGGATCGCTCTGAAAGTCGTCTCAATCGATTTACCACGCCATACATTATCAAAAGCCATATAAAACTCGAATTTCAGAGGAGTTTTGTCAACAAAGTAGAGTTTTGGGGCCAGGTATTGTAGCTTTAGCGGTGATTTTCGCAGGGTGGGTAATTTAATTCAAATAAATTCCCACAACCTATAAACTTGGCCAAAGCAATTGAGGACAATGGTTGAAGGATGTGAATTCTGGTTGATTGATATCGAGAGGTTGGCCATTGGGCCGGATCGTGCTGCTCTCAGCATCCTCACGGTTTTACTTATTAGCCAAGAAAGTAGATTAAATAGTTTATACGGCCAAACGTAATAAGTAGATAGTTAACAACAGATATGCAGATGGAAAGTAATAGATGTCATAATCTAGTCGACTCAGTATTCTGTGGTCGAGATGCGTTAGCAACAGCAAAGTACTCTCGACTCGTAGAAACTGGCTTGTTTACCACTGACGACAACAATAATACATCGACCAATATCGCCGAAGAGTATTGACGATTCTATTGACGTTGGATCGCTCTGAAAGTCGTCTTAATCGATTCACCACGCCACAAATTATCGAAATTCTTATCAAACAAGAATTTCTCTGAGGTGTTTTGTCAACAAAGTAGAGTTTTGGGAACAGGCGTTGCAGCAGTAACGGTCATTCTCGCTAAAGGAATAATTTAGTTCAAGTGAATTTCCACATCAACTTATGAACTTGACTGAAGCAATTGAGGACAATGGTTGAACGATGTGAATTCTTGTTGATCGATATCGACAAATTGACCATCGTGCCGCCGTTCGTGCCCTTACCGTTAAACGGCATTGTTGTACCTTTGTTCTTCTCACTCAACGCGGAAGAGCATTCAACCCCGTGAAAATCGAATATTCCTTTCTGTCGTACGTTTGAGTTTGGACAGGCGAACAAAAACAAGGTGCGCGCCCCGAGGTATTGAATTGCGGCCACAAAGCAACAATGAAACGACGGGGGGGAGTTTCTGTGTCACCTGAATGCACTCAGAAATGTGCTGATGCACTCGATGAACAATACGCAAGGTAGCATTGTGCATTCACTATAACTGCCTACTGCATGCTGATAATTAGATAATCCCAACATTTACACTCTTACACAACTGCAATGCGATTCATTAATCATTTCGACCATTCCATCACCATAAATATGATCTGCATAAAAAATGGAACAAAACAAGTACAATCATGAACTAAATATGTTGGATCAAAATATAGAGGATTCTGTTTTGTATGAAAAGTGGTACCCAGCAAGTGGGATTGAAAAACAATCTTGTACACCTATTCACGGTTTAGTAAATATTTTACAATTTTGAAAATGAAGATTCGGATTAGTTCCATCTTATTCATTACGGGATCACCTAGCTAGGAATTAGTGCAGCTTCTCGAGGATGAAAGGTGAGCTATACTTCACACTTTCTGGCCAAGCGGTTGGTTGTAGGAGGGAAACTATAATAAAGTTGTGGAGATCTAAAATACAAACCATTAAAGATCAAAACCAATTTTGTGCGATGGGTCGATCAAAAGTTAGCCACAATCAAAGACAGAGCGCCAAATGCGGAACTTCCACCTTCCTCCTGCCCTTAAACACCACTTTTCCGGGTGGTGTGAACTACTTTCCCACTTCAGAGGACCCCCCTCCCTCCCCATAGGATTATCCGAAAAGAAACTGATGACCATATTTGACAACACCCTCCAGCTCCTGCACTAAGCCACATCGTACAGAAAAGGTGATAGTACCTGTGACCCAGCCTTTAAATTAACGGCAAGGGTATAGTTTAGTTGAATTATTATAGAACCTCCGTAGACCATGACTATAAGGAGCGTTACCAACGCTGTTATTTATAAATAAAACTAAATTCCATTCCAAGAAGTTTGACACCACTCGCACCATCCTGCGATGAGTTGTTCTTTTTCTATGATCGTGGGATCCATCCCACCAGGGCGGTACCCCCTAGCCAGTGTCGCGCCACCAGTGAACAAAACTTTGAAAATGCAAGCATTTCAGCAGAATATTGGTAAAATAAAGTTTATCAAATTTAAAATAGAACATTGAAAAATTAATGTACAAAATTAGGCTGAAAAAGTATTTTCCATTAAAATTAGCTATAAAGTCGATATAAACTGCAGAAAAAGCTAAAAATCCAAAATCTCTTTTTGAATAGTAGATTAATATTTAGAATACGTTTTATGTCATAAAAATAATAGTTAACAATTTTTTTTCCCTGAAAGGGCTCTAATTTCAAAACAATTTAACATAATATAGTACGATAACTTACGAAAATTCGCTCATACGATCATGCTGCATGACTGGAACTTTTTTATTTGCCGTAGTGAAAGGAGAATAGGAGAATTTTGGTGAAGTGAATTTATTGCGGCAGCAATTCAAGAGCGAGCCAAGACTATACTTAGCTTACACTTATTCCTTAAGTTGTTTTACTCAAACTTTTGTAATAAATTATATTCCATAATTTTTTACAGGAATGAGAGAAATGTCACGCCACCAAAAACGAAACTTTGAAAATGCCAGCATTTCAGCAGAATATTGGTCAAATAAAGTTCATCAGATTTAAAATAGAACATTGAAAAATTAATGTACAAAATTAGGCTGAAAAAGTATTTTCCATTAAAATTTGCTATGAAGTCGATACAAACTGCTGAAAAAGCTAAAAATGCAAAATCTTTTTTTGAACAGCAGATTAATATTTAGGATACGTTTTATCTCATAAAAATAATGATTAACTTTTTTTTGCCCTGAAAAAGCTCTAATTTCAAAACAATTTAACATAATATAGTACGATAACTTACGAAAATTCGCTCATACGATCATGCTGCAAGACTGGAACTTTTTTATTTGCCGTAGTGAAAGGATTAGACGGACAGGAGAGTTTTGGTGAAGTGAATTTATTGCGGCAGCAATTCAAGAGCGAGCCAAGACTATAGGTACTTAGCTTACACTTAGTCCGTAAGTTATTTTACTCAAACTTTTGTAATAAATTATATTGCATCATTTTTTACAGGAATGAGAGAAATAAACGATATTAATATATGGAGCCCTGATGCCCTTAACGTGAAAGGACTCATATCTACGTTGTCTCCCGACCACCTCTACTCCTTCTCCTTCTCCACTCCTCTTAGGGAACTGGAAGAAACTGAAGCTCGTCTTTCAGCAAAGCAGCTAATGGATGCGAAAGATAACTTGCCCGACGACCACAAAGACGAGGACCAAGCTTGTAAATATAACATTGTTTTGTATTTAGGTAAAAATATTATACACTAAAACATTAATAAATTTCTGCTCTATATTATACTGAAAAGTGTTCTTAAATCTCATTAAAATGTGCAATATATGTGAATCTATTCTTCTGAAGGTCGTGGAGATGCTCGTAGCTATAATAGCTTGAGAGGAAGGTAGGTATGATATGACTACATTACCGGAAAAGGTTGCTCCGGCCCCCACTCCCCCTTCACTTTGCTCCATTAGACGTTCGCTCAGCCTCGTAATCACGTTATCGTCTCCTTGGCTTTGAACTCCAGACCCCGACGGGCGAGGTGACGGGGAGTCGCGTCCTCGGAGGTGTTCTCGGTTAGTTGGGTCCCCTTCATTCGATAATCCTTTATCGTTTGTATGGCAAAGAGAGATTGGAGTTTCTATGATTCGAATCTCGCATAGTTAGTGTTGCAGGTGCTTCGACGTATTAATTGGGTTCGGTAGCTGAACTAAATCAGTCGAGACGAAATTAAGGAAACTACTCCTGATATACTTAGGACGTACTACTAAACTACTAGTACTAGAATACACTACTACCAACACTAAACGACTAATAATATACCTTAAACAGCAGTCGATAAAACAGAACGGATCAACACTAAATATGCCAATGCAGTGCAGGCCAGAGAAGACATTAATAGTGAATCCTCGGTTAGTGACGATGGTTCACAATTGGGGGTTCGGCGAGTATCTAGGAAAGGTACCTAAGTCATGTTGTACGTGAAAATTAACAAAAAAAAAAAATAAATAAATAAAAATAAAATATAAATAAAAAATTCTGTACGATCCGGAATCAAAGCATTCTATTGTAAGTAAACTGACGTGGAAAGACCTTGAACGCAGAATAAATGATAATCGACCCAAACGCAGCAATCTGTCGTAAAATTATCAGGATTGGGGCCAAACAAATGATTTCTCCTCTTTCGCCGAGCTTTCGATAAATTCATTATCTTCTTCAGGGCCTAAAAATACAATAAAACAGCTACCCTTACACAAACGGCGAACTCATAAAAGGTAATAAATTAAAGGCATAAACGCAAAAATAATCCAACAAGAATACTATAGGCAAATCAACTAACTTACTCAGAGGTGAACTACAGTGCGAAAATCACACCACTCAGCGACCAACTCAGTAAATTATGCATCAAAGGTTGCAAACAGGTACTAAAATAGAAACAGGTACATAAATCAACCACCTCATATCCAGGGATGCTTATACCAATAAGGGAACAAACATATCAACAACCAACCAACACTCACCAACTCAATGAAGAAACTAAAAACCAGTCTATTGCAAATTAAAAAGGAAGAAGAAGAAAATAACATCAGGCAGTCACAAAATTATATCAATAATTCGATTTTCTAAAATAGCATCAAAATCAAACAAGGCAACAACATTCATTAGAATAACACTGATAAGAATGATAAGAGATCCTCTCTTCCTCTTCATCAACAATCATGATAAGATCCATGGAACAGAATCACATGGATAAATAATAAATTATTCTTCTAAAATCAATATGATCAACAATACAACAAACTGTAAATATATATAAACTTTCAAAACTTTCTTCATCAACAATCATGACAAGATCCATGGAACAGAAACGCATGGATAAATAATAAATTAGTCTTCTAAAATCAATATGACCAACAATACAACAAATTATAAATATATATAAACTTTCAAAACTCAACAATAATAGTATTAATATATACGTATACATATCATAGATATATATCACAGATTAGTTGGTGAGCCGAAGATTATTCAAGAAAATGGCGTATATTCACATGAATCCAACTGCTTGTAATAAGAGAACAGATACTTCAGGACTCAGTTCTGTGTATTCTGGGATTTTGGCTGAGGTACAAAAATGTAGGGCTAGTCATCAGTTAGCAACCAACCAACTAATCTGTGATATATCTATGATATGTATTACGTATATATTAATACTATTATTGTTGAGTTTTGAAAGTTTATATATATTTATAATTTGTTGTATTGTTGGTCATATTGATTTTAGAAGACTAATTTATTATTTATCCATGCGTTTCGGTTCCATGGATCTTGTCATGATTTTTGATGAAGAAAGTTTTGAAAGTTTATATATATTTACAGTTTGTTGTATTGTTGATCATATTGATTTTAGAAGAATAATTTATTATTTATCCATGTGATTCTGCTCCATGGATCTTATCATGATTGTTGATGAAGAGGAAGAGAGGATCTCTTATCATTCTTATCAGTGTTATTCTAATGAATGTTGTTGCCTTGTTTGATTTTGATGCTATTTTAGAAAATCGAATTATTGGTATAATTTTTGTGACTGCCTGATGTTATTTTCTTCTTCTTCTTTTTTTAATTTGCAATAGACTGGTTTTTAGTTTCTTCATTGAGTTGGTGAGTGTTGGTTGGTTGTTGTTATGTTTGTTCCCTTCTTGGTATTAGCATCCCTTGATATAGTAGGTTGTTTATTTATGTACCTGTTTCTATTTTAGTACCTGTTTGCAACCTTTGATGCATAATTTACTGAGTTGGTCGCTGAGTGGTGTGATTTTCGCACTGTAGTTCACCTCTGAGTAAGTTAGTTGATTTGCCTATAGTATTCTTGTTGGATTATTTTTGCGTTTATGCCTTTAATTTATTACCTTTTATGAGTTCGCTGTTTGTGTAAGGGTAGCTGTTTTATTGTATTTTTAGGCCCTGAAGAGATAATAAATTTATCGAAAGCTCGGCGAAAGAGGAGAAATCAAGACCTTGAACAACCCCCTTTCAAAAAATATCCAAATTTAATTGCTTATACGGGGTTGGAGGTGGAGACGCTAGGTGTAACTGAAGTAGAAGTTGAGGCTATTGGGAAAATCATGAGCCTTCAGCTAATAGTAGTAAATAAGCACGATGTCCCAATTTTCGGACGGTTGGGTATTCAAGGTTTGATCTTCCTCTTCCACCAGGAGCAGAAGTCTGTGCAGTCCAACAACGTTCAACTGATGACCCTTCTCTAATTAACTCCAGTCTTCTATTCCTACTGGTTTTAAAGATTTTCTTGGACGTTATTCTGAACTTTTCATTCCTTCCACAGGGACAGTACTGGGTTATGAAATTAAAATAATGATAAAAGATGGTGCAACTCCAAAAGTTTTCAAACCGAGACCGGTGCCATTCGCTCTGAAGTCAGCAATTGAGGCAGAACTTGACCGTCTCTTGAAAATGGGGATAATAGAGCCTATGGATTCGGCTGTTACCCAAATTGAATGGAACTCTCCTCTAGTGGTAGCTCCAAAAGCTAATGGAAGAATTCGACTCTGTGCGGATTTTAAAGTCACAATAAATAAGTGGATCGTGATGGATTTACTACCTCTCCCAACCTTCGAAAAGGTTAGCACTAACCAGCGGGAGGAGAGCAGTTTCCAGTCATATGTATTGTATGAATGTATTCTTTCATTCGCCAAAATTTTAAACCCGGGAGATACGAGTTTTTAGTTTTTGACAGGAGCACGTTCGACGAGTCACAGTGAAGAGCCGAAGTCTGGAGATGGGAGGCGAGAAGGTCCGAAACGCCCGGTATTTAATAATGTATTAGACCGACTTGCCGAGAGCGCTAGGCATTTATCCGAGGGGTCAGACTCGTGGAGACACCCCTGCGCTGCACCCTCGAGACCCGGATTCCGATCCGACATCCGGGGCGAGGAACTCGAAAGATTCCCTACGTCGATCCTAATATGTGTAAGACTTAGGATAATATCCACAAACCAAAATTATACAAAAGAAACGATGCTCAAAATTTATTGAGAATCGAAAACTATGTCGATTCTAACGTACAAACGGATTATAAATGAGCGAAAACGGGAGATGAAAGTAAAGTTCTTGGTAACTAAAACAATAACTGTGGGTTTGAAGAACAACATGGAGTGACTAACAAGACTCCAGGTTGTGATTAACAAGGAAATGAGATGTGAGGTCAGGCGAGAATCTTACATATATCGAAACTGACTTAAAGTAAAGTAGTAAAGTAAACAACCACTGCAGATTGGGGCTTTTCGTCCGAGTGCTTCGCCTGTCACAAACGTCATCAGCTGTCCTCCAAATGGTGGATCTGAATTCTTTCTGATGATTTTGCT